>CM070621.1:27553458-27975312 GCA_036346255.1 Ampelocalamus luodianensis
GAATTGGCATAGCTGCAATCCAAACACTTTTTTCCTCTGGTTTTGGCACTACCCCAATTTTGGCATTACCAAAATTTTGGTTTAGTTAACTAGGGACACAAATCAAACAGGCCCTAGATGTTTTTCTTTCTTTTTGGGCATTTCTATCATATTTCTCTTTTTCTTATCAGTTGTAAAAGACCAGTCATCGTCTTTTAATGTATAACTAGCAAGAATGCCCGCCCGATTGCGCGAAGCTGGATTTATTTATAGCTTGTTTGTTAAAAAAATATAGTGGAAAATATAATTAAGTTTGACCTATATAATAAGATATAATAAGATAGTACAATCAAAAAATTTTACTTTGACAAATACTATCTTTTTTTTTAATATTTTGTGTTCAATGGGCACATACACCTCATAGTTTCGTTAGTTCCTCGTTGTAATTCATCGCTAGTCTATAGCGTCGAGGCAGCACCATGCACATCTTCGTTCTATATCTATTTGTGTTCCATATGTGGAACAGTATCTCTACTACTTAAAAATACGAGTTGGTGACGGTCCGTCCTCCAACTCTCTTCGGCGTCCGTCCGATCATAATCAACAGACGGTCCAGATCTGCCGCGCGGCCAGCAACTGACTGCGCTGCGCCCACGACTTCCCACTCCGCCCGACCTCCCTTTCCTCTCTCTCCCTCACGATCCCCACCCGCACCGGCCGCCTCTTACTGTCGCCGCCGTCCTCCCTCGAACCTCCGGGCTGCTCCCCGTCCTCCTCCACCGAGCCGCCCTCACCCCTCCGCGTCACCCTTGCCCCTCGCCCGCCTCGCTAGCCCCGCGCCGCCATCGCCCCTCTTGGCATCCCATGCCACCGCTGCTGCTCCAATGGCCCGCACGGCGCGGCGCCATGAATTCATTCGTGCTTGTTGCGCCTCTACTACTGGATCTATGCCTCCATCCCCTCACCGACCGAGCCAGCCCCGTCCCATCGTCGTGCGCCGCCCCCGTCCCGTCGTCGTGCGCCACCCCAAGTATGAAGTAAGGAGTATGGACCTGCAGCTTTTCCTCGCTTCCCCCTCCCTCTCCCTCCCTCTCCTATCGTCTCCCGTTCTGCACTCTCCGCGCGGGCGCGCGAGAGCCGAGAGAGAGACAGAGCAAGATGGAGGCGCAGGCACCCCACTAGCGAGCAGGAGGCCACTATAGCAGCTCCAATTCCACCGCCACGCACCTCGCAAATCAAAACTAGGTAACCTCATAGCCACGCGCCTGGCCTTGCCTTCTCTGTCCAGTTCTTGCCGACGCCGATTCCTCCGCACGCCTGCTCAAATTTGCATCCCGTCCTTCCAACCCGTGCCATCGCCTGTTCCACCGCACATACCCAATCGCAACATCACGGTTACAGGTCTGTAATTGTCTGCCTCAAATGCGACTACTCTGTTGCATTGCCAGATCCACCTGAACTCCAACTCACGCCGTTCTGCAGAATCTTGGCACGGATGGCCGGGTGCTGTGAATTGTTTAGGGCTTTGGAGTTTTACCAACCCTGGTTCGTCTTACTCAGACTGTCTTCAGAGGTAAGTGACGTTGTTGGTATGGCCCATCTAACGTGTGTTGTGCTGTTTCATCTTCTATTTCAGGTTTTGAAGTGGCTACAAAATTTCACTAACAAGGTGGAGAAGAGAGCTAAGGGAGGCTCTGGAGCTGGAGGTGAAGACGGCGGCGGGCTCATTTGATAACCTAACCCATCGAAGGTTCATTGAACATGCAAGTAGACGTTCCAAATATGTGCATTGTCCTTGTCTTGAATTCCTCCAGTCCATAAAATTATATCCGCTGTGTGATTGATATGTTGATATCAGATGACGAAAAGACTTGATTTTTGGCTGTAGATATGATTGGTTACCATTTTGTATGTCACTGTCATTTATGAGTATCTGTTTCATCTTTCTTTTAGTGGAAATTGCTAGGGAAATTGCAGATAATTATTTTCCTTATCCTTTATTCATGTATATGTTTAGATATTGTAATCTTTTGCTGCAGGAGCAACAAAACTTACCTATGTTCTAGAACCATTTGAGGTTGGCCGATTGTTGCAAGCAGAGATAGTTTTGAACATAGAGAAAGTTACAGTTCAGACAGATGGCCCTATAAATCATGGTTATGCCTTTCCCAACTTTCTTTTAACATCTTCTCAATAGCAATTCTATTTTTTTATCTGGCTGATTGATGTGGATAAATGTGTTTCTTCCGAAAATAATCGAATCGTTTCGGTTCTTCTTGCAATATCAATTTTCACATATCCTAGAGGACCCAGACATTTGCTATTCTAACTGTTGTCACATTTCTACATTTGAGTCTTACACTGATTTCCTACTCAAACAGTGAAGATTCCCCCAAGGACCATGTTTATGGCTCAGGTGCTCTCTACTATCCATATAATGTATCTGCCATTTCTCCTACACAAGTACATACATGGTCCTGTTGTGTTGTGTCACTAAGAAATTTCTTGGAACATGGCAGGTTGTGGAACTTTGATCGCAGCATTCGTATACATGAATACATCAGAACAACATGGTGGCTGATGGAGACAGTCCATGTGTCAATGATAATCCTTTGTATTCTTTGGATGTGAAATTTTGATATTGTTTCCATTTGGACACCTTTTATGGTGATTTCAAGTTGTCTTAACTCTTCGTTGTTCAAACTCATTTCTTTAGTTGTTGGTGGTCTTATTGGATATCCTCTTTGTCTTTGCACTTATAAGCGTGTATTCAATTGACGGCGAGAGAGGAAGATGATGGAGACGGAGCGCCCGGGGAAAGGCCAGATCCGACGGCACCGCACTCGGGGATGGCTGGATCCCATGCCGCCAAGCTGGCATGCCCACGCCCGGGGAAAGGCCAGATCTGAAGAATTTTGCAAGCCTTAAATGTTCTCTTTGTGATAATCTAGCATAGCATGTCTTGTCCCTGTCAAGATTGGGTTATGCCATTTTTTCTATTGTAATCTCTTTTTTGATATTTTTATTATATATGCCTCTTACTATCTTTTAATTTGCATTACCTGGTTATGGCATTCTTTTGGTTATTATTGAATACGAATTCTGCAGGTTAGGGATCTTCTTTGTGACAAGAGTTCTTTCAAATCCCAACCGGATTGGGTCACCATTCTAGATGGATCTCAGGAAGGTGCATTCCAGTGGGTATGATTTTGTCCTAATTTACACATATGCTAATGCTCCATAGCTTTATTTTGTTTCTTTGTTTTTTTAAAAATTCTCAACAAGGTTCATCTGTTCCTGTATAAGTTTTGACTTGGTAATGTTCATAATCACAACCTATCCTTTTTAATTTGGAAGAGCCATCCATATGCTGCTCTTTTGTAACCTTCATACCAATAAGAAGCAACATGAATGCTTCTTCTTTGTTTTTGTTGGTTACCATCAATTATCTGTTGGGAAAATTGGGAAAGCCTTACTCACACATAAGTCTGGTAATGGGTTGGATTGAAACGGGTGAAACGGATTGGGTTTCAATTCGGATTGGCTTTGGATGGATAGATATGGTTTGAGGCAGCTAATGGTTTGGTTTGGATTGGGTTTACACCAAAATTGGTTTGGTTTGGTTTGGACTAATAATTTTCGGGTTCGTATGGTTTGGAACCACGGTTTGGGCCCGTGGGTTGGAATGGGCTGAGTGTGCTGCCATCATGCCACGTTCTGAACTCCATCCATGGTCCATCCTCCTCCTCGGGTGAGTCATAGGAAGCCATTGCCAGTCGATGGCGGTGGCGAACCCGCTACGGAGGTCGGAGGAGACGCGGCCGAAGAGCTCCGCCACCACGTCGGCGTGCTCGTTCAGCGCCAACCGTACCTCCACCGCGCACCCGAGCACCGCCGCCGCCTCGCCAATCTCGATCTCCCTTCTCTTGTGCTCCTCGACCTGATCTGACCTGATCTCCTCCCCTCTCCTCCGCCTGTTAGTTGGGGTGGGGGAACCTGATGTGGCCGACCTCCTGGTAACCGAGCTCGGTGGCGACCTCGGTGATGCGGAAGTCGAGGTTGGCCTTCCTGGCGTCGGCGGGGGCGGGGCCGCCAGCGGAGAGGTTGCGGTCGAGGAAGTCGACGCTGCGGCCGAGCGCGGTGTGGAGGAACCACTCAGCCTCCACGAACTTGGCGTTGAGCAGGAACTACATGCCTGCAGGTGCTCCATGTCGCTCGGGTACACGGCGACGGCGCCACACCGCGGCGGGCTCGGGTGGCACCGCGGGTCGTCGGGGTTGCTCGGCACGACGGCCGGAGCGAGGGAAACCAGCGCGATGAGCTGCAGGAGGGCCAATGGTTGTGGTTGTTTGGTTGGAAATGGGTTCAATGGGCAGTGGATGTTTGGTTGGAAATGGGTTCAACCCGAAAATGTGACATGGGTTGGTTTGGTTTGGGTGTAAAGTGCATGTGGGCTGGATTGGTTTGGTTTTTAGAATTTGATTTGTGGATTGGGTTGGTTTGGGAAGTAGGCTTTTTTTGTATGGATTGGGGTGGATTTGGGGTGGGCTTGAAGCCATTAGCAGGCCTACTCACATAGTTGGAGTGGTTGATCTAGGAGGTGCCATGGTGGTTGAATGGTTGGAATTTTAGCGAGTACAGTAGTGGGGCATCAGCATTGATGCTAATTATTGAGATCTGTTGGATCCAGTTTTTGGTGAATTTTTCAGTGCTTGCTTGAAATCTCTTGGCATTTCTTTGTTGTATGATTGATAGGAGTAGATGAAATCTTGGAGTTGTTAGTCAAATTTCTTGATTTCTTGTACAATTCTGGAGATGTGAGAAATTGGTTTACACTAATTGTTGAAGTTCCTTCAGTATTCTCATTATGAAGGAGTTGATATGGTAGCTATCATTCTAGGAGGGGGTATTACCCCACTTGGTGATTTTTTTTTAATAATTGATGCTATGTGAATGTAATATCGTTGTTTATACTTCTTTGGATCTCTGTTTAACTAATTAATTTTCAGCAAGCATACTTCAATTGTGCATATGATTGCTTTGATCGGCGACGAAGTCAAGAGGGGATCAACAACTGCGTAGAGAACTATAGTGTGCCTGTGCTTTCTGCCAACAATATTGTTGAGACTGAGATGGCTAAGTCCCAGGTACTTCCAATTTTCTGCCCACATTATTGTTTTTCATATATGATTTCCTATTACACTTCTATAACATAGAACAACACAGAAGAGTCCATAGGCACAAAAATTATAACTGGGCATTTCTGTTGTTGCAAGCAAGTTATAGGTTTATTGGGGATTTGGGTGCATCTTGTAATGTGGACATCTTTGTGTAAAAGGAAATTGTTGATATTTTTGTGGCATCTAAACCTGATTAGTGTTGTTCAACTAAGCCTACCAAATGTATGTTCTATGCCTACATCATATTCTCAAAGTTTTATGTACATATTAATTTAAGTAGAAACACTTTAATAGCAGCCAGCACAAACACTTAAGGGACATAATATTGAATTCATGTCTACTTGCATTAGCATGGGTATATTTGGCTGATTATCAGATGTTGATGCTTTATTTGTTAAACAAACTATTTGTGTATACACACCATATATACTTTGTGTGTGTGTGTGTGTATAGAGAGAGAGTGAGAGAGAATGACTTGAATAATCAATGGCTGGCCTGGCATCATAACAAAAAATATGGAGAAAATATCTTCCCAGTTTAGATGCTGTATAGTTGGCCCTTTCTGTCGGATTGTTGATTAAAATAGCATCAGGGTTTTGCTCATACAATAATCTAAACTGCTTGAAGGTACGTTGTTTGCCCCTCCAGAATTTAAGGTCTTGTTTCCCCCTGAGCTCTTCTAAGTTCTACTATACAATCTGAGCAGCTTGACAATGGGCCGGGGCAAAGTCAATTTGGTTGGCTAACTCCAACATCTGCCTCCTTGGGGTCCTCATGCCAGCTTTCATCCACAAGATGGTCTACAATGAGCACTTCAAGTTCTGACAGCAATATATTCAATAGGTTGTTCCTAGAACTTTACACGGCCTGGTTATTTTTCAAAAGGGAAGTGTACTGGTGGTCAGGGTTGTCGATGATGGTTGTCTTAACGATGTGGGTGAACATGTTGCCCCTCTATGGTTTCTTTTTGAGACAAAAACCTCCATTAGTGCATATTTTGGCAAGTTTAACATTTATTCTTCTGTTAGTGATCATTGGTAAAATAATGCTCGACTGTCATAAATTTTGGTGCATTTTTGTTTGAGGGTATACGTATCTTACTGTCTTTTGCTGTGGAAACAAAACAGTTTGCAAGAATACATATGCAACATCTACCTTTCATAAATTTGTACAAGTGAACAATGTAATTTTAAAATAAAATATAGCAATTCTTTTAATGTTGTTGGTATTTGTTTCCTTTGTATATTTCAACATGTAATTAAGTGATAGAACAAAAAAAAGGATAATAATTAAGTGATTATTTTGGTTCTTGGCGTTGAATTTTAGTTTTCTTTTCTTTTGAGAACCTTGATGACAACCCATACAGCTGCTCTAAACTGGGGTCTTCTTTTGTAGCTATTTATTTTTGCTGTCATATCTTTTTAGGTCCGAGATGAAATAGAACATCTTATCCCCTCCCCACACACACCAACCACGGGCGGCGGCGGTGGGTCGACAGGTGCGGCGGGCGACTGCGGCGCGGCGACTAGCTATGGAGGGCGACTGAGGGAGGTGCCGTTTCTCCACTGACGACGGGTCCTAATGACAGCATGGCGGCCACCTCCTTCACCGACGAAGTACCGAAACAAACTTCCTAATTTACAATATTGCGGATCTTACAAGTATTGTCATGATTTCATTTTGTGGAAAACTTTGTTGTACCGGCCTGTAAATGACTGCAATAAGCAATGAGATCTTGTGTATAGGTATAGGTATTGAAGTAAACTATGGGAATGTATTGTTTGCTACCGTTCATTTCTATAATTGTCGTACGAAGTTCTTGTTTTACCATGTTGCAATAATATGATGCTCGTAGATATATGTATCACCATTTTTTAATTGTTTGATTCGCTTTATGTGTTAAAAGAAAATATTATTTCTGTAAGGTTTGTGTTCGTTGCAACGCACGGGCATCCTACTAGTAAGCATATAGATTGAAGAATACTACTCGTTTTTTTTTATATCAAAAATTCCTTTTTATTGTGGGGAGAGTACAGACAAACTTATTATCTTGATAAATAATCTCTTTTTAAATATTTATGTTCCATGCGCACATGCACCTCGCCGCTGGTCCGATGCGTAGAGACACCATGCACGTCTTCGTTCCGTATCTCTTTGTGTTTCTTTAGTTATAGCTGAGAATTTCTAGCCTTCAAAGCTAAGGAAATAATTCATTCTTACAGCTGGTTCTGATCATAACACTTAATTCATTTATAATTTCAGATGACTCACTATAATTGGTCTTATCAATCCATAGGACAAATCATAGAACACTTTAAACAAACAAAATAACTGGACATAAGAGGAAAAAGGAAAGAAAAAGGACTTGAACGCAAAATGGAAGAGCTTTTCTTTTAGTTTTTAAATTACTAAGTGGCATGTATCTCTAAGTACTAATATTTTCTCTTTTAGTTTTAAAATTACAAAGTACCACATATCTACAAGTACTAACCTGCGAATGGCCGTTATAGTTTAGCTTTAATTAGGGTCCACCAGATTAAGGGCTGGATATTTTTTTCTAAGAATTTTTAGCATATTTCTCTTTTTTTTAATAACATCCAATGGATGCTATAGTTCAGTTTTAATTAGGCTCCACCTAGTCAATGGTCGAATGTTTTTTTTAAGAATTTCTAACATATTTCACTCTTTTCTTGCTGGCATGCATTTTTAATACGAGAAAAACTAGAGAACATTATAGCATTCTACTCAAAAACGACGGTATAGCTCCACGCGGTCCGAACCCCTCCCAACAAGATCCTTGTGCACCGCTGATGCTTCCACATAATCCTCATTCCTATCCAAACCAAACCGTTCACATCCACTTATATATCTGTCTTAGCCTTATCCGACAACATCTCATCTCTCTCTCTCTCTCTCTCTCTCTCTCTCTCTCTCTCTCTCTCTCTCTCTCTCTCACACACACACACACACACACACACACACACACAACGATGGCCAGTGAGCAACTGGTTGGGCGGAGGCCCGCCATGGTGCACGGCGAACAGCCAAAGATGGGTGTGTAACTGCGGTGTTCTGCGAGCAGTAGCGGTCAAGTGTGACGACGAGCGGCTCCCAGCAGGCACGCAGATGGCATGCCTCATTATAAGTTGACAACGATTGTGCTCGGAGCCTCCATGGCCGTGTACGAGCGCGACGGCGAGCGGATGCAAAAGACATGGACATGTGTAGGGGCGAGGGGCAGACGAGCATGCACGCCGAGGGGACACGTTGGCTGCAGCGTGCATAAGCAATGCTCAACGGTGTTGTCAATTTGCGTGAACAGGGCCAGTAAGACCATCTCATGAGGACATACCAAGCATATATACATCTTCTCCATCTTATGTTGCTGCATTAAAGTTGTGTGCACTTTGGTGCATGTAGCTTCAAGCGCCATTTGAAGATATGATGAACAATGCCTACAAAATTGAACTCCTAGGAGATGACTATGGGGTAAGCTTTACTTTTAATGTTTCAGACTTATCTCCTTTCTTAAGTTACCAGGAAAGAGAGTCAAGAACGACTCCTTTCTCAAGAGAGAGAGAATGATAAGAATGTCAGTGCTAATTACACATACACATTATATATGTGTTATGGTTCTTATACTTATCGCTATTGTTCTGGCAATCATGATGTGCAAAACAAATGGAATACTAAAACAGATGATAAATACATCTATCATGCATATGCATTGTTCTCTTTGTTTAGTAAACTTTCAGGGCAACAAAAGCCGAGGACGGCTTTTCTTGAAGAAGGGGAGGATGATGAGGACAGACCAAGCATATATACATCTTCTCCATCTCATATTGCTGCATTAAAGTTGTGTGCACTTTGGTGCATGTAGCTTCAAGCGTCATTTGAAGATATGATGAATAATGCTTACAAAATTGAACTCCTAGGAGATGACTATGGGCTAAGCTTTGCTTTTAATGTTTCAGACTTATCTCCTTTCTTAAGTTACCAGGAAAGAGAGTCGAGGACGACTCATTTTCAAGAGGGGGAGATGATAAGAACATCATTAGCAAGCATACTACATCATCTACTTCAAGTTCTGAACTAACAATAGAAGCCCCAACTGGACCAACTACAAGGGCTAGAGAAAGACAAATGCGACAAGAGATTTGAGGAAGATAACGCAATTGATGGAAAAGAAGCATTGGAATCTTGGGAAGCATAGCCGCAGAAGATCATGCAGCTACAGAAGATTATCAAGACAAGATGTAAGTGCATATGTCATCATAGCCACAGAAGATCTTGTAAGCACAGAAGATCATCATAACATGATATAAGCGCATATATCATCATAGCTACAGAAGATCGGGTAACCACAGAAGATCATCATGAATGCGATGTAAGCGTGTATGTCATCAAGTTACTGTAGCAAACTGAACTTATACTGTTCATGCACTGTAGCAACCACCCTAAACATGTATAAATAGGGGGTACCCCCTCCCATGTAAGGTAGAGTTGATTTTGGAGAAATAGAACACTTGTTCCTTGTTTGTGTGTGAGCTATTTCCACCACTAATTGGGATTAGGTGTTATCTATGAGTTGTCACTCCGTTGTTCTTGTGATTCCTTGGGATTGCTTGAACATGTTTACTCCACGATAACGAGTAGACGAAGGCCGTAGCGTGTGGTTGAATAATTTGAGTGCTGCAGGTTGCCGTATAGAGACGGTGGTTGGCTGCATCAATTGCTAGGTTGCACGAGCTAGTTATCCATAATCCTACGTCGTGAAGATCGGACAACCGTTATTTGCTTGTGATTAGAGTGTTGGATGATCTCTTGTCACTTAGTAGATCCGGTCAATTTGCTTAGACATGCTTAGCTATCGGTAGAAGCTGGCGTTATCGACTTTAGTCGGTAACCTTGATCACAAAATTTACTACAATGTATGTTTTAGCATATACGCTATGTTTAATTGCAAAACTAAAATGAAAACAAAATGATTTGGGCGGGCACAATGGTAAGATTGGTGTGATCTTTTGGGTGTATTGGAAAGGTGCCGGGTCAGTGGGGAGGAGTTACTTGCGCCATGTCGAGCATTTGCGTGCTAACCACACTAGAGTATATGGGACCTCTCTTGACCTAGTACTTTGGCGTGTATTGGCTCGGGTCGCGGGAGGTCGCGGAGGGATGGAGGTGGGAGCATGGTAGTTGTCGAAAAGCTTTATCTGAGTGGGTAGTTGTCTTTCGGCTTTACCATGTAGCGTATGGTGTTTCTACCCATACGGCTCGAGTTGATACACAATATTGGAAAGATCGTAGGACTTAGGTGTGCAGGCATACCTTGAGTGTGCTTTGGCTTAAAGGCGTGCAAGTGTGGGTACATTGGTACACCTGCGAGTTAAAACTATTCAAATAGCCTCGTCTAGGTTATGGACACGCTGGATCGCCCGTAAGAACTAGACTACAACATTTAAATTAAAACTTGATGGGTGGTACGAATGCGGGATTCGTGCTATTGTTGAGGTGACTATTGGGATAGTCACTTCTAGGTTGTTTATCTTTGCTTTTGTTATTAATATCCTTCTTTATTCCAATCTTAAAATGAATTGCAAACTTGCCTTCAAATGTATTACCTTATTGCAAATGAAAATTGGCTTTATGCAAATAAAACATATGGCCTCCACTAAACAAGCTGCATGTAGCATATGAACAGTCGCTAGTTCACACGTCGAGTCTTGCGGGTACAAAGACAATCTTTGTACTGGTGCTTTGCTTAATGTTTTTGTTGAGGAGGAAGGTGAGCCTCGGGGCCTCACTACGTGGTGTCTTTGTCGCCGTGGGTGACGACTAGTCTTGGCGGTCCGGTCGGATGCCTTGTGGGTTGAAGGCACGCGATTGGCTTTGTTTATAGCCATCTTATGGCGCTTTTTGCTTCATTGTCTTTGTTGTTATTTGTGTATCTTGTGGATCGGCCATTGTACATATATTACTATTTGTTTATCTTCCGTTTGGAAGTGTGGTGTTTGGACTCTATGTGTGGAATGGAGTTGATGTCTAATTTTGTCAGGGTGTGTATCTTGCTTAGGAAGTATACATATCTCGAGATCGGTTATTTGATTTGTGATGCTAGGACCGGTGGTTGGTTAAGCATTACAAACCAAATATTGGGAATCTACAAAGTTGGTATCGAGCCATTCGACCAGTAATAACCAAGCATAGTCGTCCTTAGGGTATTTTGAAAGTCTTATTTTCAAATTATAAAAGGTTTATGAAAACCTGGCGATTCTCGATTTTACTCCTTACCTATCTTAGCCTTCTACTCTCATCTTACTCTAATTTGAGTTTAAAACTTGGTTTCTCTCTTTCCTTTCAAAGATAGTTACTACAGGTAGAATCGGTCTTTGGGAGAACCATAGAGAATCAGTCTAATTAAAATTTGTGGGAGCATAAGGGTAAGATGTAAAGGAGTAGTTATGTGTCGATTTTCTTTGGTCGAACTTTATCTGCCTTGTGTTTGTTTCTGGATTTTTAGAATTTTGGGCTTTCTTGCTCTTAAATTTGTTGCTAACTTGTCTTAGTGAAGCAGGATGGCGGGAGAAGCGGCGATCAGCCAGTGGTCATGATGAGGAGCTTCCCCTCCTCGACCATGGTGAGGTTCTCTTCGATCGGCGAACCGCATGGACGAGCAGCGCATCTTGGAGGTTATTGCTAGAATACCTCCACTCCGCCGTGGTGGCGGCCACGGACTGCGGGGACTTGCGGAGTTCCTCCGTCTGCGGCCGACTTTCTCGCTCAGGGACCCTCTCGATGCGGACGATTGGCTGCATGATTGGCGAAAGCTCAACATAGCTCGATGCGGCGCGAGATAAGGCACTCTTCGCGTCCCACGGCTTGAGGCGCGGCACTCTCATGGTGGGAGAACTATCTCGCCATGCGACCCGCGGGTGTGGTCGCGTGGGAGGTTCGGTCGCTTTCCGTGGGCCCACATCCCGGATGGCCTGATGAAGAGAAGAAAAAGAGTTCCTCGCGCTCAAGCAAGAGCGCAAATCGTGACGAGTACCTTTACGAGTTCAATCATCCGGCTCGTTATGCTCGGTGAGGTGGCCTCGGATGAGGCTAAGCAGAGAAGTTTATGGATGGCTTGTCCGAGGAGCTGCGGGACAAGCTATCTATTGTGGACTTCTCGGACTTCGGCCTGGTAGATAAGGCCATCGTTGCGAGCATAAGCGGCGGCGAGTCATAGCGCAAATGGGGCGCGTCGGTCTACTCACCGGCCTCGTTCGTCCTGGGTGGGCGGCCTGATGGCCCGTTCTTTTGCTCCGGCGCGAGACCATCTGCACCGCTCCTCGCCACGCAGGGCGTGTTTCAGCCACGTGCGCTGCGATCCAGCAGAGCGGCCTCCGCAATCCGGCCGAGGTTACTTGTTTTATTTGCCACAACAAGGGCCATTATGCGAATACACGCCCTCAGTGTTGCAGCGACCTCGTCCTAATGGAGGCGCGCGGGAGTGGTCACCGCGACGGTGTCGAAGACCGAGTGCGGCGGTGGTGGTCAGACCACCTTTGGTGAGGAGGCTCGGGGCGCGGATGTCGGTTGGTACACTTCTTGTTAATTCTCGTCCCCGCGCGTATTATTTGATTACGGAGCATCGCATTCTTTTATTTCAAGATCATTTGCTGCTGCTAGTGGTCTTCTTTGTGTTCCTTGGGGATTCCTTTACTCATCCGCTCTCGGGGAAATGAGAGCGATTTTGATGTCGGGATGTTCCTATCATAGTTGAAGGAGTGAGATTTTTAGCAAATCTTATCACCGCTCGATTCAGCGATGCGGATGTGATTCTTGGCATGGATTGGTTGTCCCAACACTTGGGGCAAATCGATTGTGCCGGGAAGATTGTCTACCTTACCGCCCTTCGGTGAGCAAGTCGGATTTTCGCGCATTGCGGGGCCACATCTATGTGCATTAGAGACAAAGCCGATTGCGGTTCGGGATGTTCCCATAGTATCGACTTTGGGGATGTTTTCGAACTTGCGGGATGCCTCGGTTCGAGACACAGGTTTGTCATCGAGTTGCTGCCCGTCTTGATTTGAAGGCGCCGTATCGAATGCCTCCCAATGAGCTAGAAGAATTGAAGAAGCGGCTTGGCGCTCCAAGCAAAGGGTTTCATCCGTCGATTCATCTCCTTGGGGTTGTCCGTGATCTTTGTGAAGAAGAAGGACAAGACTTTGCGCATGTGTGTTGATTACGTCCTCTCAATGAAGTGACGGTGAAAAACAAATATCCTCTGCCCGCATTGATGATCTTTTGACCGGTTATGCGGAGCTCGGGTGTTCTCCAAGATTGATGCGAGATCGGGCTATCATCAAGTCGGATCGAGTGAGGATATTCGAAGGCTTTCACTACTCGTTATGGCATCGAGTACACGTCATGTCTTTCGGTTTGACCAATGCTCGGCGTTGTTCATGAACCTTATGAATTCGTATTCATGGAGTATTTGGACAAATTTGTGGTGGTTTTTATTGATGACATTCTTATCTATTCCAAGGCTGACGAGAGCATGCAGAGCATCGAAGATTGTTTTGGGTTTGAGAGCATCACCGTATGCAAAGTTCAACAAATGTGAGTTACAGTTGAAGGAAGTGGCATTTTGGGCCATGTTCTTTCATTGGAGGCATAGTTGTGGATCCCAAGGTCGGCGATGTTCTATCTTGGGGCGACCGTCGATCCACGATGTGCGGAGTTTTCTTGTTTAGCGGCTACTATCGCCGCTTTATCGAGAACTTCTCCAAGATCGCAAAGGCCGATGTTGAATTGTAAGAAGGAAGTTTGTATGGTCCTCACGCTTGTGATGAGAGCTTTGGGAGCTCAAACAGCGATTGACTTACTCAGTCCTTACTCTTCACGATATCCACAAGAGCTTGATATTTATTGCGATGCCTCTCGTGAGGGACTGGTGTGTTCTTATCAGGAAGGCAAGGCGATTGCCTATGCATCTAGGCATTGAGACCTCATGAGCTCAATTATCCCACCCATGATTTAGAGCTTGCTGCGGTGGTTCATGCACTCAAGATTTGGCGGCATTATTTGAAAGCATTTGAGGTGTATTCGACCACAAGAGTTTGAAATACTTGTTCACTCGGCGGTCTGAAGAACCTCAGGCGAGAGAGATGGCTAGAATTGATCAAAGATTATGACATGGGTATTGATATCACCACAGCAAGGCCAATGTGGTTCTTGATGCACTTAGTCGAAAGGTGTATTGCAATACTTTGATGATCCCGGAGCGACAGCACGCGCGCTTGCGAGTTCAGCGTCTCAACTTGGGTTTGGTTGAACATGGTTCCCTTGCTGCCTTGGTTGTGCAACCAACCTTGGTGGATCAAATCAAGGCGGCACAGCAATCAGATGATGGTGTGGGAAAAATCAAGCAAAACATCAGGAATGGATCAGCCAAGTGTTTCACAGAGGATGAGCACGGTGTTGTATGGTTTGGGCGTCCGTGGTCCCAAAGATCCCGAGTTGCGGGATTTGATCCTTCAAGAAGCCCATGATTCGCCTTTGTCCATCCATCCGGGGCTACCAAGATGTACCAAGATCTGCGTCGAGAGATTACGGTGGACTATGAAGCGCGAGATTGCGGGTTCGTGGCGGATGTGACATATGTTGTCGTGTCAAGGCCGAGCATCAGCGTCCAGCGGGTCTTCTTCAGCCCTTACCTATACCAGAATGGAAGTGGGATTCTGTAGGCATGGATTTTATCGGTCTACCCGTACTCCTGCGAGGAAGGATGCATTATGGGTTATCGTTGATCGATTGTGAAGGTGGCTCATTTCCTTCGGTGCGATCGAAGATTGATGTGAATCGATTAGCGGATCTTTACATATCGTGTTGTGATGCATGGTGTGCCACGAACAATTGTGAATCGTGGTTCTCTGTTCACCTCGGTTTTGGCATAGTCTGCGAGAAGCCATGGGGACCGTCTTTCTTTCATTTCGACCTATCATCCTCGGGCGATGGTCGACGGAGGCGGGTCAACCAAGTTCTTGAAGATATGCTCGTGCTTGTGTTCTTTCCTATGGGAAGAATTGGGAGAAGTGCCTACCGCTTGCAGTTCTCCTACAACAACGCTTCAGACTAGTCTCGGTATGGCACCGTTTGAGGCTTTGTATGAGGCAGTGCAGCCCGTTGAACCAGTCGGCGGTGAAGGCGGTTCTTTGGCCCAATTCCATCAATGAGGCGAAAGTCAAGTGCGATTGATTCGTGAGCACTTGCGCGTGCTCGATCGAGCGGAAGAGCTATGCGGTCGTCGCCGTGGTGAGTTTCGACCCAACGACTTTGTGTATCTCAAAGTCTCACCTACGAAAGGTCATCGTCGTTTGGCGTCAAGGGCAAATTGGCTCCTCGGTATGTCGGACCCTCGCATCATCGATAGAGTGGGGTGTTGCGCCAAGTTAAATTGCCGGCTACACTTGAAGGGGTGCATGATGTTTTCCATGTCGCAATTGAAGAAGTGCCTCAGTGTGGTTGAGAAACACCCTTGGAGAATATTGATGTGCGAAAGATCGTCTTATCGTGGCGCCCGTTCGTATCCTCGAAGAAGTGAGCGGAACAAGGAAGGTGATCAAGTTCCTTAAAGTTCGGTGGTCGAACCACTCAGAGGATGAAGCCACTTGGGAGCGGGAGGATCGTCTCAGAGATTACCGTCCTTCTTCTCCGGTGATCGAGAATCTCGGTCGAGATTCTGTAGAGGAGATTTGTAACACCTAACTTAGGGTTTGTATTTCAAATGTAAAATTTTGAGGAGAAATAAAAACTTTTGTTGTCTCTTCAAATCATTTGAAAGTTTCTACATTTTCCTAGCAATTTCCATTTTCTAGAATTAAATTCTTGTGAATGGAAATTGTTGTCAGCAAATTCTTAGCTTTCAAACTTGTGATCATCCTCTGCAATTATTTTCCTATCATCTTGATCATCCTATCTACCTCCTGAATTATTTCACAATTTTTAGATTTTGTTTGCTATTTCAAATGGCCAAGTCAACTCTGTTTGAAATCTGGTCAAACTCCTTGTACAGCAGCTTGTGAATTTTCTCTAGAACAATGCAGTGCATAAAAGTTCTGGAAAAATTATGCGAGGTTGTCCTCTGTCTCTAGTAGCTACCATAAAAATTTCAGAATTTTTGGAGCTCAGGAGCTACCTCTAAAAATTCCCCAAACCTTCTCATCTTTTAAATCAAATCCGAAATCAACGTTCCTCGGGCTCGGACCCAACCTCGAGCTCAAGTCCGACCCGCGCCACTTGACTCGGTCGCGTCAACTATCTCACCGCGCGAAGTCAATTGATCGTGACCGTCCGATGCAAATCGAGCGATCCGTCTTGGCGTGCAACGACTGTCGAATGCATACATCAATCTCGGCCGTCCATTTGGATCCAGCGGTGGTGCGTTACGAACCGAGCCAAACCTCGGTTCGCGCCGCCGTCCGTCGTGGCGGTGGACCCTCACCGTCGGTCCACCCTCGTCTTCTCCGCACCTCCGGAGTTCGCGGTCGCATCGCCGCACGTGCCTCGCCCGCCGCCACCTATTTGCCCTCGTGTGCATTCGTGGAGCATCGCGAGCTTCATAACCTCACGCACTCATTCGGTCATGCGTTTCCTTCGCTCTCTCACCTTCTCGCCCAAATTTTCCTCTCGTGGAGAAGAACTTCGGCGTAAGCGCCGCCGTTCGAGCCGCGCCAGGCGCGACCGCCTGGTCGTGTTCCTCTCGCCTCCGCCTCCATTTGGCCTATTCGGGTCCTTGGCGTCGATGGATCACCGGGCGATATCGTCGTCTCCGCCTCGGCGATCTCGGCCGCGAGCTTGCTGGCGTTACGGTGAGTCTCAAGCCTCGGCGTTTGGTTCCACTTGATCGCAATGCTCCGCGATGCTCACGGTGGGTTCGTTTGTCTTTGGTGCATCGTGGAAGCCGTGCGACCGATTCTTCTCGAGCTCGGTGTTTCGCCGCCGTGGTGATTCCGGATCTCGAACCTCCTCGCCGTCGCCATCATCTTGTGCTTATGTTCACGGATCAAGGCGGATCGTGGCGCATCTTCGGGTCTTCGGAGCCGTAGTGTCTTCTCGCGCGAGCACGCACCTTCTTCTCCGCCTCCGGTCGTCGCGAGCTCAACTCCGGTGACCATCGGACTCGCGTCGCCGTGCCGTGTTCGCGAGATCGTTGCGAACCGAAGGTACCACTCTCGCCGAAACCCAGTTAGCAAGATCACTGCGCGGCCGCTGCGCCGTGCGGTGCTCGCCGGTGAACGCCGGTGAATTAGTTTAACTCTAATCATGTCTTCTTTGAGTCAGCGATTTGTGGGCCTCTCTCGTGTCGCATTTAGAAATCCTTTAATCCACCCGTTATCGTTCTGCAGTCCACGCCATGTGGGTCCATGTTGTCGATTAGGTTTGTGTAGTTACGGTTATCGTTTTCTCACGATGGAAGCGTATTTCTGCGTGTGTGAGTGTTTTAGGTTTGCACCTTAGTAGTAGAAGGCGTATTCTTTGAATACGCCGGCGTCACTGAAGCGAGTCTTGTTGTCGTTGGTCGCGAGCGCCTGTCGATGGCTGGGACTTCTTTGGCGGTAGAAAAAGTATTAAGTGCTTTAGTATTTGAAATGCTTTTACATTGCCTTTGTTAAATCATTTAAACTTGTAAAATGCATAACTAATTCAATTTTTATCCAAATTGCATGAAACCGTCTGTTATTTTCATTTTAAATGTATTATTTACTAAAATTAGTTTCATCCATGTCTCTGTAGCAAAAATCTGTTATCTAATAAAATGATGTCTTATGTATCTTCTAAATTAGAAAATGCATATCTTTTCCAATAATTGTCCAAATTCAATGAACCCAGTTTGTAAAATTTCATTTTCAGTATACTAACTGTTAGGATAGGTTTTATACACTGTTTCGTTTATGAAAAGTTGTTAAGTAACTAACTAGTGGCTTGTTGTGTTTTTAACTTAGAAAATTCATAGAAATTATTAATAACTTAAAATAATTTGTTCTCTGTTTCTAAATTTTGTCATTTCTTGCTTAGGTTGCTGTGTGAGTTTTAGCTTGTTTTAGTGCTGTTGTATGTTTGAGTTTTGTCGGTGTTATTAGTTCTTATTTCTTTGTTATGTTCGATCGTTAGCTTGATATTTGCGGCAACCACGAAGATCCTCCTACCTGTTGAGCAACAGCATCCGGGCAAGCGGTTTGATCATGTTTAATCCCAGTATTTTAAAGATTAATATTTTGTTTTTTGTATGTATGCATTGCTTAATTTGTGTTAAATTGATTAGTTAAATCCGTGTTGCATATCCTGTAGACAAAATATTGATCTCTACTACTGAGCCTAGGTTATTTCTTTGTGATTAAATTATTTGGATGATCTCTTGTCACTTAGTAGATCAGGTCAATTTGCTTAGACATGTTAGCTATCGGTAGAAGCTAGCGATTATCGACTTTAGTGGTAACCTTGATCACAAAAATTTACTACAATTGTATGTTTTAGCATATCTGCTATGTTTAATTGCAAAACTAAAAATGAAAACAAAAATGATTTGGGCGCGGGCACAATGGTAAGATTGGTGTGATCTTTTGGGTGTGTTGGAAAGGTGCGGGTCAATTAGGGCAGAGTTACTTGCGCCACCTCTGAGCATTTTGCGTGCTAACCACACTAGAGTATATGGGACCTCTCTTGACCTAGTACTTTGGCGTGTATTGGCTCGGGTCGCGGTCGAGGAGGATGGAGGTGGGAGCATGGTAGTTGTCAAAAGCTTTATCACGAGTGGGTAGTTGTCCGGCTTTACCATGTAGCGTATGGTGTTTCTACCCATACGAGCGGCCTCGCGGCGGTCCCCGCATTCCCAGGGTATTTTGAAAGTCTTATTTTCAAATTATAAAAGGTTTATGAAAACCTAGGCATTCTCGATTTTACTCTTACCTATCTTAGCCTTCTACTCTCATCTTACTCTAATTTGAGTTTAAAACTTGGTTTCTCTTTCCTTTCAAAAGATAGTTACTACCTAGAGAATCAGTCTTTGGGAGAACCATAGAGAATCGTCTAATTAAAATTTGTGGAGCATAAGGGTAAGATGTAAAGGAGTAGTTATGTGTCCGATTTTTGCCGGTCGAACTTTATCCCGCCTTGTGTTTGTTTCTGATTGCTTGAGAATTTTGGGCTTTCTTGCTCTTAAATTTGTTGCTAACTTGTCTTAGTGAAACAGATGGTCGGAGAACGCTGCAACAACAGTCGTCATGATGAGGAGCTTCTCCTCCGACCATGCTGAGGTTCTCGCCGATCGAGCGACAACCACATGGTCCCCGCATCTTGGAGGTTATTGCAGGAAGCGGTCCATCTTGGCATGGATTGGTTGTCCCAACACTTGGGGCTCTACCTTACCACTCTTCAAAGCAGCAAGTCGGATTTACGCACTGCAGCCACATCTATGTGCATTAGAGACAAAGCCACCGCATTCGTGGATGTTCCCATAGTATCAACCTCCGTTCGAGACCGAGTTTGTCATAAGTTGCTGCCCGCATCGCCCGAAAGGCCGATTTCCCAATGAGCTAGAAGAATTGAAGAAGCGCTTGGCGAAAGCAAAGGGTTTCATCCGCCCAGCCATCTCCTTGGGGTTGTCCGATCTTTGTGAAGAAGAAGGACAAGACTTTATGCGCATGTGTGTTGATTACCGCCTCTCAATGAAGTGACGGTGAAAAACAAATTCCTTCGCCCGCAAAATTTAAACCGTCTTATTTTTATCGAATTGCTTAAGAAGGACAAGAAGTTTGTATGGTCCTCGCTGTGATGAGAGCTTTTTTGATATTTATTATGGCAAGGCTTGCCTATGCATCTAGGCACTGAGACCTCATGAGCTCAATTATCCCACCCATGAAAGCTTGCTGCAGCTGGTTCATGCACTCAAGATTTACTTATTTGATCGAAACCGTGGAGGTGTATTCGACCACAAGAGTTTGAAATACTTGTTCACTCAACAGATCTCAACCTCAAAGAATTGATCAAAGATTATGACATGGGTATTCGATCACCGCAAGGCCAATGGTTGCCGATGCACTTAGTCGAAAGTGTATTGCAATACTTTGATGATCCCAGAGCTTGTTTCAAATCTCAACTTGGGTTTGGTTGAACATGGTTCCTTTGTCGCTTTGTTGTGCAACCAACCTTGGTGGATCAAATCAAGGCGCACAAGAATGGATGATGGTGGGAAAATCAAGCAAAACATCGAATGGATCACCAAGTGTTTCACGAGGATGAGCGTATAGCGCCTCGTGGTCCCAAAGATCCCCGAAAGGCGTGGATTTGATCCTTCAAGAAGCCCATGATTCGCCTTTGTCCATCCATCCGGGCTACCAAGATGTACCAAGATCTGCGCCGAGATTCTCGTGGACTCGCATGAAGCGCGAGATTGCCAAAGTTCGTGGCGATGTGACATATGTTGTCGTCGGTCAAGGCCGAGCATATTGCTAGGTTGCGAGCTAGTTATCCATAATCCTACGCATCACTATCGTTCCAACGTAAAATTTAAACTGTCTTATTTGAATCTTTTTTGGCATGAAACTTGCGAGATGTGCTTGAAACTGCCTGAAACATGTTTGGATTTTGTTTTGAAACTTGATAGTTTTCCAAACATATATAAATTTTTGATTTTGAAACATGTTGAAACTCTTTTATTTGAAATTTGTTGAAACTCTTTTGTCTGAAACTTGTTGAAACTTGAGTTTCAAAATCTAAAACTTGTTGAAACTTGGGTTTAAAATTTTCTTGGAATCTTCTAAAAAATCTAGAAATACGTGAAACTCACTGAAACATGAAACATTTAAAATGTTTTCACGAGACTTCCTTAAACTTCATGAAACTCTTTTGTCTGAAACTTGTTGAAACTTGAGTTCCTAAATCTGAAACTTGGGCTTGAAACTTTCTTAGAAACTCTAGAAATACACGAAACTTACTAAAACCTGGAACTTTCAAGATGTTTTCACGTGACTTCTTGAAACTTGCTGAAACTTCTTGAAACTCTTTTGTCTGAAACTTACTGAAACTTGAGCTCTAAAATCTGAAACTTGTTGAAACTTAGGTTTGAAATTTTCTTATAATCTTTTGAAAACTACTATAAATACGAGAAACTTATTGAAACCTGAACTTTTAAAATATTTTCACAAGACTTCTTGAAACTTCATGAAACTATAAGCTTCATTATTTTCGAACTTTGAATACTTGTGAAGCTTGCTTGAAACTTAGAAGTTTCACCCTGTCTCGTTTATGATTGAAACTTCCTTGAAACCCTTTTTTGAAACTTTTTGAAACTTACAAAAAAATTATGAAACTTATTTGAAACATTTCTCAAACTTCAAAAAAAAGTGTCGAAATCATTTTGAAACTTTCACAAAACACGTTGAAACATGCTTGAAACATCAAACTCGTAACCATAAATATTTTTGAAACTTTTCACGAAACGTGTTGAAACCTAGTTGAAACTTCAAACTCAAAATTTAGAACTTTTAAGCAACTGAAATATCACAAAACTGCATGAAACCGCTATACCGTTGGGAATGCATTCTAACGGTATAGTGTGAGCTAGCATCTTCTTTTTAATATATAATAGATAGAAAGATATATAGTTAGTAGTGGAGGGCCAAAAACAGTGTATTACTTTTCCCTAATTTTTGTTACATGTATACCCTGTTCGTTTTGATTGTTCTACCTACGATGATCATGCAGAAAGTCAAAGACGAGCGTTGTGTGATGGTCATGCAAAACAGATAGATGCTGCAATTAATTTGATGAACGATCGAGAACCACATGAATTGCTAAGTCGATCGAACACCGAGCTACCATACCTAACATTAATCAAGCATGCCTTGAACTGGATATTCCCCCTCCTGTTAATACCCACGAGAACTTAAAAGAAGTCGTCGTACTTATATACAGGTTTCCTTCCCAGATCGCCCTTAAACGGTTACACCAATATATGGACTTGCATCCTCTGACATCTGTGAATGTCACGGACAAACAGTGTTGTGCTGTGATATTTCTAGAATCTGAGCCGTCAGATCGGAAAACAACAGCTGAGATTGATTGCTACAGCACCGCTCAGTACTATTACAGCGGTATTTGTGCTACAGTACCAGATCTCAATCTAGTCTGCCATTTTTCAATCCGATAGCTATGAAATAATGTCATAATACTGTTTAGAGAACTGCTATACATCTTGCGATTTTAGCACTCTGTGATTGGTGAGAGAGAGGAAGAGAGGGTGGGAAGTGAGATTGGGTTAGGGATATAGGGGTGGGGGTGATATCTGGGGCATTAGATCTCTATCTGATGGCTCAAAAAGTGACTGATTTTCAAGAAAAAAAATCAATCGCATATTGTGTAGACACTCCCTACTGTTTACACCCAATCAATATACATGAACTTCCTCGTTCGAACCAACAAAACTGCGGCATCACGGGACCTCGAACAATACTTAGACATAAATTTAAGAATAGAAATGGAGGCTCATGTGCTGGGATTCATCTAACCGAATCTAGTGGTACAAACAATTTGAGACCTAGCATTGAACAGCAATCTAATCCATATAAACTTGAAACCTCATATTCTTCTCGTTTTTAATTCACACTTGATCAATGATTCTCCAGTCCTGGGAACTGAAGTGGTGTGCCTTCTTCTCCCCCAACTTCTAGAAGGCCAAGAAATGTAAAACAAACAGTACGGCCAGTACAAAAGCAGAAAAGAATGGCACTGCCAGCTCTTGGAATTCAATACACCGTATAAATCTCTGAATTCCAAAAACTAGCACTGTCTACAAACACCTACAGGAAGAAAATACTGAAAGAAAAAAAAATAGTTTTCCTCACATGCCCTTCTTTTTTTTATCGTGAGGAGAAATGAATCATACAATTGTTGTGTAAAGTCACGTAACGTAACCATCAGACGTACGCCTTTGGCGGGTACCTCTCGACGCAGTCCACCCATGGGTTGCAGCTCTCGGCGCGCTTCCTGTCCGGTCCCGGGGCGCCGGGCGACACGGCCGGCACGTCACGGAGAGCGCGCCACACCGCGCTGTTACACTTGAACCCCGATCCGAACCCGATCTGCCACACGCGGTGGCCGCGCTGCACGCGGCCCTTGGCCTCAGCGTAGGCAAGCTCGTACCACAGCGAGCTGCTGCTCGTGTTGCCGAACCGGTGCAGCGTGCACTTGCTCGGCTCCATGTCCCTGTCCTCCAGGCTCAGGCTGCGCTGCACCTCCTCCAGCACGGCGCGGCCGCCGGCGTGAACGCAGAAGTGCTCGAACGCGCGCCGGAAGTCCGGGATGTACGGGCGCACCCCCTTGACGCGGAACACGCGGCGCGTCATCAGGGACTTGAGGAACTTGAGCTGCTCGGTGAGCGGTAGGACGAGGGGACCCAGCGTGGTGATGTTGGTCTTGAGCGCGTCGCCGGCCACCGCCATGAGCTCCCGCGCCAGAGAAACGCCGACCTTGCCGACCTCGTCCTCGCGCTGGTACACGCAGTTGAAACACTCGTCGGTGGAGCCTTTGTGCGTCCGCACGGTGTGGAGCAGCCGGTACTTGGCGCGCCCGGCGTCCGCGCGCCGGTTCGAGAGCAGCGCCGCGGCGCCGCCCATGCGGAAGATGCAGTTGGAGAGCAGCATCGCGCGGTCGTTGCCGAAGTACCAGTTGAGGGTAATGTTCTCGGTGCTGAGGACAACCGCATACGAGTTGGGGTTCGCCTGGAGCATGTCCTTGGCGAGGTCGATGGCGATGAGGCCGGCGCTGCACCCCATGCCGCCAAGGTTGAACGACTTGACGTCCTCCCGCATCCGGTAATGGTTAATGATCATCGACGCAAGCGACGGCGTCGGGTTAAAGAGGCTGCAGTTGACGATGAGGATGCGCACGTCGCGGCGCGGGTTGATCCCGGTGGCCTTGAACAGAGCGTCCAAGCACCCGAACATGACCGCCTCGGCCTCCAGCCGCGCCTCGGCCATGTTGAGCATCGGCGGCCGCGCCTGGACGCCGGGGGGGAGGTACGTCTCGTCGCCGAGCGCGGAGCGGTTGGTGATCTTGGTCTGGAAATCCAGCGCCGCGTCATTGAAGCACCCGGTGCTCTCGGTCATCTCGAGGAAGCCCGCCTTGGAGATCTTGTGCTCGTCCTCCGGCTTGTAGCAAGCGAACTCCACGAGGTACACCGGTCGGGGCCGCTTGAAGTAGTACACGGTGAGCAGCAGCAACGCGGTGCCGAGCCAGGCGACGCAGGTGAGCAGGTCGATAGAGTAGTAGATGACGTCGAGGCGGACGAACTTGTAGGCGGCGGCGGCCAGCAGCGGTACGCACAGCATCGGGAGGTACGACGTAGGGCTGCCGCCGTGGCGGATGCCCAGCTTGACGTACTTGAGGTTGACGGACCGCGCGAAGTCCGGGAGGCGGCGGCGGATCTTGATGACGATGCTGGGCGCCGGCTCGCCCTCGGCCTGGGCGTCCCCGCGGAAGGCCATCTCGGCCGTAAGGCGCTCCCGCTCCATGACCGCCGCCGTCGCAGCCTCCATGGAGCTAGCTCTCTCTCAAAACGTGTCAAGTGGAACGCAACGTCGCCTTTGTTGTGAGTGCGAACAGAGAGCGCCGGACCCGGATGCGTGAGTGCGAACAGAGTGCGCGCACAGACGGAGCTGGGAGAATAACTGGACGGGCACCTCACCTGCCTCGGACTCGGAAGTGAATCATCCAGCCGC
The DNA here is from genome assembly GCA_036346255.1 of Ampelocalamus luodianensis. Taxonomy (NCBI): domain Eukaryota; kingdom Viridiplantae; phylum Streptophyta; class Magnoliopsida; order Poales; family Poaceae; genus Ampelocalamus; species Ampelocalamus luodianensis. The sequence goes on from CM070621.1 coordinate 27,578,384, forward strand.
GCGAGCATTCAAATTTATAGGCGTCGAAGCAAAGCAAAGCGGCTCTTCTCCGACTCGTATGCCATACACAGATAATGAGAAAGATTATAAGATGATTGAAATTTTATTAAATATAAATTATATATTTTATTTATTAAATTAATATCTAATCATATATGACATATTAATCCCTGCACAAATTCAATTGTCACAACAATTAACTTAAATTTAAGAAAATTTCAGACGACTTAAAAACAGTATCTGTGACTTTAGACGATTCTCAGCCGTCGGATATAAACGAACGGCCCAGATAAGCTGATCCAGTATCTATGCTACAGTAGCCAGCCCGCTCTGTTTTCGCTATATGCTGCTGCAGTATTCTGGTCGATATAAGCCTTCGTTTCTTGATCCGACGAGTAGGAAGCAAAGTCATTGTAATATAGTACGTGACTTTGATCCACAGAAGAAAGGGGCACAAATGTCAGGGTGGGACCCGCACAGGGTAGAAGTATGCAAATGGGAGGGGAGAGAGGAGAGAGATAGGTGGGGAGGGTGACCTATTAATGGTGGTAGTTACGGGGGGTGCTCAACTACTTCGAATTAAGGAGGCACCGGTGGACGCGTACTGATCGCCTGGCAGCGCATTCGCAGCGCCGCGAGCTAGCCAACGGCGCGCGCTGGCCTGGTGCTGCCGTGCTGGTGTGGCCGGGAAGCCAGACAAGTCAGGCGTAATGCATTGGAGCGTGCCCGGCGTGTTGCACTTGCAGTGTTGAGTTTTTTTTTTTTCCCAACGGTTTAGAACGGCATTTGCAAAAATAGCCTTTTCGCGTGAGCGAATGCAAAATTAGCACGCAATTCCGCGTCAGAGAAGTATGGACGCGTGCCGTGGCGCCATGTCCGCCTCGTTCGTGCCACCCTGGTGCGACAACACTATAGCGACATCGTTCGCATCCCCCTAGCGCAGACAAGATATGTGCACGTTTCGTCCGCACATCCCTTGTTCGCCACACATCCCACTGCTCACCACTACTGTGCTCATCCGTATCAGGGAGGTGCGACGAGACATGCACAGTTCTTGTCTGCACCAGGGAGGCATAGACGAGGTCACTATAGTGTTGTCCACACCAGGGTGATGCGGACGAGGCCTTTCTGCTCGCCCGTGGCGCGGACAAGGCATACGTGACGCCACTGCACACGTCTGTGCTTTCCTAGCACGAGTTGCACGTTAATTTTGCATTTGCGTCCGCAAAGAGACTATTTTTGCTGATGCGGTTGAAAACAGTGCTATTTAGGGGGGGAAAACGTATGCAGTGTTGCTTCTTCGTTCGATTGACCAAGATCAATTTGATTGATTAACCTGCCTTTCTTTGTTTAAACGAGAAAGTGTGTAAGCTCTTGAATTGGTTTCTTGGAAGTTACACGGGAGAGGTGCCAATCAAGATCAATTTGATTGATTGACCTGCCTTTCTTTTTTAGAACGAGAACATGTGTAAGCTCCTGTTGGTTGGGCGGTGTGACAGGTTCCTTCCCGCGCTTCTCATGCCCCATTGCGCCACATGAGTTCGTTCTTCGGGCTGGTCTATTCTGGTATAAATACGAAAAACGTTTTGCGTCAATTTTGATTAATTGCAACTTTGCGAGGGTAGTGTGTTGGTAGTTGGATCAGTCGGATAGGGACTAAAATATATGAAACCAACTAACCACTCGAAGATCTGGGTTTTCTTTCGAGAATTCTACCGGGATCATTAATTGGTTAAGAGCATAATGGATTTTTCTTTTTATTTATAATTTTTTTATGAGACTATTATTAGTTTTTTTAATTAGGATTGAAATCATCACTCTTATGTCATGTTATCCTCCTCCACATAGACAATTACAATTATACCCCTATTGAGATTATACTACTCATACTAAGAGGTATAATATAACTAAATTCGTAATAGACGGTTTATATTAAATTAAATATATCGCAAAATAGCTCACGCTTTCTCCTCTCTCTCTCAATTTCTCTCGTTGCTACACCCACAAGAACGCATTTTTGGTCGGCAACAATTGTTTTTGTATACTATTTGTAGTATACTCCGCTTCTTCACATATACAGGGCTTTTGCATACGTAATTTCGTTGGTTGGGAGGTGTGACAGGTTTCTTCCCGCGCTTCTCATGATCTGCTGCGTGCCACATGGATGCATTCCAACTGAAAAGGCTATTGTGGTATTGGTATAAACATGAAGATCTTTTTCTCCAATAAATAAATAAATATGATAGTTTCAGTATTGATTTTGATTAGTTACAAGGGTCCATTAGTGGTTGGATAATTGGATCAGCCCCGACAGGGACCAAATGAAATGAACTGCTTGTGCTCAAAAGAAAGTAGCAGCTTGGAACGTGTATTTGTTTTTTTCCGATTCTTACCAAAGTTGAATTATTTTCTGTAAAATTTTAGCGTTCCAAAACGAGACAAAAGAATTTAACGGGTATTCTTTTCGAGAAGGGATTTACCGGCTAACTATAGCTTCTTCACAATATGACCGATTCATGTCTCTTACCATTTCTTCTAAGTTGAATCGTCAAAATATAAACAGTGCGCTACTCCACTTTATAAGCTGGTCGTAGTAATTATAACTCTTGCTCTGATTTGGCAAGTTTTACTTTATTCCAAACACAATATGTCGCGAAAATTAATATCGCAACTTTGCAAGTCTCCCATTCATTCCATGCCATAAATCGGCCAAAACAAGTGGAACGCTTTTCTGTGGGGACTGTCCTCACGTGGGGACGCATCCCAGAGCTGTCCGATCATACACTGTAGCATGATCGGACGGTTTCGAGACGCATATTGCCCCCTTGTAAGTTCTATAAAAAAACAATAGGTATGGCCCATGCACCTAACGGTAACTGTTCAGACGCCGATTCTCAAAGCCATCAGCTATATATGCAGCAACCAGAGCCAGCTAACTGATCCTTTATACTGTAGGAAACTAGTTCAAATAAAGTTGAAATTAATATAGCACAGTAGTGCTTCTTCATGCTTGCTGGCTTGCTGCTCCAGCGTGATCTCCCTCTGCCCTCCCCACACCTCCTGCATTCCAACTTAACTTCTCTCGAGCGCTAGCTGAAGCTGCACGCGCATGCAGCGGTAGGGCTGCCGATGGCAACGTATCGACGCTCTGCCGGGCTGCCGGCCGCCTGCCGCGCTGTAGAAACGGGACCGTCCTATCACTGCTGTCAGCGAGGTGTAGTACTGCCAAGCTCGAACTCGAAGGTGCGCGCATGAGCCATGAGGCTTCTCAATTAAAAGGCACAGCTACTACTGCCCGTGCTCCAAGTTGTCATTGCCTGTGCACGGAGGTGGTCAGTCATCTCAGTAATGATCACTGCTTCGGCTGCACTTCTAGGTTTGCCCGTAACTTAATGCAAGCCATACCATGGACGATCATGCATTGGATCTTCCGTGTAAATGCCGCGCAGATATGGATGCAGTAACGCGTTCCCACCTTGATGAAACAGCTCACGGCAAACATCACATGTTTGCACCGAGAATAGCATTTGCGCTAGATACTCCTTCAGGGAACCTTCAGCTACGTACTAGAACAATGCTTCAGCCCAGGCATAGATATCCCATGGTCGGAGGAAAAAGTTCAGCATTTACTACTACCAAACTTGAGAACAGGGTTTGAGTGACCCCGTGTCTGAATTCAGTCAGATGTCATTAATCGAGAGTATAGTAGTAGTTGGCAGTTTTCAGTTTCTACACAGTTATCAGATTTTTAATGTGTCTGAGAGTTACTACTCTACATGGACTAGCCATTGTCGAATTGATGTATTTTTTTCTTTTCTAAACAAGTTGAATTAGGAGTAGTATAGTCTCTGATTTGAGCATGCTGTTATCACTTCCAGGTTCCAGAAAACCAATGGCTGCAGGCATAACGGGTGATTAGTAGCAGTAAGTCAATTAGTCAAATACAGGCTAGTTTATCCGAACGTAGAAGTTACCGATCTATATTGACTTTTTATGAGGATACCAATTTTATACCGAGTCACTGACGGATTGTGCACGATTTTCAGGCTTACCCGTTCTGACCAAACTTGACGGTTGTTCCGGAGCCAGTACTGGAATTCTGGCAGATGGGCGTCACATGCCGATTTTTCAGATCCTGCCACTCCCCTCCTCTGAGCTCCTAGGGTTGGCGACAAGATTTCGATAATACCACAGGACCATTGGCTTCGGCAAACGTGAAGTAGATTGTGTCACAAGCTAGCTTAATCTGCATTTGCTTGCTCGGTGATCTGTATTTAATCCATTTATCAGGGGAAAAAGTGATCCATTTAATCCAGTATGATGTAGGTTAAGGTACGTTCACCTAATTCTTGGCCTTGAACTCACTGGCCTGATCGAAAAGAGAATTCCATCGTGCAAAGTCGTCAATGATTCAATTATCGCGTTACCTCAAGCATGGAAGCGTACTACTCTTTCAGTTTTGCAGTTTTGCGCTTTTGCGCCTAGTACTGTTATAGGTAAGTAACCCAGTACTGATGGTCATTGGCTAGTCTATGACTGAGTTGCTGACTATAGAATGCAAGAAAAAATGGATAAATTGATGACTTGTGCTGTAGACATTATATTCTTTGAACGAAGCTGCGGACATTATCCAACACCTCAATCGGCCTTGGGACCGGCCGACCGGCCAGTGATAACAGTTCATGGGACAAGCCTTGCTGTCGAGTATGCATGATGCATGTAATGTAACCAGCAGGCTATGTATTAACGTCTGGTTCAAAGTTAGCTCAGCCCGCCCTACAAAACTACAATCAAACCTGTAATCTAGTCTAATGTATTTTTTAGACGTAATCCACTATAATGTAGAGGTTAGGGGACGTTTATGGATCACCTAATTCTTGACCCGATCGAAGAGAAAATCAATCGTGTAGAAGTCGTCGTAGTGTATGGAGTTAGTGTTGCAGATTCTTCAGACAAGTATGGTATAACATAAACATATTGGTTCAACTGACATCGGCTGGTTGTACATCTTCCTTAGAGAGCGAACTTCAAGATTTGTGGCTATGCTCGAGGAAGCTCGCCCTTAAAAACAACGATGTGAGGCTATGGGAGATTGCCGGAGTAAAGCACCTGGATGTGCTGTTTGGTGTGCCTCAATATTTTTGTTGCTGGAGTTTGTGTTGTTCTTCTCCTTTGGTTTTCTTTGCTTGTGGTAACCGAGTTTTCCTTTGTAGAGCCACTGTTGCACTATGGAGCTTGTTAACTTCTTAATGCAAAGTCACGCAATTGTGTGTTCTAGAAAAGGATGAAGTTAGTGTCGCAAAGACTTTTCTAAGGTGACGTTGTCGTCAATGATTGAATGTAAAAGTCGCGTCAAGCGTAGAAGAACAACACCTTCCAGTTCTTCACTCTAGGTAACCCAGTATTGCTGGCCGAAGGTACAAGTGTACGACAATAGTTTAGCCCCGTAAGAAGAGCGAGGAAGAGATAATCATGGGGGCATAAGGCTCGGCCGGCTGGCCCGAAAAAAGTTTTGCACGGTCCAAGGCCAGATTTAGAGCTGGGCACTGGTTTGCGGCCTGAAAGTAATCGACCGTGACCGTAGCTGGACCAAGTACAGAATTTTGAGCTTATCCAGCCCAATCAGCTCTATGGGTTGGCCTGGGCCCAGCCTAAACAGGCTGACATGTTACCCGCCTTTTTATAGCGCAGCCCAAAGTGCCAATGCACAATTGCTCGTGACTAGTCGTGTCTCTCTCTGGGCCGAGTTCAAAAGGAAAAGAAAAAGAGGTCTCTCTCTGGGACTGGCTATGCATTCTGAGTTTGTGACAAGTGTCTGTCCATGATGCCTCCCGCGGATTCTCTACGAATATGACAGAAGATATCAAACTAATCGTTGTTCAATCTAGGGATGACAATTTCCGTGGGGTTGACCTCCCCATGCGGGCAGTGGCGGAACCACCGTACGGGCAAACCGGGGCAACCGCCTCAGGTCTCTGGGGCCAGGCCAGGTCAACCCCCCCCCCCTCCGCTAACCCATCGGCGCCAAACCGCCACGGAAGCTCGCTCGGAGCTGGCGAGCCATAGAGAAGATTTCATGTACATGTGGGTCGTAAGCTGCATGGTACCCCGCAGGGCCAACCAAAGTGAATGAAGTGATGATTAATTCTAACCAGACAATTCTTCATTTGATTTCGACCATTCCCCAACCAAGCACTCCACCGCGCAGCGCCCGTCACCACCCACACGCCCACGACCCACACCAAGCCGCGCCGCAAAGCACCGAGCCGGGGCCACCACAGCGACAGGCGATGCAGGTGGGGGCTGAGGTGAGGCGAGGTGCAGGACAATGGGAGCTCGGTGTGGTGTGGCACGGAGAGGGGCTGAGGGTTGAGGCACGGCGAGGCGGTGCGCAGACGGAGGGAGCTTGGCACAATGCAGGGACGGACGGCCAGTGAAGCCGCGATCGCGGTCCACGAGGAAGGCCCGACGCGATGCCGGCGATGGATGGAGCCACAGAGTTAGGGGACGAGCGCGAACTGAGCTTCAGCTAGGAGTCACCGAGCCAGGTTTACCCAATTTCCCCTCAAATCACATTGTGTATCGGTATTTTTTTACACTACAAGTTTGTCCCAGGTCCCCAAAATTCCTGGTTCAACCACTACATGCGGGGAGGGGGGACGGGGATGGGGTTGTGCCCCACCGGGCCCTAGTAAAAAGTAGAATATTATTTTCTTATATATTTGTCGTCGATATGAGATCGAACAACAAACTTGTGGCTATGACACCTCCTATCAGACGCGTCGACTGCCGAGGATGCGAAGGGAGACCTCAACGAAAATCAAGCACCACAATCCGTACTCCGGTATTGCATATGTGTAGTAAGAGTTACAAATGGTCTCCTCTCCTCTATTTACATAGAGCCTATTTATAAAGTGGGAGGGTAGGCATGCGAAGTTACATTATTGTCCTCCGTACCTAGTTCATCCCGATGGTACTTTCATCCGTTTCGCCAAGCGGGTCCTTCCACCTTCAAGTGGGTCCGGCGATGTGTCGTACCTCGGCAAGGTTGGCCCCCGGACCTTGTCCGGGGTTGGTCTCCGGACCTCGCCTGAAGTGGGTTCACCGATGTGTTGTATCTCAATGAGGTTGGCCCCCGGACCTCGTCCGAAGTGGGTTTGCCGATATGTCGTACATCAGCGAGGTTGGCCCTCAGACCCCATCCGGGGTTGATCTCCGAACCTCGCCCGGAGTGGGTTCGTCGATGTATTGTATCTCGGCGTGGTTGGCCCCTGGATCCCGTCCCGAGATGGTCCTCGACCTCGTTCGGAGTGGGTTCACCTATGTGTCGTACCTCGGCGAGGTTGGTCTCCGGAGCTCGCCCGAAGTGGGTTCGTCGATGTGTTGTATCTCGGCGTGGTTGGCCCCTAGATCCCGTCCCGGGATGGTCCTCGGACCTCGTTCGGAGTGGGTTCGCCGATGTGTCGTACCTCGGCAAGGTTGGCCCTCAGGTCCCGTCCACGGTTGATCTCCGGACCTCGTCTAAAGTGAGTTCGCCGATGTGTCGTACCTCGGCGAGGTTGGCCCCCGGACCCCATCCGGGGTTGTTCCCCAAACCTCGTCCAGAGTGGGTTCGTCGATGTGTCATACCTCGGCGAGATTGGCCCCCGGACCCTGTCTGTGGTTGATCAACCGATGTGTCGTACCTCGGCGAGATTGGCCCTTGGACCTTGTCTAGAGTTGGTCTCTGGACCTCGCCCGGAGTGGGTTCACTGATGTGTCATACCTCAACGAGGTTGGCCTCCAGACCTTGTCCGAGGTTGGTCCCCAGACCTCATCCGGGGTTGATCTGTCTCCGAACTGCGTCCAGAGTGGGTTCACCGATGTGTTGTATCTCGGCAAAGTTGGGCCCCGGCCCCTGTCTGGGGTTGGTCCCCGAACCTCATCCGGAGTGGGTTTGTTGATGTCCTGTACCTAGGCGAGGTTGGCCCTCTGACCCTGTTCGGGGTTGGTCCCCGGACCTCGTCCGGAGTGGGTTCGCCGATATGTCGTACCTCGGCGAGATTGGCCCCTAGACCCCGTTCGAGGTCGGACCCACACCTTGTTCGAGGTTGATCCGTCCGGGCGTCATGCCTTCGCGGGGTTACCGTTGGCTCAAGGTAGCGCGGGGACCCTCCTCCAACAATATTTGGACTGAAACTTGAATATATGTGTTATGGTATAAATTTTGAAACTATATTTTGCAAAAAGTATAAGTAAATAATTTTAAATTAATAATAAAGTCACGCTATGTTTTTCCAAAATATCATTTAACCTATTTTTAGAATCCCACGGGGCGTGGGGATCCCCGCGGGGACCGGGACAAGGGCCATCTCCCTCGGGTAGGGGTGAAAACGGATCGGATAGTTTCCGGCCGATCTGGACGGAAACGTATTCGGATTGTCTCGGGTCGGATTTCCCTCAGATAATTCTCGGATCGGAAACAAATCGAGATTTTTCTGTCGGGAATGGAAACGAATATGGTAGGCATGCTATTCGTCGGATATGAATACAAATACGGATTATCCGGACAAGACGAAGGCCGGATATCGGATTTCGGCCCAAAAGAGAAAATGAGATTTTAATTGATTTCTGAATTTCAAAAAATGCAACAAATCAAATAGCCTTTTAGAAAATAGCAAATAGAGCTCAAAAATTCTAGAAATTCCTTAAATTATTTTAAACTTAATAAAATTAATTTTAACTTAAAGTTGGTTTTTATTTTTCACATAAATTTTTTAAATTTTTTTGAAAAATAGTAAAAACCTCTTTAAATCCAGAAAATTCAAGAAATCAATTAATTTTTCATTTTAAATCCAATAAAATTCCAGAAAACTCAATAAATATTATTTTTGACATTAAAAACTAGGAAATTAAATACTTGACTTATTTTATTATTTTTCTTTTTAACCAATAAAACTCTTTTAAATCTTAGAAAATCCAATAAAGTAAGAACTTTATTAATTTTATTTTTGGTAACATACTTTGGGATGTTACAGTCATTTGCGTATAGATTAACTATCCAGCCTGATTAATGTTAGTGTGAATTAAATTTTATGTATGTGATAAACTAAGTGTGAATGTGTGATAACTTATGATTTTGTGAGTTATAACTTATGAGCTAAATATGGTAAACTAAGTGTTATTTTGTGATGAACTAGTTAATACAGCTTGCTAGTGCCAATCTTATGTGTGGTTGCTGAAAATATGAACAATTCATGAATGTTTGCATCAAATAAACTAGTTATATATTTTCGTTAATTTCCAGAATACAATTCAAGGGGTTTTCATGTTCCGAAAAATATCCGTGACCGTATGCGTTTCGATTCGTATTCGCTCCATATCCGTATTCGATATTATTCATATACGTATTCGTATTCGAATCCGGGAAAAAATATAAAAACAAATATGGCAGAGCCATTATCCGTCCGTATTTGATCTGTTTTCACCCCTACTCCCGGGAAGCCAAGTGGGACCGGAGCGGGGTGCGGGAGAGTCCCTGGGACCACCCGCTCCCGTCGCCACCCCTAGTTCAATCCACCAATCTTTGGGTTAGGTATTGCTTATATCAAAATCTTAACCCTGACGAATGAAAATTTGAATAACTGGATCAGATTAGTTTCTGCTTGTTCATCTGTGCATTTCACTCCTGGAGAGACACTATTAAATGGAAACTAACAAAAACTGGTCAGTTCTCTGTTCATTCTTGATATTTGGCTTTGGTGAATTCTGGTATCTCTTTCCCTCAGAAGTTCATTAGGAAAACTAAGCTTCCTTTAAAAAATAAAGTTTTCCTATGGTACATCTGTAAGGGAGTCATTTTAACCAAAGACAATCTTTGTAAAAGAAACCGGAGGAAGCAAGTTAAATGGTGTTGCTTCTGTTTCTCTTATGAAACTATTGAGCATCTTTTTGTTAAATGTCTTGCTGCTCAGTATGTATGGGGAGGAACTTTTTTTATTATTTATTTCTTTTTTTAAAATTAATTTTAAAGTTAACACCTCGCAAACTTTATTTCCAATTCTGACTTCTTTGGTCACGCTACCACCCGTGGCGTGACCAAACAACACTGTCACGCCACAGGATAAGTTATCAAAATTGTACTTTTTGTCACGCCACTGGTGGTGGCGTAACCAAACAATACTGTCACGCCACCACCAGTGGCGTGACAAGACTTTGACCAGAAATAGGCTGGCGTGACAGTGTTGTTTGGTTACGCCACGGGTCAGAATTGGAAATAAAGTTTGCGAGGGGTTAACTTTAAAATTAAATAATAAAAAGGATTAAATAATAAAAAAAAATTCTATGGGGAGTGGTGGCTACTTCTTTTGGTTTTTCCTCTCCCTCTAGCATAGCACCTATGTTTTTTATATGTTTGGTATATGGCTGTCTGGGTTTGGGAAGTCCTTACAGCATCAAGTGTGTGTGGGGATAGCAGCGTTATGTCGGGCCGTTTGGCGTATAAGAAATGCCGCTTGCTTTGAATGTAAATGGCCACCACACCCTAATCAAATTGTTTTCGAAATGTGCCATTGTCTCTGTACTCGGTCGATTCTGCAGAAACAGGACAATTGCGCAGGGCTGGTGCAAGTCGCAAGGATGATGGAGCGGGTGGCTACTGAAGTCTTCTAGCGTGCGCGAGTATGGAGTAATGCTGTTGGTGCAGTATGTTGAAGCAAAAGGCTGCAGTGTTTTCAGCTGGAATATCGATGTTTTGTTAGGTGTAATCAGATTGCTGCTTGTTTTGCTATGATACCTTTATCGTTTGTTGCATGTAAAAACTCTATACTGGGTTATATCTGCTCCAAGTGAGGCCGGAGATTAATGAATCTCTTTCGTCTAAAAAAACCGGCAATCTTTAACTCGAGAAAAAAATAAGTTAGCTTTGCTCCTGATTTCAGAAAAAAGTTAGCTTGATTCAGGCGTTCAGCAGTAAAGCCAATCAAATCCTTCACTTATACTGACAGTAATCCTATACCAGGCAGGAAGGCACACGCCATGCAAGTTTCCCTTCACGGCCACAGAGAATCCAGCGACCCAGGCAACTCCACCTCGATGCGAAGCGAACGGGAATGTTCAAGAAGACCCGACATGCGTGAAGAATCCCGCGGCGCCATCGCGAAGCTTTCCCCGCTCTCCAGTGCACAACCAACCAGCGGCGGCATACGCTGTCCCGAAGCTTCATCGCCTTTCCCCAGCCTTCCACACCGCCCGTGGCATGAGCTCCCCTTCGCGCTATAAAAGATGCTGCACGCTCCCCGTTTCCAACCAGAAAAGCAAGCAAGATAAGCAAAGCACTTCGTAGCACAGCGACTCCCAAGTTCCAACGATCTCCAGCTCTCTTCAACTCTCATCCATAACTCTGTAGTGCCATGGCTGCAGCGACTGCTCCCTTCGCTCTCGTCGGCCGCCTCTCCCCGGCCGCGCGCCTCCCGATCCGCGCCTGGAGGGCCGCGAGGCCGGCGCTTGGATTCCCGTCATCCGGGAGGACCCGCCCGCTCGCCATGGCCTCCGCGGCGCAGGAGAACAGGGACAACACGGCCGTCGACGTCCACGTCAGCCGGAACGGTGGCAACCAGCAGGGCAATGCCGTCCAGCGCCGCCCGCGCCGCGCCGCATTTGACATCTCCCCGTTCGGTAAGTCCTCTGTTGCAAGATTCTTTCACGAGAGAATTTTGTTACTACTATCAGAGAGCAGAGGCTAACAGAGGCCGGAGATTGTAAAAGCTGTCTCCCTAATCGAGAAAATCAGAGAGCAGGGGCTAACGTGGTTAACTATGACTAATGCAGGGCTAGTGGACCCGATGTCGCCGATGCGGACGATGCGGCAGATGCTGGACACGATGGACCGGATGTTCGACGACGCGGTGGGGTTCCCCGCGGCGAGGCGTTCGCCGGCGACGACGAGCGAGATGCGGATGCCGTGGGACATCATGGAGGACGACAAGGAGGTGAAGATGCGGTTCGACATGCCGGGGCTGTCGCGGGAGGAGGTGAAGGTGATAGTGGAGGACGACACGCTCGTCATCAACGGTGAGCACAAGAAGGAGGCCGGCGACGGTGAGGACGACGGGTGGTGGAAGGAGCGCAGCATGAGCTCCTACGACATGAGGCTGGCGCTGCCGGATGAGTGCGACAAGAGCAAGGTGCGCGCCGAGCTCAAGAACGGCGTGTTGCTCGTCACCGTGCCCAAGACGGAGGTCGAGCACAAGGTCATCGACGTGCAGGTCCAGTAGTCGAGTTACTACTTATAGATCTGTCACTGTAAGCGCGAGGGTTTCAGATGTGATGTTGGATTGTACTCGCTAGTTGTCTCAAATGCATGCGAGTGAGAGTTTTCTGATGTGTGCCCTTCTCTGAGAGCGCGCATCACGCAGAATGCATATGTAAATAGTCAGCGAAGGAATGGAATAATGTGAAGTAAAGGTTTGGTCTGTTCATATACCGCTTGTGGGTTCTATTTGTCTTTGTCTTACATTTTTCCTTACCGTAATGCGTGCCTTTTATATCTCAGGAAGAACAGAACGGAGTTACAGAAAAAAATAGTAAGGAAAGCTGATTGGTTACCTCTTCTGAATCAGTAAAGAGTGCACCTTGTTGGAATGAGAGTGAGTTTACAATATCATCATCAAATTACTTTAGTCCCTTCTTGTTAGTCATATGAAAGAATTGCTCCGATACAATACAAGATTGACTTATAAAGATGCAGGCCACCTCTCGGACGATATCTGTGAAGAGCTTGATCCCACGCCGGCGGCGGTTCCACCCGTCGTCATTGCTGCAGCATTGAGTAAATAAATTTGGTCTCTTAAAGTTCTTCAAATTGACCTTTAACTGCAACAGTGCACAGTGTGCTGTCTAGTCCTCAGGAGAAACGACCAAATTCTAACCTGCATTATTCGCGCTCTCTGGAACGGCCGTGGAGTGGAGCCGAGAGGCGTGCTGCGCCTGCTGCATGTAGGCGTACTGCCACATCTGCGAATACTGCGCTGCTGCGGCAACAGAATTTTGTGCTTGATTGCCGGCAGCTTGCATCTGCTGCGCATAGTATGGTTGAAGGCCTTGGTGAGCTACTCCCGCTCCACCGTACGCACCATAGTAGCCCTGCAACGTGGATACCGATTTTCTCACTGTGTATTCTGAAAACAAAATATAAAGGAATAAGTTCATATTACATCATTTAACTTTATGGAGAGTTCAAAATAACTCTCGTTTGGTTTATACGCTTGAACTCCTAATACTATCTCACCCAACCCCTCGAGCCGAAACCAGCTGGGTTTTGGCCTATGTGGCATCCACACTAGCCACGCTAGCGCGGTTTCACCTCGTGAGCACCTTCCCAACGAACACATTCGCCAGCGTCAAGAACGGCCGCCGCGCAGCACTAGCATCAAGAATGGCCTCCTTCACCTCCCTCACAAGCTCCACCACACCAACCAACGAGCTGTCGCAGCGCCTCGGCGTCGGCCAGCATCATCGGGAGCCATCCACTTCACTTTCGCAGAGGTCTTTTCGACCTTAGTAGACATTCCACAACTAGCTTTCCCGCGATCCACAACCAGTGCCTTCTTGTTCTCTAAGGTTATAGTCTCGGGCGAGTGCCACCCAGGTTGTATCAATCAAGTTTGGATAAATGTCGTTTGCCTCGGGGGACGATTTTCCGTGATAGGATCTTAATGGCACTTCACAAGCTAGTCTATCGAGTGGCACTCGGAGCAACTATCGAACCAATCTAGCAGTCTCTCAGTTCATCACATCACGAGCAATAGGGAGAGGAGTAGAGGGAGAGATTAAGGTGAGGATGCACCTCAGTAGCAAACCGAGCCGGGGCCAGAAGGAGTCGGAGGAGGCGGCAGGCCAGGCCAAGGCGCCGACGGCCGGAGGCGACTGCAGGCGGGAGGAGCGGCAAGCCGGAGGCGACACTGGACCAGTGGCCGGGCACGGCAAGCAGCAGCTAGACCAAAGGGAGCCAGAGCCGGGTGCACAGGGGCCAACCGGGCGCGAGCCAGGGCAGTGGCGTTGGTGTCGGCGACGTGCTCAAGTCCCTCCTCGAGCTCCTATCCGATGCGGTTGGTGGCACAGGGAGGAGCTAACCGGCGGCGTCGGGACCAGGAGAGGAGCCGAGGCGGCACCGGCAACATAGGGGAGCGGCACGGGTGGAGGCACATGCTAGCCCGGGACCAGGTGCGGCCTGAGCCAGGGGTCGCGCGGGCACACGCACACGCGGGAGAAGTGAGCCGGTAAGGAGGGCGGCGCCGGGAGGAGCTCCAGCCGGAGGCGGGAGCCGAAGAGGAACACGGCGGTGTCAGCGGCTGCGCCTTGGGGAGGCGATGTCGGCAGTGCAGTGTGGCGGGGCCGAGCCTTTTGGAGAGGGAGGAGTCACGGGCGCAGAGGGGCACGCATGGGCGGCGTCACTAGGCGTCGGGCCGACCGGAGGGGAGCGCGCTGCTGCATTTAGAGGCGGCACTGGGGACCGAACCGGGCGGTGGCTCCAAGAATGGAGGGAGAGAGAGTAGAATTGAGGTGAGGAAAGGGATTGGAGAGAAGAAAAGGAGGCAAAGAGGACCCGGCGTGGATGCCATGTAGGAGAGAAAACAACTGGTCTCGAGGAGTCGGGTGAGATAGTATTGAGAGTTTGAGGGTGTAAACCAAACGGTTTTGGAGTTGATGGGGGATTTTGGACTCTCCGCAAAGTTCAATGTTGTAATATGGACTTATTCTCAAAATAAACCGATAGTAGCATGATTCGTTGTCATGGTAAAAAAAAATGACCATGACAAAAAAAAACTAATAGTAGCGTAGCACTTATGCTATTTTGGGGACAACAAAAAATCGTTAGAGAGGTTTATGCAATCGGCAAACATCCTGTTGCAAATATCCAACTTAGCAGAAGAATACCAACCATAGGCATGTGGTACATGCTTTCGGGAGAATATCCACCAGTGTACCTGCAGAGACAAAACATGGATTCAAACGTTGATAGGTTCACAATTTACGAAAATCTAAAGCGACAAATCTGCGTAACATTCAATCGAAAAATAATCTACAAAACAAGAACAATTCAAGTGTAATCCAGAAAGCAATAAAACAGTGAATGATCGAGAAAATAGTATATCTACAGAACAAGAACAACAAATATTTGTGGGGTTTTTTTCCGCTCGATCGGGCATACCCATAGTAGTAAGGATAGTACATTGCAGCAGCAGCAGAACCCTGGTACGACGACGATGATGCTGCCGTCATCGCCGGGCTCAACCTGACCATCCCTGAACAGCAGCACAATTCGAGAGGTTAATCAGTCCCTCCGAACAGGTAAGACTACATGTTTCCGTATCTGCCAGGAGAAAACCGGCCAAAAGCCCAAGAGGAAACAAATCGTACCAAACGGCGCCGCGACAGCAGGATGCACGCGCTGCGACGCACCGAGCCCCGCGAGGTTGCAGTTGGCCCTTCTCCCGTCGATCACCGGCGCCGGGTCCTGCAGCGCTCGCATTGCGCCTTCGGGGTCCCTGAATGTCACCTGACATACGCCGATACACGCAAGCACCAAATGAGCTAGCTAGTAAACAAAACTTATACCTAGCACGTAACATTGAGACCGATCTGCGCGAAGCGTACAAAGCCGTAGCCCCTGGAACGGCCGGTGTGCTTGTCGGCGATGACGACGGCCTCGACGATCTCCCCGAACTGCTCGAAGTAGCGCCGCATCGTGTCGCGTTGCGTCTCCCACGCGAGGCCCCCCACGAACAGCTTCGTGAATGTCGTGTCGCCGTCCATGGATCGCCGCGCTGGCCGAGGAGGAGGTGGTGGCGTCAGATGGGCGGCAATTGTATAAACGTGCTAGCCAATGGTTGGATGTCTGAACTGGGCTAGTATTTATACGAAGAAGACGGCGAGGTTGTGCCCCCACGACGACAGGCATGGGTTGGAGATGAGTGCGTCGTGCGTGTAATAATCATGTAATGCAGGGATGCTTTGCTTTGCACATACAAACTCTCCCGGAGTCATGTGCTCACGCTCCGAAAGTGGCGCGGTCGCATGCAGCCTCGCTGATTTGTTACTTTTTCGGAGGTAAAAGATGCGTGGACCGTGGTCAATTCTCCGAGCGGGGGGCTTCACTTTCACCACGGGGGTCCGGTAAAACCTCGGTAACGAATCATTAGCTAAACACAAATTAAGTAGGGGCATTTGCTTAAGGATACATTACATAGTTGCATCCTCGATTGCCGTGCGAACTACTAAAATATAATTGGAAACACCGCAATTTAGAATTGGCTGGGGAACATGTAGAAACATAAACCAACTGGTCAATCATTGGTTGTAGTTGGGCGTGTTTGCGTCGAAGCAAGAGGCTATAAGTCGTGAGCAGCTCTTGATCAGAAATAATATATTTTCAACAGCTCGAAAAGTTTCGGAGAGTGTACGGTGTCTTTTGATGTTCATCTTTTAGCAAGATATCCTAAGTCCTAACTGTGAAGGCAGGTACGATACGATAATTCTGTGTCTGTAGAGGGAAGGTAATCTATTTTTGTGTGGTGGCTGGCGGCGGCGGCAGGCTTTTAAAAGGGCGAGGAGTAGTATCACTGGTATGGTATACGTGAAGGGCACGCACGCGAATATTGTGTATGAGTTGGGACGAGGTGGAAGGCGCACCCCACGTATATTGGCCTTGACCTGACCAACCACGACCATCTGTTCTTATCACATCTATTTTATCCTTTCGGATCAATATTACTGCCATAGATCTCCCTAATTACATAGCTCCGCTCCGCATGATATCATGAACTGTAGAAGTAGAATGGCACTTCTTCTTCTTCTTTTTTGAGAGTAGAATGGCACTTCTAGTCTTCTACCCACTGATTTGGTTGTTCCATAGCCATGCATTGTGCCACGGCCGGGCCTTGCCCTTGATCCATCGCGTGCGCGCTTGGTGGGCTTTTGAAGTTGCAAAACCGGTGCTACGGGCGAGACTCGAGAAGCGGAGGACATCAGCGTAGATGGGCCGGAGGGTACGCGGACACCTCCAAGTTTCCGAAACGCCCAAAACCGCGAGCCGGGAGAATGTCCTCTGTCGGCCTGACCCGGTCACCCACGCGCACAGCCTGCGAGCCAACCACAGAGGCCCGCAGGCGTTTCTGCCTATTAGGCCGGAACAAACTAGGCTGCATCGTGCGGGAGATTGAGCCTCGGGCACAGGCCGCAGGGACAGCCCGTGGCGTTTGAGGCTTTGAGATACTTCTCTTCGGGCGGCTGCGCGGCCTGCGTGAGTCCGACCGCCCGTGGTGTCCTGACTGAAGAAATGGGCCTATTTGCGGTTTTCCCACCATTGTTCCGCAATCAGCAACGCGGGGGCGCGGTCCATGCGACGTACGAGTTGGCAACCAATGAAGTAATGAACCAACAGGTCAACCACGAATCCACAAGCACGCTCTATCATGATGACTGATGAGCCACGCGACCGTCCGGAAGCTTTCGATTGAGCCATGTCCCAATGATCGTGAGGAGGCTCCACCACCCAACACCGATGAAGATTCCTGCCGATGTGCTACCCGTGCTTGATTTTTGTGCTCGTAGCCTGTGCCCTGTGGGAACGAATCAAAATAGAAAACGAATGGCCAAAAAGGAACGACAGCTCACGTGAGGGGACATCTCATCACAGAAACTTCATGCATGTGATAAGAACGAAACGTGACCTTTCACCTTTGTTCAGCAGTGCTTACTGCTCAGTGCTACGTACGTACCACTAAGGAGTTTTTTTTCCTATATGGTAATGCTGCGCGTGTTTTTGATAGATGTTGCGTCTCTCGCGTCGTTAGACAAAAATAGCATGTGTGTTAGAGAACATATGTCCATGCATCCACCCCGCTTTAATCCCGTCCATAGCCGGCTTTAATCTCAGCATTGCCTCGCACCTACCGTCCGACCGCGTGTGTGTGTTGCGGAGAAGCCACATCCGCGTTCTCCCGCCCGGACAAGCCGCATTCACACCCCTCTCACCACCCGGACAAACCTCCTCCGCACGCCCAACGCCCGGACTAGCCTACACTACACAAGTGTCGCCCGAACATGGGGCTCTGCGGCCCGTAGCCCAAAGTGCCGCACACGTCGTACACAAATCAGGCTCTATCCGGCCCCCCTCTCAGCGCGCCATGTGGCCCGCTCCCACACGCCCCGCGCCCTACAACGCCTCGGATTTCCGCCACCATCACGTTGCACTGTATGCGGGAATGGCCTTCACGCGACTATAAATATCGGAGTCACTATCGCTCTCGGTCAGTCTCAATTTCGTTTTCGTTTTTGTTCTTGCACTCGCCGCTGAGAACACAAATAATAGAATAAAAAAATAGAAATTAAAGTTTGGTGTAGTTCTTACAACCATATCAGCATACAACGGTCACCCTGAAGGGTAGGTAATTTTTTGTCCACTACATTTATCGTTATTGTTGTAGTCATAGTTAATTAGTCTTAATCAACTAATCCTAATTAATGTAGTTTGCAGTCGTAAGTAACTAATTAATAATTTGATCATATTTTATTACTACTTATTATTAAGAGACAATGAATTAATCGTAACTAATGTATCGATAATTAATTAGTTCTTAATAATTAGTGGTAATTAATCCCTCCTTGGAGTGGTACGTACGTAGCACTGCGCAGTGAGCAATACTGAACAAAGGTGAAAGGTCACGTTTCATTCTTATCACATGCATGAAATCTCTGGGATGAGATGTCCCTCACGTGAGCTGTCGTTCCTTTTTGGTCATTCGTTTTCTATTTTGATTCGTTCCCACAGGCACAGGCTACGAGCACAAAAATCAAGCACGGGTAGCACATCGGCAGGAATCTTCATCGGTGTTGGGTGGTGGAGCCTCCTCACGATCATTGGGACATGGCACACTCGAAGCTTTCGGACGGTCGCGTGGCTCATCATGATAGAGCGTGCTCGTGGACTCGTGGTTGACATGTTGGTTCATTGGTTGGCAACTCGTATGTCGCATGTACCGCGCCCGCGCGTTGCTGATTGCGGAACAATGGTGGGAAAACCGCAAATTGGTCCATTTCATCAGTCAGGACACCTCGGGCGGTCGGACTCACGCAGGCCGACGCAGCCGCGACGAAGAGAAGTGTCTCAAAGCCTCAAACGCCACGGGCTAGCCCTGCGGCCTGTGCCCGATGCTCAATCTCCCGCACGAGCCTAGTTTGTTCCGGCCTAGAAACGCCTGCGGGCCTCTGTGGTTGGCTCGCAGGCTGTGCGTGGGTGCTCGGGTCAGGCCGACAGAGGACATTCTCCCGGGTCGCGGTTTTGGGCGTTTCCGCAACTTGGCGGTGTCCGCGTACCTCTCCGGCCATCTCCGCGGATGTCCTCAGCTTCTCGAGTCTCGCCCGTAGCACCGGTTTTGCAACTTCAAAAGCCTACCAAGCGCGCACGCGATGGATCAAGGGCAAGGCCCGGCCGTGGCACAATGAATGGCTACGGAACAACCAAATCAGTGGGTAGAAGACTAGAAGTGCCATTCTACTTCTACAGTTCATGATATCATGCGGAGCGGAGCTATGTAATTACGGAGATCTATGGCAGTAATATTGAACCGAAAGGATAAAATAGATGTGATAAGAACAGATGGTCGTGGTTGGTCAGGTCAAGGCCAATATACGCGTGGGGTGCGGCCTTCCACCCTCGTCCCAACTCATACACAACGTATTCGCGTGCGTGCCCTTCACGTATACCATACCAGTGATACCACTCCTCGCCCTTTTAAAAGCCTGCCGCCGCCGCCGCCGCCAGCCACCACACAAAAATAGATTACCTTCCCTCTACAGACACAGAATTGTCGTATCGTACCTCCCTTTACAGTTAGGATTTAGGATATCTTGCTAAAAGATGAACATCAAAAGACACCGTACACTCTCCGAAACTTTCGAGCTGTTGAAAATACATTATTTCTGATCAAGAGCTGCTCACGAATTATAGCCTCTTGCTTCGACGCAAACACGCCCAATTACAACCTATCGTTGACCAGTTGGTTTATGTTTCTACATGTTCCCCAGCCAATTCTAAATTGCCGGTGTTTCCAATTATATTTTAGTAGTTCGCACTGCAATTGAGGATGCAGCTATGTAATGTATCCTTAAGCAAATATCCCTACTTAATTTGTGTTTAGCTAATAATTTGTTACCGAGGTTTTACCTGACCCCGTAGTGAAAAAGCGCGCAACAGTGTTATTTGGACCAAAAACGCCCACTCCAAATGGTAATTGTTCTTCTGACTAACCAAAATGTATACAACTGTACAAGACACTCGGCTAACGAAGTCCCAGAAGCTTAAATTAAGCCTCAAGGTATCTTTCCTCTGGCCTCTGGGATTCGGCACCCTCTGACCGCAATGCACAAAATAAAGAAGTGTTGGTTTCCAATCTGTGTTGGTCAGGATTCAGGATGTCATCTCTTCTATCCTATTCTTAATCTGTTTTGCTCAACGTACTACCAGAACAGAATATGTAACTTTTTTTAGTAGAGCTCTCATATCATAACATCATCGCACGATTTTGTGCGGGAGTTTTAACAGATCGAAGGTGATGAAGTCAAATTACTCACTTTATCTAAAATGAGTGCAGACACTCGTCTCCAGCTTTTGCGTACAAAGTCCAGCATCGTTTCGAGGTAACGGGAGTACTAATTTAAACGGGAGTGCGACTACTACCAGAAGAGATTTTGTGAGTGTTTGTTCATGGCCACAATCTTGTGCCACGCTTAGTTAGCCAAGATTGATTTTCATAGGCCATTATTCGGTTCATTGCTACACTTATGTGGCATGCCACACTTTCTTAGCTTCCTGTCTCACATGTCATTGACATAAATCATAGCCAAATTTTGCCACACTTGCGACTACAAATTTCTTGGTCACAAAACTATGGCATGCCACACATTGCCACAAAAATTTGGTAAAGTAAGGTAAGGATGCAATCAGAATGGATACGACAGATATCGCTCATTATGTATCTTATTTTATATTTTTTCTTCGAATCGAGTCAGACACGGATAGTACGGATACAAATACGAATGCATATAGTCTTGATCACGAATACGTGACGAACCGAATACATATTGTCTCGGTCACGAATATTTAGTCGGATATTGTGTGAAAATAGAAACCACATATAAATATCAATAAATCATACTACATGTCCAAAATGCACCTACATTCGCAATTCAACAAGCAAATTTGACTACATCACACTATCATGACGACTAGTTAAAGAAATAGTAGCAAGTAGCAAGTCATAGAGACAGCCATACAAAAGATGTCCAAAATATAACTAGCCAACTACATAACAGGATAGATACAATATATACAAAGCCACAGACCGGTATCAATAACTAGTCAGAGTTACACAGAATGTTAACTATAACAAGTCTATAGCGTCCCAATTTTTTAGTTTTTAAAATATTTTATTTAAAATAAGGTTTTGTAAAAAAAATTCATGATTTTCTAGTATTTAACAAAGCTTAAATAGAATTTCCAAAAATAAAATGATCTATTATATTATTAAAGCGATAGAAAAAAGTCACCACATTCGCTCTCAATAGCTAGAAATTCTCACGTTAATCAGTGAAAAAAAGATAAACATCTACACCATTGATTATGGTTGGTCTAGATTATAACGATCTAAATTAAACGAAAAAATCTATGTCAAGTATAATATAGAAATAATAGTCCATCTCAAGTACAATACAAAAATAATTGAAATTTGGAATAAAAAATAAAATAAAATAAACAATTAATTTTGATACGAATTCCTAAGTAAAATCACTAGATAAACATAATTCGAAATAAAAATGTAAAAAATAATAATTGGATTAGTATACATATTCCAATTCGAAAAACTAA
Source organism: Ampelocalamus luodianensis (assembly GCA_036346255.1). Classification (NCBI taxonomy): domain Eukaryota; kingdom Viridiplantae; phylum Streptophyta; class Magnoliopsida; order Poales; family Poaceae; genus Ampelocalamus; species Ampelocalamus luodianensis. Next base: position 27,600,291 of record CM070621.1, read on the forward strand.
AAAAATAAGGATAAAAATTCCAAAAAAATCACAAATATATATATATATATATATATATATATATATATATATATATATATATATATATATATATATATATATATATTAATATATATATAAGGATAAAATAAAATAAAATGTGCATTTGGATTAATATTACAATAAAATAAATAAATAAATAACAAAATAAAATAAGGATAAAAAATAAAATAAAATAAAATATGCAATTTGATTTCCATATGAATTACAGAGTAAAATAAATAAATAACATTTGGAACAAAAAACATCATCAATTTGATTTTCATACGAATTTCTGAGTAAAATCCTAAATAAATATAACTCAAAATAAAAATTAAACCAAAAATAGAAATTGGATTAGTATACAAATTTCAACAAAAAATAAATTGATTTTAAATAAAAATAAAATAAAATTAGCATTTTGATTTTGATACGAATTACAAAGCAAAATCTATAAATAATTGTAATTCGGTATAAAAATTGAATAAAAATTAACAATTGGATTAGTTTACGAATTCCAACAAAAAATAATTGAAATTAGGGACAACAAATAAAAGAAAATTTGTAATTTGATTTTCAAACAAATTCCAAAGTAAAATCCCTTAATAACTAAAATTTTAAATAAATTAAATATAAGTTATAATAAGGATATCGTGATTCGTGAATGGTGTCGGATGAGACCACGAAAGAGTGCAATGGCGTCGATCTATCCTACAAGAAGACATTGATTCACAAGAAAACGAATAGTCCAGGCAGCGGTGATGAAGATGAGAACAATTCCATGCTGCTCATCTTAGTTGTTCGATAAGAATAATATCATGTTGCTCGCTGGAGCCGTTGAAGAGAAAGACCGAAATCAAAAGAGCCAAGTGCTATGATGACGAATGGTGAGCATCAGCGTTGTTGAAGAAGTCAATGGCCAAAGAAACTCGATAATGGGAAGACATAGCAGAGAGGAGATGAAACTTTAGATTAAAGACGAGCGATCGACGATATGTGATCATTAGGTAGTTAGAAGCATGCTATTTGTTGGTGAGTGACATGATGTTACCAGCGATAGCAAGAAGATTCTTCCTATCGTTAGACAACGACTAAGGTGGACATACCAACATCAGTGAAGATGAGAGGTTGTCACAGTTAGTGAGGAAGTCACATCGTTGAGTTAGACAACATCAAAGAAGAGGAGCGACTGATACATGAGACGAAGACATCGAGCATGTATAACATCGTACATGTGTATATACATGCATACATCCTACGAATAGAAACATATGTGTATAGAAACAAACGAGCAAAGAGCTCGGAGTAGAGATAAGCGCAACGGTAAGGAATATGCTTAGGGCCACTGGAGAGGACGCGACGGGTGTCCCAGCAGGGATCCACGATATTTGCACGCATATACGTGTAAATGTTACAATGGTCATTATTAGGAGATAATTGTAGATAAGTAGAAGATAACTATGTGGTACAGTGGTAGAGTATTGCATTGGAAGGGGTGACACCTGAGAGATATTGATCAAGAATTGAGCTTGTTCTTGGAGGTTGAAGCAGAAAAATTATGGCGGGGAGAAGAGATAGAAGACACACGGTTTAGTAGGGCAACCGATGTAAGGAAAGATAAGTTCAAAATAGGTTGCCCATAGTGCATCGATGTATACGTGGCCAAGAAACTCTAATACCATGTAAACTAATAAGATAATTTTGTTGCACATATAATTAATGTATTGCTTGAGATTAATAGAGGTACATGTGCATAAAAATATTTTGGAAAAGAGTTAAAGGCATGCAACTACATAATGCATATATAATGGAGAATGGTTAACTTATTATACTCATGATTTTCTTCCATTAAAGCTCATATATCAATTACGTTACTCAAGTTGTATTTTCCATCAAGCTTCTATTATCATTTTCTAATATTTATGATATCTTAAAAATATAAATAACTATAAGATACGTAAATATATTATGAAGCATCTAAGTTATATCATTTGTCACTACAAACTTTAAAACAAATCTAGTCGTACAAATGCGCGGACCACCATGCTAGTTTTATATGAACAAATCAAACATCCATTAAATTCAAAAGTTATTTTATTTAAGTTCCTTATGTTCCAAAGTTTTGTTATAATTTTTCCGAATTTTTCCGAGTTCATTTGCTATTTTTTTAGCTTATTTGAATTTCCTGTATTTTTTCTTTTAAAAAATAAATTAAATACTAGAAAGCCTTGTGGGCCAATTTCTCTCTCCAACTCAGGAGGCCTGGTAAATGGGCCAAGAGTTTACTGGATATTATCCAATAAATTACCCAGATAGCTCTAAATCCGACGGATATCTCCTTTTCAAATCCATTTCCCGCAAAAAAACTATCTAGCTCCGAATCCGAGAAAAATTCCGGATATCCGGTTTCAAGCTCCAAATAAGATCCGAATAAATTTGAACGGACGATCGAGAACTATTCGCTCCGTTTGCACCACTAAAGTAAGGGTCCAACCAAAACATGCCACCTAAGTGAAAATTGGGCCAACGTTTACTCACAACGAGTCAATGATTTTATACGGCATCAAGATGGAATAGAACTGGAAAAGCATAGCTTAGATGCAGCCAAATTAAGCATTAGGTTACCCGCATTTCGGTCTCAGCAACCACAGCACACGGGCACCACGGATAAGATAACGATCATCAGTGCCATTGCTCCAGAGCATGCAGTTCCATTCCATCCTATCTACCTACCCCTAACTTTCTGCCATTAAGACGAGAGCGACACCACTCGGTGACCTCAGTGTCTCACACAGCCACCATCAGGACAGATACAGCTCCCGCCACTGCTGCTTGCGCCCATGTCCACCGGCCCTTTTCAGTCACAACCACAAACAAACGAGAAACGCCTCATAAGGAAAACACAAGGATGTACGAAGAGAGAGAATTTCATCGAGAAAACAACAAATAGATCAGTCCCGAAAAAAGCAATGGGAAAACACCTCTGAGCCCTCCCCCACCCACCCACCCACGAAACGAAATTTTCGTCGCTGCGTACAAGAGGCACACTTTGCAACAGTAGTACTATTTCCTAACAAGTACTGAGTGATGCAGTGAAATTTCCGGATCTACTATTGGTTTCTGGAATAACCGAATCCCTCCTACGGTCCTTCCAATAGTCACCGGAACCGGTCGGGGAACACGGTCGAACCATAGTGCCCCTACTTTTATTTTCTAAATTACATGATGTAACGAATCATACCGGGTCAATAAATCCGGTACGTTGTAGTGAATCTGGTGACTTTGGTCCTACCTTAGACGACACATGCCAAGTGACAACAGCATTAAGCTTCGAAGAGCATTAAGGCTCCGTCTAGAATACGGTAATTTTGCAATCATCTCAAATTCCTGTCTTCCAAAAAGGCCATAAGCCATTCGTCAAGGAATGTTGGACGCGCGACACTACGGGGGGGAAGAGAATCGTGTTGATGGTGACGGAAGCGTCACACCAAATTAATTTTTAAGGCCGAAATCAACACGATCAACTTGCCGATTCGCAGAATCTGCATCCGTGGGGAATAAACAGCTGATGCTGATGTTGATTGTGCAGCGAATTTTCTAATTGCATCATCTAATTTACGTGCAGACCGTGGGTCAACCTACGACATGTGCACTCTATGTGGTTAACATTCTCGCGTGCAAAGAAGCATAAACACATGATGCGATCGCCTAAAGGCTAAAGTGTCATCTCCTTTTCAGAAACACTACTAAACAAGTCAAATGCCTGAACAGCGAGAGAAGAGCAGATCTCACCGCAGGCTCCCGCGCCGCAGCCGAGACGTCGTAGTAGCCGCTGTTTCCGCCGGTGTTGTTGTACCAGCCGTTGCCGTTGCTTCCACCGGGGACGCCGCTACCGCCATTAAAGGTAGAGTTGTCGCGTGGAAGCTTGTACGAGAGCTCGTACACCGGCGTGCCGTCCGGCTTGAACAGGCCGTAGTTGCGCTCGGACGCCAACCCGGGCTTCATGTTCTCGTTGAACAGCGCGAACACGTACGCCCGCAGCGCCACCCCGGGCTTGAGCGGCGTGCCCTTCCCCTCCGCCACCAGCCGCATTGCGTTGCTGTTGTACCGCGCCGCGTTCTGCGGCGTCGCGGCCGTCTCATTCGCTTCCCCGGAGGAGGGCCATCCGGTCTCGGAGACCCGCACCTCGACCACCCGCGACGCCGCGCTGTTCGCCCCGGCGATGGCGTGGTACACGGCATCCACCTGCGCCACAAGGAGGTTGGGGTAGTGCAGCCCGGAGTTGGGGTCCGGGACGCCGGCGTAGCCTGGCTCGAGCAGCGCGTACTCCAGCTGGACGCCCTTGGGGTCGCCGGAATAGGCGAAGTAAGGGTAGGCGTTCACCAGAAACGGCGAGCTGGTATTGGCGTGGTAGTCCAGGATGGGGCAGAGGTACGGGAGCAGGTCCTTGCGGAAGGCCCCCGCCGATGGCGGGTAGGACGTGCCGAGCACGCCGGCGTTGTGCGCGGTGGTGACGGCGATCTGCCTGTCGAGGCCGAGCGCGGCGAGCGCGCCGTGCAGGGACTGCATCGCCGGGAGCAGAGCGCGCATCAGAGCGGAGCTGTTGCCCGTGAGCACCTCGTTCCCCACGGTAAGCGCGACAATCTTGGTGTCCGGCAGGAAGGGCATGATGTTCGCCTTGAGCCACGACACGGCACCGCCAGGGTCGGCGACCGCGGCGAGGCACCGGTCGGGCACGCCGACAACGAGCTCAACCCCTGTCTTGGCGAAGGCGCGCAGCACGCTGGGGTCGGCGTCGTACAGCCGCACGCGGCCAATGCCGAGGTCCTCGAGCAGCGGCAGCACGGACTGCGGCGGCGGGAGGTCGCTCCCCACGCGGCCGTAGTTGATGCCTACCAGCGACGCCGACGTGGCGTCCGAGGCGGGCGCCAGCGCGAGCATACACAGAGCCGCGGCCAGGTAGAAGCCGCGCAAGCGTTCGAGCCACCACCAGCCGGCGCGGATCAGGCGGGGCAACGCCATTCGAGGAGTGTGTGGTGGGATTGCACAGGTGGGGATCTGGCCTGGAGTGATTGGAGCGGTGGGGGAAGGAACTCGGAAGGAGGAGGACCTGGGGGAGGTGATCAGGTGAAGTTACCTCCTCCTGCCTAGTATACTCTAGTGTACTAGAGAATGGAGATGGACGGTAGTCACGGGGATGGGCATCCTCCAACGTTTCAATTGGAATGAACAGTGATATAACATTCAAGTAGATACGAGTAGTCGGATCTGAGCAGAACGGTTCAAATCAAGAGCTATAGTGATGTTGCAGCATTTGTAAACAGTTTTTGGGAACAGTGCATATCTCGATCTCAATCTTTCGTTTTCGATCCAACGATTCGTACGTAATGTTATGTTACTGTTCAACCCGTGACATTACTATGTAATATCAAATGATTCGTTTCCCACTGAACGCGCAGGTGTCGAGAGGTTCAGGGGAGAGGCGATTTTTACTGACGCGGCACGTAGGTAATGCTCAAGGTGGGCCCGAAGTCAGCGAGACAATGGGGTTAAACACGCATGTTTGTTGCGTCCAGCATGCATCGGTTACTAGTTGGGACGGGCGGACGGCGCTTGACCGGGGCGGCGCCGCACCGGCTGCATTTTGTGGGGCACTCGCATGGAAAACGTTGGTGCATGAATCAATCTGGTCCCCACCCCCATAGCAGCGCAGGCATGGCATGGCATGGCCGCATGGCGGAGCCATGCGATGATGCGTGGTTAAGGTGATCACAAATGACGAATCAGGTTGTAAATGATTTATTTCCGCAGCCAGCCATGGCGACGGGGCGGGCTGGGCCCACTACTAAGCGAGACCTGTGTGTCCTGGGGAATTTCCCTCGGCCCGTGGAAGCTTGGCGTGCTGGGTAAACACCACGATGATGCTATTGACAGATGATGACGCGTCAACGTTGGAATGATTCTGTTGGGTCGGCGTACCAGGCTAGCTTCGTCTCTGTTGGCTCACGTGTGCTGTTGGGACATGCTCAGTTTCAAGTTTAAGAACTGGAAATTGCCATTATGAATTTAACCCAGCTTTCTCAGCAGATTACCCACTTTGCCAGGTGCTAGGCAAGTGGACTTGGGGTGCGTATGGATCATCAAGCGGGCTGCCCACTTTAAAACGTTGCTCATGACGTGAACTTTTTGGTCCAGAAAAGATGTAATTAGTATGCAACGGTGGCCTGGTGGCGGTTGGGCCCAAAGCAAAAACAGACATCACAAAGCCCAATAGCGCAAATAGAAGTTTGGAAACTTTTAAACCATTAGACCATTTCTTAGTCGCTCACAGTACATCTTCTCCGAAGGGCAAAAAAAGGCCACAGACCACAGTACAATGACAAGAGTACAGCCCCATTTGCGGTTATAGCATGTAATTATATGTACGATTTTACCACCTAGACTTTTTTCACTCTCTATCGTAAGTAATCTAGCACGTCCAAAATACAAACTATTTTGTAAAAAAAAACGGAGCTTCAAAGGACCTACGATTACAAATGGGTTTCTAATTTTGTGTTGAACTAAAACACCACTTAAAATGTTGTTATGTCTCTCCCTTAGTTCTTAACGACCTCCATGGTTGGTTTCCTTTCAGAGCTAATGCAGTTAGCTAACACAAACACGCAATCCTGATGCAATCACGACGTGCACTGATTTTGTAGGTGAGAGTCGCTGTCCTCAGTCATGGATCATCAACCAACCTCATAGCACTAGCAGTAGTGACAGCAGTTGCTCCATATGCAGTTAATTTTGGCTCCAGCATGGCACGGAGGAAACAATGCGGCATCAAATTCAGTGCACGGTCCAACACCGTGCAATCAGCGCAAGTCCAATCGTGCAGGTGAATGGCCCTAAAATCCAAATTGCACAGCTGAGACTGTGCGAGCACAGAGCGTTCGATCAGAAACCTACAAGGTTTGGACGTAACATACACAGCTTTGAAAAATTTACTCGCAACACGAGATGATCGATCAAACCGATGCTTTATCAATCTCTCTCCACCGCGACAAACCGACAGAGAGGACAGGATGCAGAAGAACTGTTTAGACTACCGGCGACCGAGCCAGGAGTTGTGTAACCTTCGGTTAAAACAAATGTATGTATGTACTAGTACTGACTACTGACTGCTAGTCGTTTGATTGAAAAGAAACGCATCTACGACGATCGCTCAACAACCGCACATCAGTGTGATTGTCAGATTGTACAAGAGCTGTTAAGTATGGATATCAGGTCAGATATGATTCTTCAGTTGCGCGCTCCTGACCAAACGCTTGCTCGATTTTGACCCACTGATATTTCAAATAAGGGAGCTGCTAGTCAACGCTATATCGTTGGAATGCATTTCCAATGACATAGTAGTTTTATGCAGTTTCACAAAGTTTCAGTTGCTTAAAACTTTTAGATTTCGAATTTAAATTTCCGACTATGTTTCAACGCGTTTCATATTTCTAGAAGTTTCTAGAAGATTCCAAGAAAGTTTGAAGCCCAAGTTTTAGATTTTGGAACTCAAGTTTCAATAAGTTTCAGACAAAAGAGATTCAACAAGTTTTATGGAGTCTCTTGAAAATATTTTAAAAGTTCCAGGTTCAGTGAGTTTCGTGTATTTCTATAAGTTTCCAGAAGATTCCAAGAAAGTTTCAAGCTTAAGTTTCAACAAGTTTCAAACAAAAGAGTTTCAAGAGGTTTCAGCAAGTTTCAACATGTTTTAAAAAGTTTGATTTTGGAACTCAATTCTTAAACAAAAATTTCAAGAAGTTTCAACATGTTTCGAGAAGTTTCGAACATGTTTCATTGTCTTTCAACAAATTTTGATAGGTTTCAAATCTGAAACTACAAGTTTCATTCAGTTTCAAACTTGAAACTTGATTAAAAATGAGTTTCAGAAGAATTTCAACCGAGTTTCAAAAGACAAACTTCAAAGTTTCAACTAGTTTCACTTGAAAATCATAAGTTTCATTCAAGTTTCAAAAGGAAACATCAAAACAAACAAGTTTCAAGAAAGTTTTGGACGAATTTAATGTAGTTTGAAACATTTGAGCAAAACAAATCACAACAAGTTTCATCCTGTTTCAAATATGAAATTTGATTATCCTCCCCCAGTTTGATTCGTTGCGTCTGCAACCACAACCTCCGCTATTGCCACCTTGTGGTTGTGCGCTGTCATTGCTGTCGTGCCTGCCCTGTTGCCTTTGTGGTGTCCCCAAACAGTCACTGCGTGCTCGCCCGTTCCCTTCACAACCGCGATGGCCGGTGGCCCAATTGTCGTTGCGTGCACGACGCGGATGCTCACCGTCGCTCGACCGTTGTGTTCGCCTATGGCTTGCCCGACGACGCTCGCGTACCAACCCACCGCGCTTGCACGTCTCTCTTACCCGTGTGAGCCCACTGCACCTGCTTGCTGCAGCTCCCTGGTCGATGGTGTGTAAGTTTGTGTTTGTGTGTGTGTGTGTGTGTGAGAGAGAGAGAGAGAGAGAGAGAGAGAGAGAGAGAGAGAGAGAGAGAGATTTGGGGGACTTCTCACTACTGCTACTACTACTGGCATGCCCGCTTGATTTTGGGGAGTAAAGAAGGGGGAATAGTTTGTGCTTGTATATTTCGTTTATTGATAAGATTTGAGTGGACTAGGATGGGAGGTGAGATGGACGACTATGACCAGGTGATTTGACGACGATGCCTTATCCCATTGCTTTGCCTTTGAACACTATAACGTTCTTTAGTATTTCCTCCGAATAATGGGTCATCTTAAGCCCCCAGTTCACAAAAGTTATACATTCGATTGGAATTAATTGTATGTATTATTCGGTTCATACTAACGTGGCTACACGGATGTATAGTGCAACCGCAAAAGTTCCAAGCTAATGGTATGGAGCATTTTTTTGCGCTAATCGAGTCTTTAAGAAAAGTTTTGATTTAGTTGGAACACGCCCATCAACTGACTAGCCTAAGTACATGTCAGGCATTAGTTGGCGAGTGGCAATCTCGAGAGAGTTGGGTTTCTAAAGTTTGAGCCATTCTTTAGGCATGTAGGATGAGAGAGCAAGCTTTGTTATTAAGTAGGTTTATCTGCTTTTGTTTTCAGTCTAATAGCGATTCATTCAACTGTTACAAATCAACCTCTCATCTTGTTAGATGGATCTCCAAGGGTATGTATAGTAGAAGTACAAAACCCTAAAGCTAATGGGCCTCATGGGCCATATATACATATGAGATGTATATACATATATATACTTAACACCCCCCCTTCAAACTCAACATGGGTCAGGAGGATCTGAAACATTGAGTTTGGAGAGATAGAAGCGATGTTGCTCTCGAGTTTGAGCCTTGGTGGAGAAATCAGCAACTTGAATCTCAGATGGCACATACTAAAGAGCAATGGTCTTGTGTTGACAATGAGAACGTGTGAAGTACGTGTCCACACCAATATGCTTAGTAAGTTCATGCTTCACTGGATCAGTAGCAATCTGTATAGCACTAGTGTTATTACATAGAAAAGATGCAGGAATATCGCATGACACACCAAGATCAGCCAAAAGCCAATGAAGCCAAACAATCTCTGAAGTAGTAATGGCCAACGCTCGAAGCTTAGCCTCGGCACTAGACCATGATACTGCAGTCTGTTTCTTAGACTTCCAGGCAATAAGCGAAGACCCAAGAAATATGTAATAGCTAGAGACAGATCCTCTATCAACAAGATCACTCGCCCAAGTCGAGTCAGAGTAAGCATGAAGCTGAAGCTGATTCGATCGAGAATAAAAGAGACAACGATCAATAGTCCCTCGTAGATAGCGCAACACACGTAGCAGGTGAGCATACTGAACTGACGTGGGAGTAGAAGCAAACTGGCTGAGCACATGAACAGAATGAGCAATGTCAGGACATGTCACTACAAGATAGACAAGACTCCCAACAATATGACGATAACGAGAGGGGTCTTCAAGCAAGGTGTCATCAGTAGGACGAAGCTTAAGATGAAGCCCCATTGGAGTAGCAGCTATCCGACTGTCCATGAGACCAGAACAAGCAAACAGATCCTGAATATAGCACTGCTGAGATAGATAGTAGCCATCATTTGTGTGAGTAAACTCAATCCCCAGAAAATAACGTAGAGGATCCAAATCTGACATCAAAAACTGCTCACTAAGCCGTTGATTAACAAAAGCAATGTACTCCTTGTCATTTCCAGTAATCAGCATGTCATCAACATAGAGTAAAAGGATAGTATGACCACGTGGAGATGTATAAATAAACAATGCAGAATCATGATTACTCGGGGAGAAGCCAGCAGATAACACAACTGAACTGAACCGCTGAAACCAAGCACGAGTGTAACAGCCCAAATTTTGAAGAAAATAAAATATATTTATTTTTGAGGATTTTCTGGAATTTTCAAAAGCTTCTCCTTAATTAATCTAAAGCTAAACAAATTTATTTGCAAAATCTATTACCAGATAATAGTTGGAAATATTTTTCTTAAGTCCTAAATACTCCAGAGAATTTTTGTGAATTTTGTCAAAATTTTTGGACTTAATTTGCTATATTCTAAAGCCTAATAGAATTATCAGCAATTATTTAAATCGGAAATCAAAAGAAAACCCTAAACAGCCAATGGGCCGAAACCCACTCAGCCCAGCTTCTTTCCCACGCGTGCGCAGCCCACTCGCCCCGCTCCACCCGCGCCACCTCCTCTCACTGACAGCGGGACCCACCTGTCAGTCTCTCCTCCTCTTCCACACGCGCTCCGTATCAACCGTTGTCAGCCGTTGGATCAAAATCCAACGGCCAGCATCCAACGTGACATTCGGACGATCGGACACCCCGACGATCTTGCACCGTTAGATCAAAATCTGACGGCTCTCAGAAGACCTAGTACTTAACTACTTCCCCGCACCCCTCGATCTATCACAACCGTTGGATCAAAATCCAACGGCTACTCCCAACCCCAACTTACCGTTTCGCCCATCTATTTTCGACCGTCCGATCAAAATCGGATGTGCCCCCGTCGTCTTCCTCCTTTCCTTTCTTCTTCCTCCGCTTTCTTTTTTCTTGCCCGCGCGTCCGCCATTGCCGCCTTCTAGAAACCTTCCATCTTCGCTCGAATCCGGCCGCATCTCCAAGATCGACGCGCGCATTTAAACCCTTGATCCCCTCCGCCCCCGACACGACCATCACCTTCCAATCCGGCGCCCTAAATCCCCGTAAATCCGCCGAGGTCACCGCACGGACCTTCTTGCGGTACACGCCGCCTCGGTCGCGCCCGCGCCCTATAAATAGGTGCGCCGAGAGCGCCTCCTTCACCACACCTCAACGCCGCCAACCACCGTCCCCCTCCTCGCTCCTATCGCCCTAGATTTGAAGTTTGCGCCGGCGGTACAAGCTTCGTTTCTTCTCCGTTTTCGGCGCCGTCACCGACACCCCGGCCACTCCGACCGCACCATCAGCACCATCTCGTCGTTGCGAAGCCGTTGCCGCCAACCCCTTCGCCAGAGGACCCCGGGAGCATATTCCTCACCGACGACCCTGCGCCACCGCCGCTAAACCTCGCCGCCGACGGTCAAAACCCCGCTCACTTGTTGTTTTGGTGAGTATCGGGTTTGCCTTCACCGCTCTCTTTTTGCGCCGCGCTCGCCTCGCCGTGGCGTAGAACGCCGACGAGGCCACCACGAGCCGCCGGTTTTGAGCCGACGTGGCCTTGCCGCGGGCATGCCACCGTGGCGCCATGTCACGCCACATGGCGCCACATCGCCAGATTCGCGGGTGTGGCAAGCCACCTCGGCGCGTCCACACCCGCCCAGTGCGGTCCATGGACCGTGTCCATGACACGTGGGGCTCACATGTCAGGAAATTATTTTAATACCTTTAAAAATCTGAAATTCCTTGCTGGCGTCAGCATTGCGCAATAATTAGCTTTTCCAGTAGAAAAATAATTCAGGAAATTCAATTAAATTCCAGATTTGGGTTTAAACTTCAAAAATTCATATCTTTTGCATCTGAACTCCAAATTGGGTGGTTCAAGTTGCAAAATTTGTCTAAAATCATGATCTAGCTATTTAAACCAAAATATTTCAATTTGGAGTTATTTTGAGATGAGTTTTTGAATTTATTTGAATTTGAAGTTAATTTGTCGTATTTTCGCGTATAGACCTTGACGACTCCGGAGAGTTAGATCCTTCCGACGATTTAGAATTTCAAGACTTCAACGAAGGCAAGTTACACTATTGATCATATTATTCCTAGTATTTTAAATTATTTAATTCCTATTTTTAAATTACTATTGCATGCATATGTTTATATAAATGTTTAAATGTCCTGTTTTGCATATAGTTATTCCAACTTCCATGGTATGGTCAACTTGATTATTGAATATGAATACCTTGACACACTTAGGTAAAATTTGTCATATGCTTAGCCATGCTTAAATCATATTTAGAAATTTGGGAAAGTTTAGCCAAATCCTTTACAACTTGATTTAAATTTGTCCTTGTGGTATTGTTTTACCATGAAAGCTTATAAAAAGGTTTTCACTCTAAATAAAATAAAATGGGTTTGGACTTGGGCGGGATGGATGGATGGTGGGTGCAGGTTCATGCACGGGCCTAATCTAGTTAGGATTCAGGCCCAGGGTTTTAATGGAAAGACGCCCAAGTCAGTTAAGGACCGGTCTTTGAGCGTATTTTGCTCGCCTTGCCGTACCACCACATGTGCGGAATGGGACGATTTGGCTAAATAATTTGTGGCGCCTTAGTGTTATTTGTGCCATGTTGTATGTGTGGCGTCGGTCGATGATAGTTTCACCTGGCGCAAGAGGGGGCTTCCGGAGGATGGTTAGTCCAATGGTAGCAAAACCTTAGCGGGCATAAATACATTAAGGCATTGCATTGTAACGGTCTCATGATAATTGCTTAGTCACACGCCTTCGAAAGCGTGCTTTGGCCGATATTAAAAGCATATTATCTCGTGTGGGTAAAGCTGTACAAACTCTGCAGAGTAGAAACTATTCGAATAGCCGCGTCTGCGGTCATGGACATGCTAGCAAAGCCACTCTAAGTTAGACTTATTTTTTGTTTATAAAACGTTTTCCACAGATGATTTTAGGATGGATAATCCTATGGTAAAAATTGGGCGGTTAGCCAAGTGATAGGAGGGTATCCTTCACCATTCATTTAATGGAGGTTATCCACTGTTCATTGTCATTTTAATCTCTGATTTTAGTTATAATATTAAAACTGGCCTTAGAAAATTATTAATGGTATTTGATCTGAAAATACTGTTTATGCAAAACAACCCTGCCATGATCCTTTGTTTACCCTATGCATGCATAAACTTTCAATATTGGGTGTAACTTGCAAGCACGAAAGTTGTGCTTACTCTTGCTGAATAATCTTTATTCACGAGAAGACCTATATCAGGACGGTGAGGATCCTGACGACTAGGCTACGCCCCCCAGACGATTGCCTGTGGCAAGTCGTGTGGTCTACTACTACTTTGTTTCCGCTGTGTTATTTCTTTTCTATTTGGCCTTAGGCCCTTTTTGTAATAAACTCATAAATTATTATTAATAAAGTGTGTGGTATGATTTTGCTATCACTTTTGTTTGACTGTGTACACTAGCAATCCTGGACTAATGTGTAAACACAGAGAATTCGGGATCCTTCGCTCCCGGGTTCGACAAAAGTGGTATCAGAGCCATATCGACTGTAGGTCGTGGCCCCACAATGTCCTTAAGGACTTACTTTCAAAAACTAAAACTATTTTGAGTCTAACCAGAGTCATCTCTCAACCCTTCTCTTTAAAACGGTTACTGACTCATCTCTTCCTCAAAAATTGTAGATGGCCGAGGTACCGGACGCTATTTCTCACGGAGTTATTGCTGGACACTGGGCCGAGCTTCTCTGGGAGACGATGCAACATTTGGACTACAAGAAGAGGCCAACATTCCAGGGCTATCGATACAAGGTGGGAGAACGACGTCTCTGGAGGGTGGAAGTGCTTATTTACTCCGATCTGTCGCCAAACACGGTCTTCCACACTTTCCACGCTCCGTCGGGCCGCGACACCTTCGCGATGGCATTCGGGATGCAGCGAGAGAGGCAGTTCGTCGACTCCGCCACATCTACGACCACTACCTCAATGGCACCGGGTTCCACTATTACCCGATGCATCTTCCGACCAGACTCGACAGCGTCTTCTGCACCGCCAAGGAAGAAGATTCCCCCGAGTTGACGCACTAGGTGGACTTAACGAAGGCACTGGACTATGCCTACGGGAATACCCTAGTGGACTTGCGTACCGCTCAAGATGGCTTGGAGTACGCAAAAGCAAGGATAAAGGCATTGGAAGCAGAGCTGGCTAGCTACAAGGCAGGCGAGGCTAGCTCTAATGAGATAGACTACACCCCTAGTACACCATAGATGTTTTCGATTAGTCCGTACTTTAGTCGCGAATTATGAGCTATCAATTACCCTTGTGATAGCCATAATTCATTAATAAAATAAATAAATAAAAGAATTATTTTAAAAAGTTGGTTCTTTATTGTGTGTTTATTGGTTCTTGGGCTATTTTAGATTTATCCCCCTTAGAATTTCTTGCTACCTTTTCTAAATCCTTGGAGGAACCCGCAGATGGTGAACACCTGCAGGAATGGTAGCAGCAGCGCCAACGGACAAGGAAACGATAAGGCGGATCACCAGGATAATCACGTTCCGCAGCCGCCACCACCGCCGACGGAAGGACCCGACTGGCGCCAGATGATGGCGAATCAGACCCATCTGATTGACCTCCTCGCCCAATCACTGCAGAATGTGCAAAATGCTCAAGCCGCTACCGTAGTAGCAGCAACTCCGGCTCCACCCCCGCACAACCAGAGGCTGACCATGTCCGAATTCATGAGGATGCGCCCGCCAACTTTCTCCAGCAGTACCGAACCTATGGACGCCGATGACTGGCTTCGGGCCATCGGGAAAAAGCTGGACATCACGCAGTGCTCTGATCGTGAGAGGGTTCTGTTTGCCTCTCACCAGCTGACCGGCCCCGCGTCGAAATGGTGGGACAATTACTGCATCGCCCACAATGATGCTCAACCCTTTCATGGCCCGACTTTGTGCAAGCCTTCCGTCATGCACACATCCCGGCAGGGATGATGACGCTCAAGAAGAAGGAGTTCCACGCACTCCGTCAGGGCAACCGTACGGTGAATGAGTATCTTCACCGCTTCAACCAACTTGCTCGCTCGCCCGGTGGCGTGGCGAGCGAGACGGGACGGGGAAAGGTTCCTGGAAGGATTAAACGATGACATCTCTGTCCAGCTGATCTGTCAGAACTTCACCGACTTCCAGCAGTTGGTGGATAAGGCAATCAGGCAGGAGGCCAAGCACGTAGAAATGGAAAATCGCAAGCGGAGGATGCCCGCTCAAAGGTTCAACGCAGGAGGTCTGCCCAAACCTCGCATCACTACACCGCAGCCACCGCAACGTGGAAAGTTTCAATCTTCCACGTCCCGCACTCCGGCACCGCCGCAGCGCTCCAACCCTTCCAACTTCCGTGGCACTTCATCGGGAGGGCAGTTTCAGCCGAAGCACTCTACCTCCTCAGCTTGTGGAGTTATGTGCTTCCACTGCAACGAGACGGGGCATTATGCCAACAAATGCCCGAAGAAGCAGCAAGGTGTGGCACCAGCAAGGCCAACCTCAGGAGTTCCAGCTACCGGCGGCATCACAAGGCACCGGCGATTCACCAAGGCGGGTGAACCATGTTCGCCGAGAAACCAGCAAACGCGCGGATGTTGTTCTCGGTACGTTCTTAGTTAATTCAATACCAGCATCTGTCCTATTTGATTCCGGAGCTTCACACTCTTTCGTGTCAAATAAATTTGTGGGAAAATATGAGTTACCTATATCCTCCTTAGCCACTCCCATGATAATCCATTCCCCGGGCTCGGAAATGAGAACCAGTTCTCTATGCCCCAATCTTACCCTTGAAATATCCGGCGTATCCTTCCTAGCAGATCTGATAGTTTTATATTCCCAAGGTCTGGATGTAATACTTGGAATGGACTAGCTAGCCAAAAACCACGGTCGGATAGACTGTGCCAATAGGTCTATCACCCTCACCAATGATCAAGGCATATCTGTTGAATTCAAACCCAGGACCCGCACCGGAGGAAGTTCCATACTCATCAGCTTGAAGGAAGTGAAACCACACCACGAGCTTGAAGGAAGTGACAAGAGCAGAATCCCCAATAGATGCAGGAGTGGTGGTAGCAACCACACCACGACGATGACGATGAGATGCAAGTCGCAACTCTGGATGGAGTCTGTAGCACCTCTGAACAGGATGACCAGGCTTCTTGCAGTGAGAACATAAAGTCTGGTTGGATGTAGCGTCAGGAAGTGAACTAGGCTGATAAAGCTCCTGACATGGTGCCGCAAGAACATACTGAAGTGAATTGGGCTGATAAGGCTCCTGACGTGGTGCCGCAAGAACAGAATGAGGTGGTGTCGATTCGAAGGACAGAGAGCGAAGTCGAGTCTCCTCAGCAATCAACCAGCAAGGGCCTCCTCCATGGTTGGAAGAACAGCACGTCTCAGTAGTTGAGCTCTAATAGACCCAAACTTCGGGCGAAGGCGCATAACAAAGGTGAACATTAAATTCTGCGCATCATGACCCGCTTTACCTGGACAGCTAGTACATCCAGCACAAGAAAGAGGAACCATGGAAGTTAGCTGTCGTTAAATGCAAGTGAAAGAACTATAGTACTCCTCAATAGACATCTCTTGCTGACGTAAATCATAAAGAGTTTGTAGAAGAGAAAATCGATGTGCCGCACTGGTCTGCTCATAATGCTGCTGAAGATACTCCACATCTTGCGAGAACTTGGAAGATCAATGAAATCAATCCTGATTGAAATTTCAGCACTGTGATATAAGATACCCATAACATGATCATCAGCACTTCACCATGCAGCAAGCCTCCTTCACATCAGTCTTCTTAGTTAGAGGCTCTGCCGTAATATATGAGAGAAGACCAATGCACCGAAGAAGCATGCGAACCGATGACTACCACTCACGATAATTCTAGCCATCCAGCTTGACATCTGAGGCCAGAAGAGCACCTCCGATACCGAGAGAATGAGGGAAAGCAGAAATACCATCTACCATTACACCAAACTCTACAACCAAACCAAGGCGGTGCGAGAAAGAAAGCGATTACCTCGTCTATGAACCAAGCGAGAGCGATAGTAGTGGCGGTAGTGCCTCGATGGTAGTAGCGATGAGTGGCGTGTAAGCAAAGTAGTGCCTCAGTAGTAGTAGTGGTAGTAAGCAAAGCAGAAAACTCCAATAAGAGGAGTGAGCAGCAACCTCCAGGAGCACGTGAAAAACCTCGTCCAGGCGCGGGCCTCCTCAGTGCCTCATCTCCAGGAGAGCAACAACCTACAGGGTGAGCAGGGCCTCCTCCAGGGTACGCGAGCGAAGAGCAATGGCGAGCAAGGCCTCCTCGAGGGCGCGCGAGATCTCTGGGCGCGGGCGAGCGGAGACTCCTTTAGCGAGTGTGTGGGCGAGCAGGGCCTCCTCCAGGGCGAGCAGAGAGGCCGGTGAGCGGGCCCTCCTCCACGCGCACCTGGATTCTCTGGGCGCGAGTGAGTGGAGACTCCTCCAGTGAGCGAGAGGGCGTCGGGGAAGATGGAGCGTCCACCAACGAGCGGAAAACTGGCGTCGTTGGGGACGTGGACTAGCTCGCTAGAGATGTTGAAGACGCCGTCGGCTGCGAAGGGGCAGAAGTGGAGCCGGTTGTGGCGGAGCTCGTCGCCGCGTCTAGGGACGGCACAGACGAGCGGAGAGGGGCCGTGGACCACGCCGTCTCTCATCGGCGGAGAATATGCACAAAGTCAAACTCTGTTCAACGGAAGGCAGACGACGGCGGCGTGCTCTGATACCATGTTACAAATCAACCTCTCATCATGTTAGATGGATCTCCAAGGGTATATATAGTAGAAGTACAAAACCCTAGAGCTAATGGGCCTCATGGGCCATATATACATATGGGCTATATATACATATACTTAACATCAACAACCAAAGATTCACCATCTTGCTGTTCAAGAACAAATATTCCCGATTAAACTTGAAGACTGCGCATGATTCCCTGTAATCTCTAATCATTCGATCTATCTTGTTGGTCAACACGGTGAAGAAACTGAGTTCAATTTGTTTACTGAATTGAATACATATTGAAGTCATCCTATTTTTAAAAATGAAGTCGAATAGTTGATCACAATTGACAACCGACATATCCACAATTCCATATGCATGTTGATTTCTAAACATCTATATTTTCACGGAAGAAAGCGAGTCAGAGCACATGATTACACGAACTCGTCTAAATGAAAGTGCGTCTTTTTTACTTTCAAATCAAAATGCTGCAAGACCAGGGAGAGGGGAGTACCCGCGCTTTGCGCTCTAGCATACACCCTAAGCTGAAAGCACACCGTCGCGAGCAACGACTAGTCCGTTGTACACTGTGGCATTGTGGCGCACGCCGTTGGTGACACTCGAGATCCGCCTCGTCGACTGCGAGGCCGACGGTCCAGTCGTGCCACCTGCGACCGGTCCCATATGTCCGCGGTAAGCTGCAGAAGAGAGCGTCACGGTGTTGCCGCGTTGGCCTCGCCTGGTCGTGTGCGTACCGTATCGGTGGAAGACGAAGAAATTGGAAAGGGACAATTGATAATATGTCACTCAATAGAACGGCATATTCAACTTTGCCATTATGTAGATTGCAATATTTTATTTGCCACTCTATACAATTTTCAATTATTCGTTTACACTTTGGACTTTTTATCTCATTTTCCATTTTTCAAACCAATTATCTCCACCGAAAGTTACTGAAATGCCCTTGGTTCACATGGCGATTCTCATTTGGTTTTCCCCCCAACTACTTCCTCCAGGGGACACACTCATTTGCTTTTCTCCCCAACTCCTTACTCTCTCCCTTCTTCATCTCCACCTCCTCCATGCGCCTCTTCTCCCGCTTGGCCCGATGTCGCGCCTCGCCGCCGGCACACCGGCGCCGCTACCCCTGGGCCGCTCCCGGCTCAGCTCCCTCGCTCTGCTCCGGCTTGACCTGCGCCGTGGTCACCCTCGGCTCCTACACCGCCTGCTCCTCCTGGTGCTACCGCTGGCCCGCTTCCTCCTGCCCGGTTCGGCCCCGGCGCCTCCCTGCCGCCACCGCTGGTGCCCTCACCTGGCCCGACGCCATCCGCCATGAGCCCCACGCGCGCGTCAACGCCGTCGAGGCTGAGGTGCACGAGTACAGGACGCTCGAGCTAGCTGCGGCGGCTGGGGAGTACAACACCGGTCTACTCGATCTCCATTCCCTCAACACCGAGCTCCTCACGGATGTGAGATTGCCTTCCCCTCTATTGGATTTCACCTTTCGTGTGTCGTGTGAATTGGTTGAATTGGTTGATGAACTTCAATTTTTAGCTTGAAGATACAAAATAATTTGGGGTTAGAAAGGTCGCAAGATGAAGAAGTGTTGTGGGCTATTATTTAGGCTCTTTCCGATGAGTTGTACTCGATTTGATTAGTGTTTTGGTCTTCTGGATGCTGAACTATGATATATGTGAGATTGTTCCAGACCTGTTATAATCTCTTTGCTTTTCGTGTGTTTTGTTGAGCCCGTGGTGATGCAGGCATGAATTGTACGACTTCTCGTGCTCTGTTCATTGTTTTTAATGATGGAGTGATTACCTCGTCTCAAGAGGGTGTTAATCTTTTTTATTTTCTTGGAGCTGTGATCATGTTGATGTTTGTTTCTATTAGCTGAATCAGTTCATGGCTTCAATGTTTCTTCTGTGACTATGAGGCGACCGGGTTGGGGATGCGACGGGGCGAGCGGCGGCGAGGTTGGTGACCGGCGGTGAGTGCCCCGTCGAGCGAGCTTTGGATGTTGCGGCGCTCGAAGGTGTGGCCAGAGGGGACAACGGGTTGGGATGCTACGACGCTCGAAGGTTGGAGTGCAGAGGTGCGGTCGGGGAGGCCAACCGAGGAGAGGGCAGAAAGCACGGCGACGAGGTGGGATGGGAGGAGTGGCGCGAGGGTGGCGTCGATGTTGTCCTGGCGGCCCGCACAGGAGAGGAGGTGCATCTGGATGAAGAAGGGAAAGAGGAAGAGAGAAGAGGGTAGTATGGTCATTTCACGTGGTCGAAAAATAAAAATGGGGATAAAATCTCAAAAGTGACAAAAAAATGATTGCAAATTGTATGGAGTGGCAAATAAATGATTGCAATCTATATAATGACAAAGATGAGAAGACCACTCTATTGGATGGCAAATTCTTAAATAAGTGAAGGCTCGATTGATCCAACCGCATTGTCGATCACCGACACCAAATTCCGGTGGAAAATCGAGAGAAAACCCACAGGAAGTTCGGTAGAAGGAGGCCGCTGCACGGAGATCGCTCGATAAAATACCCACCCCATCAGCCATTTCCTGTATCCAAGTGAAAGCTCTCGTGTATTGTGACACGAAAGTTACCCTCTTATTTCAAGGTCGTTGCATAATTTGTTCAGAAGAGTGCTACTCCAGTTAACAACTGAACGATGGAAATGCGTACTAGAACTAGAACTTTTGCAGTCAGATGAGATAGCTGAGACACTACGAGGTGAGGGTAACGTGGTGGCACTAGCCATTATATACGATCTCGCACATCATGCTGGACGTTTCAACGGAAAAGCCGGAGGGTCAATTTCTTAAGGTCATACCATACAACATAACCACTCAGTCAGTTAGTCATCAGCGGCGTGGGCTAGCTCCTCGCGCCACGGAGTCGCCACCGGGCAAACACCGTGCAACAAACTAGAGTCCGCACGTTGTTGTCAGCGAGATGATTGTCCCCGTTCAAATCGTTGTCGCACGCCCGATCGAGGCACTTCGCATCAAGTCTGTCATGATATTAACTCGCGAACAGGGTGCAAATAGCGTCGGACGTTGAAGAAAATTGTTGCGCTCGTACTGCCTCCCCTGCACGATCGGCCTATATTGTTGGCACATGATCGAGAGCTGGGATTTGGGAGCACACATGCCGACGGCCGGGCGTCGATTAAGATCGATCCAAGAGGCAACAGTTTTGTCCGAAGCAGTACTTGCATAGTTGTATTGCGCCTAGAATTTTCCGGAGGCTCTCATGAAAACTCTCCTTACATTGATCTTTCAAGGCAGGCAAATAGGGTAATTTGTCACGGTTAGTGATTTCGCATCAATACAGAGACACTGTTTGCAATTGATATGGGCAGTACATCTGGAACTATCTTCTCTGATTAGCACTATTCTCCTAAATCCCAATAGTTGGCAGTACATTTGGCCAGAAGATGAGCTGCTTAACTCAATTCCGCTTTTAACATGACTAAACAACTCATTGAAGGGAGCAGCCGAATGGCATTGCTTCGGGTCTTTTCGAGCAAGTTTTGTTTAATTTGTACATCGAAACACGATCTATATTCGATACGTCTTTGGAGGATAAACTTATTAGACTGAACCATACGCCTTGTGAAGTACTCTAGTAATGAATCTATTGTATTGACTGAAAAACCCGTCTTTCTTCTGGCACCAAACAGGAGCTCTTTTACCAGACACTTAATTTAATATGAGCCGTCTATTCTATTTTGATCCAATAGTTTAGATTAGTTATGATTTAATATACTACACCTAGTAGTACGAGTAGTAAAGTTCCGAGGGGGTAGAATTATAATTGGTCATGTGGGCTTCACATGCCACTTTTGTAATATTTTCGACCCAAGTTGAAAAAGTCCATAATACTCTCACAAAAATTATAAATACAAAGAAAAGTCTATTATACCCTTAACAAATCAATGACCATATTTGATTTATATTGCCACCATATATTACTAGTATAATGTATACAGTAAAATTTCTCCCAAACAGAGGATGGATATGCACTTCCAAGTCAGAGTAACTCGCTAGACGTAGAAGTCCTCCGGTCAGAGTTTTTGGCTAATATAGCACTGTTGACGCGTTCAATAGCAAATTTAGCCCTATCTGCGAATCAAAGCAAAAAAATAGCACCGCGGAGCAGCCGATGGGCGACACATCGCCTCGTTCGCGCGCCGGGTGCCCAGAGCTCCTCATTTGCTCACCAGGGGAACGGCGCAGCCGAGTCCGTGCAACCCTGGCTCGGACTCGCCGCGTCTGCACGCCTGATATTTCATATGAAATTTAATTTTTGAATGAAATTCCAAGGGCACGGACACGTCCCGCATTCCCTTTGCACTGCACGCCCGTGGGAGGGAATCGTTTCCCTCCCACCTCGTCGTCGGTCACATCGGCCCCACCTAATTCTCGTTGTCCCCCGCATGCGCAAAAAAACCAGCGCGTCGCCCATAGGAGGGAATCCGATTCTCTCTCGTCGTTTCGCGGTTTGTCGAACTCGTTCTTTCGCGTGGCTATAAATCTGACCCATCGCTCTCATTCTCCACCCCAAAACTAAGCGCTCTGCATAGAGAGATAAAGAGGATCGAACGAGCGAGAGGTAGCGCGACCAGCCGAAATTAGCTCTCATTTCACTACCGATTTAAGAGTGTTTAGAGCAGTGCTTAGTGGTCGTATTAGTAGAGAAAGTTCCACATCAAGCAAAGATCTTCTAGAGTTGGTAATTTTTCTCGTATGTGTTATGTTTATTAACTATGTAATTAGTGTTAAATTAACAACAAAGTCTTAATTAATTACTTGTAATTAGTTAGTCATAATTAAAATAGTCCAAAATAATTTGTTAAATTAATTACTCGTAGTTTGTTACTCGTAATTATTTAGTCTTAATTAAAATAGTCCTAATTAACTATACGTAATTAAATAGCCATGATTAGTTAGTCATAATTATTTAATCCTAATTAATTAGTCATAATTAATTTAGTCATAATTAATTTAGCCATAATTAATTAATTCTGTAAATAATTTAGTTGTAATAATTTAGTAGAAATTAATTAGTCGTATTTAATTTAGTCATAATTAATTTAGTCGTAATTACCTGGAAGTCGTTATGTTGGTTAGGTAGCGAAGCCTGGTTATTTTGGGAAGGTAGGGAAATATAGACTAAATAGTGTGATATGTTTATTTGATTGTGTACAATAAATAATAGTGAATTGCTCGTAACATATGCATTGGGTTGTTGTGGCTTTAGGTAATGTCCAACATACAATACTTGCTTGTGTTTTATAGCGACGATCTCGTACAGGGCGGACCGGGCGGGTTGGACCTGTCAAGATGCGAGTACAAGGTGGTCTGAACGGAGGGCCTAGATGAGATGAATATTCACGAGATAAGGAGCTGCATCCGGATTGGGTTCAACATGGAGACAGCGACGAAGAAGCTTATCATCGAGGCGATCACGTGCATGAATAGAGGAGGACATGGCGTATGGGAGCTACTCAAGATGAATGGTAGCATTGCATGAGGCCAGTACATGCAGATTAGTGCCAAACTCGAGACGACGATATATGGAAAACCGGTGGTGTACTTAAATTTTGTGCACAGGTGCCAACGAACCTTGATGTTGCTGGTGCCTCGGGAAGCAGGGAACAACAGGCGATGCGTGAAGATGGGAGCATAAAATGTGCTATTTTAGAGGAAGACTAAGAGAGAAGTCTTGCACAGAATTTTGTACAAAGTGAGGGGGCGGGACAATGGTGGTCGACCCGCATTGACTGCAATGAGTTTATGCCAGACTAGCCGACTGAGTCGAAGTCTGATGAGGACGCCGACCCAAGCTCGGATGGTAGCGAGGTGGACACACCCCGTGGTGCAGGCGGTGGTGGTCCGATCGGCACAAGGACACATACAAAGGAGTTCCCTCCGGCGGAGGAGCGACAACAGGGCGTGAGAGGGGCATCCAGGAGCCCCTATCAATTTCTCCCAAGTGGATTAATCGTCACGCTCCTGAGTTGGAGAGATGGTCACAGTTGCACGGCACCGATGTTGTCGATGATCGGAACACAGGTTCCCTATCGAACTTACTCAAAAAATAATGTGAGAATGCTATAAAAAAGAAGACATTTTATGGTTATGGACGCACCAAGTGTTTGTATAAGAATACATGAGTTGTTACAGAATGATCATTAATAGATGAACTTATTCTATGACGTTTTTCTCTATATTATAGAGTACGTGGGTTACACCCTTTATAGAGTTTGAAGGGGTGACAATTAATGCTTAGCGCGCATATAATCTTTATGCATGTTCGCCAGGAGAGTCTTGAACTGCCGTGTCCTTTAGTCAACCATCGTAAGTTGTTAAATGTGCCAAGAGAGTCATGTGAATAACTGTTGTGTCTCCCAACCAATTTGTTGGTCGACAATTGTCCAAACTTATATAACTGATCGGACAATGTCCACAGCTGGTCGTTCGTGACCTAATCTGGTAGTAATAAAGGGAATTAGATTTCCTTTATAAACTGGTTGCAGGTTCATAACCATTATAAGTGAGTCTTCTTTGACAAGAAATCTGACTTTGACCGAAAAATGTTGACCTGGTAAAAAATCCTCGTCAGACAGTGCGAGGTGCAACATTATGACAACCAACATGTCCGAGGTGTACAACGTGTTGAAAGGTGTGTGGTGCCTCCCTATCACCGCGATTGTTGAGGAGACCCGGACTTGCATTGTCGATTACTTCGTAAATAGAACCACCACAGTGAGGCGACAACTGGAAGAAATGAAGCTGTGATCCGAGAACATGCAAAGGTATATGGACCAGAAGATGCAGAAAGATCATATGCACGACATCCGGGTGATCGATGGCCTGAGGAGGAAGTACGAGTTTCGGCTAAGACAGAAATATATCAATAGTCATGCGAGAGGGGAAAGGAAGCATGCTTGCACCCTCGGTGATGTGGTTGCATGCACTTGTAATAAGTCTATCGATGTTTTAGAATCGATCTTACGTAAAGATTGTTTGATCGGGGGGTCTCCACAATTGATCACGCGGGCAGAAAAGACAAGGAGATTTTTATACAGGATCATGCCTTCTTCGGAGAAAATAATAACAATGCTTCTTTGTGTATTGTATTGTATATATTGGTTATGTAAAGTCTAATACTTATGCTCCTGATTGCCCTGCCCGATTGTCTATGTCAATCGGCCGTCCCCTATTCTTTCTGACTGAATCCCTTTTATAGTGCGTGGAGAGGTGGTCATTCCATGTCAAGAGGCGCCTCATTATTCTGTATAATGAAAATAATAATGGTAGTAATCACCGGAGTGGTAATCTCCCCACGTCATCTGGCAGTTACTTGTCAGAGATAATGGCGCGTTACGTGCAATACTCCAGAGAATAACAACATATATTGACTACTTAGATCCCGTAATCAATTGAGCCTACACACAAGTGGACTCAATTAATTACGGGGTGGTCATAACTGAGTTGGTCGTAGAAGGACTTACGACCAGGAGATAATCGTAGAAAAGCTTACGACGGGGTACTGGTCGTAGAAGGACTTACGACCAGAAGTGATTGTAGAAGAACTTACGATTATGAGGTAGTCGTAGAAGGACTTACGACTATGGGGGTGGTCATAGAAGAACTTACGACCACCTGATTGGCTTCTCCCTTAAGACTATAAGGGGTATACTTAATAGTTGTATGACGTCATATTTACCCATAGTATTAATTACAGATAAATAGTAAAATAAGGATTATTAGATATTCGTCAAAGCCGAATCTCCTGCACAAGCCATGCTTGCATGTGTACATGGTGTGCATGCAAGTCAGACAGATATCTACACTGTACATCTCCGAGTACTACGACATGCACCATCTTTTCGGGACATGGAGTGCTGAGTTCCATTCGTATGACGTGGACATGAACTATATGGATCTTTGGGCGAAGATAGTGAAATAAGACTCGAACAAAGTCTTGAAGGCAACTAGGAAGGAACGATGGCAGACACGGCACTTCCGAAACGACATAGATAACAACCAACGTGGGTGCCAGAGCCGCGTGAGGAAGTGCCGAATATGCAAGATCTTTGGCCACTCCATAAAGAATTGCCCTAACAAACCGAGCTCGTCTATGTGTCATTCTGTGTCGCTTTAGTCCCACTGTTTGCATGTTGTAATGCTGTCATGAAAAATGTATTATCACATGCATGAAATCACATGCTTTCGTTGTTGTATGCTTGACTTTCTATGTATTATCACATCTAAAAAAATTGTCACATGAAATTATGCACTCTATTATCACATGAAATAATTCAAATAATTTTTTTTCTCATGAACCACGAATTTCACTCCAAAAATTAAATTGCTATCGAAAGCGTTAACCGTGTTATATTAGCCAAAGGATAAAGTACAAGTTTTGTCCCTCAACTCTTGCCCTAGTTTAGTTTCCGTCCTCCAACTGAAATACCAGATATAACACACCTCAAAGTATCAATACCGGGCAAAAGAAGTCCCTCCGTGCGTTTGAGGGCGGTTTTGACCAGTGTTTCGTGCACTACTACAAAACAGGCAATAGCAGACACCTCATCACAGACGGTTCCAAAGGAGCCGTGATGTGTTCTCTGATACGGTTCCCTTTTGGAATGCTCGGAACCGCTCGTGATATGTCCTCATCACGAGCGGTTCTTATTACCAACCGCTTGTGATACTTCACGACGGTTCGTAATATGACCGTCGTGATGAGGACATATCACGCACGGTTCATATTACCAACCGTCTGTGCAAACCGCATGATGAGGACGCCTTATCACTGCACGGTTTGGAAATAAAACCGTCTGTGAAATATCACAGACGGTTCAATTTGAGAATTATCTGTAATATACTAGTATCACGAGCGGCTCTATTAAATAACCGTCGGTGATATTATTATCGCGACGGTTCCCATATAGAGCCGCTCGTGATATCCGCTTCCGCGCGATGTGTCTCTTCACCATCGCACAACCGCTCTTCGTCTCGCACGCCGACGATACATGCGTCTCTTCGCCTCACGTGCGATTACTCCTAATTCTTGATATAAGACGGAATAATCACGAAGATTAAACTCCTCCCATCGCTCTTCGTCTCACGGTTTGAGTACATCAATCGCCAAGGTTAGCATGCGAGCGCCGGAGCCAAGCACCAAGGCGAGGAGGTCGGTGATCGCCGCTCTTTCTCACGATGTCGCCGCCGACATCGCCGGCCGTGGCGCGAGCTCTCTCACCATGGAGGACCTATGCGACCTCGATTAACGCACGTACATCTTTATGTCTACAATATACGCACGTATATACTACTATTTATTCTAACATCTTGAATGTATGTACGATAGTTGTAAGGCCTTGTACAAGGTGTCCAAGGAACGCGCCGTGGGGGCGCGTGGCGCCGAGCGAGAGGAGGCGATGAAGTGGCGAGGACAACGAGCGCCGCCGCCGTCGTCAACCACTCGCCGCCGGCAACCCGGGCTTGTTTCATCGCCGGCCTCGGGCTTGTCTTCGCGCCCCAAGACATGCGCCGCGCCTCATGTTCCTTGAACGGCGGCCATGGCGGCCACAAGGCGCGCCTCGTGCTCGGTCTCTCCTCTACACACCGACGAGACGCGGCGTTGGGAAGCACTACATCGGCCAGTCGAGGACGAGCCGACCGGCGGCGGTGCGCGAGGCGGCCAAGACCAACCGGGAGTGCAGCGGTGCGAGAGGCTCGCCGCGACATGGTCCACCGGGCGGGTGTGGGCGCTGTCGAGGATGGCCACCGGTACCGAGCATTGGTGCGGTGTGGAAGGGTGGGGCGACTCCGTGCGTCTTACGCAGCGGACGCATGCGAGATTAGGCATGAGTATACCGCTTTCTTTGCAAAGGTGTTAGACTATTTGCCATAAAATTTTAGTTTTTAGGTTTCTAGAAAGGTGGTGCGGTGGACTATTTTCCAAATGAAATGAATTTTTAATGCACCAAAATATACGGTCCACAAGGACGGGAGCGATTACAATTCCACGTTGACATCAAAATATACGTGCGACATATTACAAGTTCATAACACGTGATGTTATGGAATAAATTAATTACAATGGAGTAATTTCTTAATTAAAATATAGTCCTTCACGATGATCGACGCGCATATAGCTAGCTTCCTCGCCGGGTTCTTCCTCGAGCCCGATGCCGTCTCCAAAGGAGGCAACTCGTCAAATTGATTGTATTCTTCCTCGCCCACTACATTCTCAACTCCGACAATCCTTCTTTTTCCATGAAGAACTACGTGACGCTTCTTATTTGCCGGGTCGGTTACATAGAAGACTTGAACAACTTGGTTAGCCAAGATTTAATGGTTCGTCTTTGTATCCGACACGATCGAGGTCCACGGTAGTGACGCCGCATTTGTCGACCTTCACATGTGGGAGATGGACCCAATCGCACCGAAATAGGGGATCTTGAAAAGCACGTAGTCGAGCTCCCATATCTCCTCTATTTGCCCATAGTACGAGCTCCTCACCCATCGGTCTCGAATGCATCTATGCGGACACCGCAGCTTCGATCATGTTTTCCTATCCCGAGCCTGCCGATAAAATGTGTACCCATTTATGTCGTGATCCTTGCCATGTGACAATTGTAAATTGTGGCCTTTTGCCAACCATAGCAGCGATCATCACTTGATGACCTCCCGCCATGATTCGCACCTTTACCCATTCGTTGAACCGACGGTTGTGCTTCTCGTGATCCAAACCTCCGACCGGTCCGGATTCGTTGGCGTACCATGTCTTTGTGCTCGCCGATGTACGGGACAGTTGGGTCATGTGTTGCAAGACCGTGAAATGGGCTTGAGCGCACGTATCTAGATCGGGAGTGATTGATTTCTTCCGATGGTCCCGATACCATCCGGCCTTCCCTCATGACGAGATAGAGGCACACCTATCGGTTCCACGAGCCATGTAGTCGACGAGAACTCAATGACC
This sequence comes from Ampelocalamus luodianensis, assembly GCA_036346255.1. Taxonomy (NCBI): domain Eukaryota; kingdom Viridiplantae; phylum Streptophyta; class Magnoliopsida; order Poales; family Poaceae; genus Ampelocalamus; species Ampelocalamus luodianensis. The sequence continues at coordinate 27,629,277 of CM070621.1, forward strand.
TCTTCGGTTGCATAACCTTCGATGATGCGCCCTCGGTCGAGATCGATTCCGCACGTAGGACTTGAGAATTCCATATACCTCTCGAACGGTACATATGACGTAGGAACACAGGACCGCATATCTTTATCTCTTTCACAAGATGAACAATGAGATGGACCATAATATCGAAAAATGACGGAGGGAAATACATCTCAAGTTGACATAGAGTCGTCACCACCTCGGCATGTAGAGCATCTAGTCCTTCGGGATCGATGACCTTCCGAGCAATTGTTGAAGAAATAACACGACCTCAAGATTGCCACTCGGACCTTGTTCGGCAAGATACCCCTAATTGCAACAGAAGCATTTGTGTCATCAAGACATGACAATCATGAGACTTCATACCAATTAATTTCAAATCTTGCATAGAAACAAGTTTCTTAATGTTAGCGGAGTAACGAGCGGGACTTTGACACCATGCAAGCTTTGGCACAATTCATTTCTCTCGCCTTGGACATAGTGTAGCAAGTGGTGGAAGGTATGTTCGTCCTTTATCGGTCTCTTTCGGTGCTAACTCGGTCCTTATGTTCATATCAACCAAGTCGCGTCGTGCGTTAACACCATCCTTTGTTTTGCCACTAATGTTCAGTAAGAGACCAATCAAGCTTTCACATACATTCTTCTCCACGTGCATGACGTCGATGCGATGACGAACTTCTAAGTGCTCCCAATAAGGCAAGTCCCAAAAATTGACCGCTTCTTCGGATGTTCTTCTCGACGGGTTTTAATTTACATCCCTTCCCAAGCACAACATGGATATCCTTAACCATATCATAGACCTCTTTCCCTCTAAAAGCCCTTGAGCCGAACTGTCCTCCTTATTTCCGTCGAATTGTTTTTCATCTTGCGGTATGGGTGACTCACAGGAAGGAACCTACGGTGACGCATATACACGCTTTTGCACGAGTTGTTCGACCATACACTCTCCGTAGCATCTAAGCAAAGCGACGGGCTTTGGCTCCTTTCGCATCAAGCCCGACAAAGTTACCAAGGGCGGAAAATCATTGATAGTGCGAGAACAACATGACGCGTAAAGAGAAGTTCTCTCGTTTATACGCATCCCATACTTGTACCCCTCCGTTCCACGAAAGTGTCACAAGATCATCCGGTAATGGTGCTAGGTACACATCAATATCGCTCCCAGTTGCTTCGCCCTTGGATAAGTAGTGACATCAAAATGTACTTCCGCTTCATACACGTACCAAGGAGGAAGGTTGTACATACATAGGTTCACTGCCATGTGCTATGTCGGCCGCTCATGTTACCGAAAGGATTCATTCCATCTCGCACTCAACCCTAACCTTATGTTCCTGCCCGCACCGAACTCTTTGAAGGTCCGATCGAAGTTTCTCCACCGCAGAATCGCAGGGTGTCTTAGTTTTCCATCTTTCTTACGCTCCTCCGAGTGCCAACGCAGCAATCTTGCCTCCTTCGGTTCGCAAATAAACGCTTCAAACGTGGGATCACAGGTGATACCACAACACCTTAGCAGAGATCCTTGCTTCACCTTAGTAGTATTCTTACGCTTGTATCGGGATGCTTTGCACACGGACATACATGCAAGTCTGCATACTCTTTACGATACAGATACAATCGTTCGGACATGCATGTATTCTTTCTACTTCCATTCCCAATGGACAAAGAACCTTCTTGGCTTGGTAGGTGGTGTCGGGCAACACGTTTCTCCGGAAGAATGTCCGCTAGGAGACCTAACAACGCCGTGAAACTCTTGTCGGACCAACCATTGCTCGCTTCAATTTCAGCAGCTTCAAATACGGTTGACAATCTTGTGTATTCCGCTTGCGCCAGGAACAAAGGTTTCCGAGTCCTCCATTAAGCGCTCGAATTTACAAAACTCTCTCTCACTGTAGTTTCATCGCATCGCGTAGCATCCGATCCAGATTGTCATCGTCGACCTATCGTCATCAAAAACACACCACATCCGCATATCGTTGACTTCCTCGCCGATGTCATCATTATTAACTTCCTGTATAATCGCTCTTCACCGTGGATCGGTCCAACATGTATACCCTTTTTGAAACCCCTTCAATCAAGTGCCCTACGATCGCGTCGGGTTGTTAAAAATCTTCGATTATCGCAACCAATGCATGGACAAGACATAAATTCTATCCTTATTCAAGATATCCCGCCCGCGGCTCTTTAAAAGCAATCACGCCATTAATGTACTCTTCACTCACACGGTTCGCACTGCACATCCGATTCGGTCCATCTACGCTACACATGTAACAATTAGTAGTGTTAAATTATATTAATAAACCGCAAATACGTTACTCCTCCTATTAATCGCAAATACGTTACTCCTCCTATTAAGCAAATATAAAGAGTTAAAGATCGTTACCCTCGGAGCTCACGACGAAAATTCCTAATATCCCGAGATTCCTCACCGTCCTTCTCCTTCAAAGCCAATGAGCAGGGCAAGAGAGCCACAATCGAAATACACCGACCTATCCCACTCACAAAAACACTCATTCACAACACCCAAACCGAGAGCTACCACCAAAGCCTCACAAAGCAAGCATGCATGCAAGCCAATGACCATAAGTTGCTAGGGCAACCCACAACCAAGAACAAGGCAAGCCAAATAAACAAGCCTCCTACTACACCAACACAGAGCAAAAGCTTCTCAAGCCCTCTATTCCAAAGAAGAGATCGAGGCGCTAGGCGGGGGCCTCACTGTGTCTTTATATTTATAGGTGAAATATCACAGACGGTTCTTATTTCCAACCGTCTGTGATACGAGTATATCACAGACGGTTCTACACAAACCGTCTGTGTTGAACTTTCATAGACGGCTCCATGTGGAACCGTCTGTGATATACTCAATATCACGCATAGCTATACTTATTGACCGTCAGTGATATGGAGGATATCACGACGGTTCCACATGGAGCCGTCTGTGATGGTCAACACAGACGGTTAGTGAGAGGAACCGTCTGTGATGAGTATATTATCACGCATTTGCTTCTTTATTCAACCGTCTGCGCGATAGCGCACGGATTTGCCCGAAGAATAATTAGATGATAAAAAGACCATATCATCACGCATTTATAAAAAGACCATATCATCACGCATAAAAAGACCATATTTACATCACGCATGCACAATAGATCGGCCTTATCGTTTTACATCACGCATTTATAAAAAGGATGAGCGATCCTATCTTAGTCTTCAAATCTTCGTCACGCATTCTCGTCGGCTTGTGGGAGCGGATCACCTACCGCCTCACCAAACGCCTCCACCGTGACCTTGCACGCCAATTTCCTCTTGTAGATGTTCTGACTCGTAATCAAGTCCCATATAGCCCGAGGCCATCAACCCCGGTCTCCACAGCCTCGGCTAGGCGGACCCGCTCTCCTGCAATGTCGATGTCGCCTCGACTCTCGGGCTGCATCCTCGGTGCGGACCAAAGAGTTCCATAGGACAATCTCCACGACGAGGTTTACTCGCGGATGTTTGAGAGCCTCGCGACCGGTCCGTTGGAGGAGGAGCTCCAATCGACCGATGAGCGCCGTTATGGTCTCCTGTAGATGGGAGGGTCTACAACGGATTGCATTGCGAACGGACGCCTTGTTCGCAGCTTGGGCCAAAGTTGCGATCGAGAGAGGTGCGAGTACACAACCAAAATGTAGGCCAAGACAAACGGACGAGAGAGAAGCCATTTGGAATTTGTGGAGAGAGAGGGATGATCAAGGAGCTTCGTGAGAAATCCCTTTGATAAGGGTTGTCTATTTATATAAAAGTCGAGCAGAGACGAAGAGACACTCGTAAGGGAGATGAAGGGAATGAGATCCATAACGCAGACGGCTCTATAATGGATCCGTCGTGATATATTATCAGACGGCTCTATTAATGAACCGCTCGAGATATCATCAATATCACGACGGCTCTATTTAAGCACCGTCGCGATAATATCACGACGATTCGCTTAAATAATCGTCGAGATATTCAATATCACGCACGGTGCCAAAGAACCGCTCGTGATATTGAGGATATCTCGACGCTTCTTTAAGCAAACCGTCAGTGATATTATCACGCACGGTGCTTAAATAGAGCCGTCTCGTGATATTGATGATATCTCGCATTTGTTCATTAATAGAGCCGCTCGTGATATTCTTTTTATCAAAAGGCGCACTTGGGTTTTGCTCTTTACTCGTCACTTCGCCTCTCCGCGCCCCTTAGGCTCTCGCGCTCTCTCGCTCCTCTAGGGTTCGCCTGCTCACCTCCCGCCAGTAAGACCCGACGCGCCGCCCCTTCATCGACGCGCGCCTCGCTCGACGCGCGCCTCCTCCCCGTGTCGGCCTCCTCCTCTCGCACCGGCCTCCTCCCCGTGTCGGCCTCCTCCCTCTCAGCACCGCCTCCTCCCGCGCCGCCCTCCTCCCGTGTCGGCCTCCTCCCGCGCCTCTCCCTCCTCCCCCCCGCCGGCCTCCTCCCCGCACCGGCCTCCTCCTTGCACCGTGAGTTGTTGTGCGGCATCCTCTGTGAGTATTCCTAAAGATCTGGCAAATTGATCAGTGGGCTTTGTTGACATGCTCTGTGATGAACTCTGTCTTATACTGAGATTGAATGTGATAGTTAGTTGATTCTTGAGCTCTATTGTATAAATTACTTACTCTCACAATTTCATATACTGTTAATTTGTTACTTTGGTTGAATGCTAGTTATCACAGACGCTTGAATGCATCCACAATTTGATATATTGTTAGTTCATTCATGAGCTCTATTGTATTGACGAACCCTCCGTGATGTGACTTTGATAGTCTTTGATAATGTGAACTGAAATTGATCAGTGGGCTTTGTTCTGGTTCGCTCTGTGATGAACTTTTCTCTTATAATGAGATTGAATGTGATAGTTAAGAGATCATTTTCTGAATATGATTGAGATCATTTGACGATTAAGCAAAGTATTGTTTAGAGCTCATAGTTTGAATTTATACTATCATATTCATTTAATGAAGAGTATAGACAATAGGATTGAGATGGCAAAGACTTGTTCTTTGCAACTCTCCTTCGAGAGCACAAACTACCATCAATCCTTCTTTATATATTATACGCTTGTGCATCATTTCGGTTAAGTTGAGTAAATCCGCTTGAATCGGTCGCTAGAGCTTACGATATTGCTTCGCGCATATATAGATAGCAAGTGTTTACATGGCGCCCGCACCATCTTCGCGCCGTCCGGATCTCCGAGGAAAGTGGTACGTCTGCGAGATGGCAGAGGAACATCGAGAATTCCTCCGGCATAATGACCGCCACGAGGTCAATGCCAATGGGATCTCGTGAGTCCCCAAAGCAATGCGCGAGATTCGAACCTTGTGCGGATACTTGGAAGGAACGGGTCCCCATCACCACACCGAGCCGGGACACCGTGTCGGATTTTCTGAGAAGCCACCGTGGGGCGAAGTTTTAAAATCGCTCACTTTCCCACCGCACTGGCGCGCGTGGAACGACAGCGTTGCTCTCGATCTAAAGGCGTGGAGGACCTTCAAGAGCGTGCTTGTCACAAGGTACGTGAACACGGTCGAACACCCTTCACGGCGTATAAATTCTTGTCGCGGGATATATGGGACGCCTTTGTGCAAATGAAGACGACGCCGAATTTCTTGAGGAAAGTGCGACGCACAAGGCTCTCGCACACTTAACACTCACCCCACAAACTCGGCACCGCTGGTACGCTGGTAAAACCGCGCAATGGCGGCGGAGGACGCGAACGAAACAAGGCCATTTGTTTGAGATCACGCACAGCGCGCTCTCTCCGGTTAAGAGCGAGGCATCGCCACGCTCTTCGGCGAAATCTCTTTCACAAACCCGCATCGGATGTGGCCAACCGTGGTAAATGTCTTCGAACTACCTAGTTGTTAATAAGTCTATAACTTCATAATGTATATAATAACATGATGACCTCTTGCAGCAAGAATTGAGTTCCGCATGTTCCAAGGCTCCTTCCAAGCGCATGTGGAGAAGGATATACTAACCACGTACCGGGAAACAAGGAGCACCTGGTCGCACGCGAGGCAAAGGGTTAACGATCTTGGAGGGATGGATTCCCACGACTCATCGCACGATAGGAGCAGGAAGAGATCCAAGGCCGAGTACGACACGTTGTTGGAACATGTGCTTACTTCAAAATTTGAAGGAAGAGAACGGTGCTTACTTGCAAAATTTGAAGAAAAGATAGCAAGATTGCGTGACCAAGTGAATCAACTACTACTCCTCAACAACCGCCGCAGTCGCCTCGTTGTTTTGTGGCGCCTCCTCAACATCGGAGTAGCGCCGCCCACGCAAAAATTGTGAACACGATGATGTCCAATTACCTATCGACGACATCAAGGTAATGTACATCTCTCGAATGCTCCAAAGATAGACCTATAGGACGCCTTAGCTAATTGCGTGATCGCTTTGTAGGAGCCGACGCGACCGCACACTCCAAGTGAGGATGGTTGGGATGTCTATTGAGGTCGGGCGGGGTGGTGTATCCATGCAATGAAGGGATAGTGCAAAGACGGTGCCCGTGTGGCGCGAGTGGTTACGCCAGGTCCGTGGACATGGTACATGATAATTTTAGGGCCGTCCACCGAGATTCGCCCAACAACGAAATCATAACACTAGGGGATGCCTGCATGCTTTTATTCAAGTGGCCAAAGAAGGACATCGCTCGACCTGCAGCGTCGCCTCAACCTTCGATGACTCCACCCCAACCATCTCCACACCCACCATGCCCTCCAATTCAACTTTTGAAGGACATCGCCCCGACCTGCAGCGTCGCCTCAACCTTTGATGACTCTACCCCAACCACCTCGACACGACCATGTCTCTCCAACAGACCTCCATGATCGCACCTCAACCTTCGCCCGTAAGCCCGCCTCATCGGTTCCGTGGAGAAGACACCGAACGAACAAAAAGCGTGCGCCGTGACGCCTCGAGTCGTCCGACAGAGGAAGACGCGTGCGCGCAAGTCGCTTCAGACAAATCGAAATCAAGAACATTAAGGCGCTTCCGCCTCCTAACCCTAAGAAATACTCTTTCGAAGTCCGTTAGCGGCGAGCACGATTAGCCTACGCCGGATTAGGTTGTCGAGTTTGCATAGCCGGTACTTGAAGAAGACCAAAGAGAAAGGTGCGCGATGGAATCACCGCCGATACACGGAGGACTATTTCTCCACGAGTCGGCCCTTCATCGTGGGCTTCACGACTTGTTCGACCTATTCAACCTCAAAGCCCTCGATGCCTCACTTCTACGATGTCGACATCGTAAGTGTGTACAATCAAGTTCTACATTCACGCATTCCACGTAATATAACAACTCATTGCTTATGTATAGATACATGATTAAACGCGCCTGCGATTGAAAGAACGGTGGTTTCTCGACCCACACGTGGTCTCGAGCAAACCATCTTGGCGCATACATCCTCGCCGAGAAATACATAACGGCAGGATTGCTTGCTCAAAACTACGTGGACTACATAATGGTGCCCTACAACCGTAGTAAGTGCTTCACTACTTGCTATACAAATTTCATTTGTACTTTATACGTGAGATGAACTTAGGTTTAATGACTATAGCAACATACATGAGTAGGCATCACCGATCCTTCTAGTCATTATACCAAAGAGGAATCGTGTACTATACCTTGATTCCCTAATGAAAAAAGGCCACGACTTCACCCTTGTGCAAGAAGTAGTCGATGTGTGCTCATTTCCTCCATACATAACTCTATTGTAGTCTTCCTTCGCTTGAAATGGCCGAGGTTAACTTTTTGAAACATGTAGGTCGCTCATCTCCTATATTGCCGAGGAGGGCTATACAAGGGAACGAACGCCACACTTAATCACGGGACGCGATTTCCAGACGTGCTACAACACAATAATCCTATATCATACTGTAATAATGCGCCTCGAACCGACTATACCTATATATGTAATTCTATTTTTTCGCCGCCATGAAAAAAGCGTAAGAATGTGCATTCTACGCTTGCCATCATATGCGATTCTCATGAGTGCTAGGTTGCCGGATCCCGAGGTTGGTCAATCTCGCAATAATTGCTAATTATAAATTTAAATATATATGTGTAACACTTTACTCTTGTTTGTAGGTTTTGAATATAGATTTAGATTCACTCGTTCAGAAAGAGATCTCGGATGTTCGAGGGAGGCTCTGCACCTTCATCACGACGGATATCATTGCGGCCAACGGAGAGTTTCACTACTGAACGACCTTGAAACAATTAATATATTTGATATAGTTGAAATTCACTTTGAATAGTTGTGATTCAATGGTAAACTTTGGGTTGTATGACAATATTTTCTGAACGAGTTGATATTACAATGTTTGACTGTATTTGATATATGTTCGTTTGTATGACAATGATCACTTTGGGTTGTCAACGATTGATATCTGTGATGTATCTATTTTCTGCCTGCTTATTTTCAGAGGGCATGGCTAGCAATCCTGAGGCTAGCCGAATTTTTTAAAAATAGTTATGCTGAAATAACTATCACAGACGGTTTATCAATCAAACCGTCGTGATATGTATAATCCTGACGGCTCCATTATATAACCGTCATGATATACACGTATCCCGCATTTGCGTAAATATAATCGTCGAGATATCCTTTTATCACGAGACGGTTCTATTTACGAACCGCTCGGGATATGTGTATATCACGACGGTTTTATAATGATAACCGTATGGGATATGTGTATATCATAGACGGTTCGTAAATAGAGCCGTCTGTGATATGCGTCTATAACAGACGGTTCTTGAATAGAGCCGTCTGTGATAATTAGATATCACAGACGGTTTTATAATTAGAACCGTCTGTGTTGTGACTTATCACAGACGGATGTTTAACCGTCTGTGATAACCGCAGCTTATCACAGACGTATAAAAACACAGACGGTTCGGCCGCTCGTGATGACTGCTCGAACCGCTCGTGATGAGGCGTGCAGTAGTAGTGGTGCCACGTGGAAAAAGAATCATTTTCCCTCGCCCAAGTGTCCACGCTGGCAAACCTCTCTCTCTCTCTCTCCCATGCTCTCTCTGTCTCTCTAAATCACTCAAGACCGCCGCCATCCTCGGCTCTCTGACCAAGCGCCGCTCCGTCGCCGTTGGGTTCCACCGCCTCCGCTCCTCCTCGCTATCGCCTCCTCCTCCTCGCCGACGTAGCCTCCTGTGCGCAGCCATCGCGCACTCCGCCGCCGATCCACCACGGCGACGGGAGTCCTCGTCGCCGCCTCCTTCGACCGCTCCTCGCTCCTGCCGCCGCCGCCTCCTGAAGCTCTTCGCCCGCCTCGCCGTCACCTCTTGTCTCTTGCCCACGTTCACTGAGCTCTGAGAGCCCGAGTGCACAGAGCCAACTCCATGCCGCCCGGCCGCCACGCGACCCACGCCGCTCCGGGGAGCCCTAGACACCCACAACTGCGCCACTTCCTCTCCAGCGAGCCCGAGCTCGATTCCTTTCGCCTTGAGCATCTCCTAGCACCCCTTGACCTCCCCCTACCTCTGATTTGTGCTCTCTTCTTCTCCAGGTCGTCACCACCGTTGGAGAACCCAGCCCCATGGTCGCGCCGCCGACCCAACCGAGTCGCCTCGCCTTCCTCCGAGCACACAGGTAAGTCCCACTCGGTCTCCTGTTGCTCATGCACCTCCTAAATATCAACCACTCCACCCTACGCCGTCGCCCTCCTTTCACATCCACGGCCGGCCGCCGTTCATCACCTCCCGACCGCCGCCGACCAGCTCCGGTCAAGCCACCACCTCCCTTCGATTCACCCCGCCTCTTCGGTTCCATTTCAGCCGTAATTGCCGCCCCGCCGCCACTCCACCGCCGACGAAGATCACCGCCCCATTTCAGCCCGAGCCACCCCTATCCTACCTCCTTGAACTCCCTGTGTATATTTCTCTCTTCCACTGTTAGTTAGGATCCACTTGTAAGATGTCAGAATTGCTAATTGATCTTGTAACTGAACCACTCTAGAGTTTTACCAAAAAATTGAAGTTTAAAGGTTTGTGTGAAGATTAGCACTTCAGTTCTGAAGAAGCTTCTGTTGTCTAATTTTTAAGCAGAGAAGTGTGCATGTAAAATTTCAGATTGTGTACCTGAATTGTGAAGTTGTAGCAGCACTGAAAGAGCCTACCGAAGGAAGATGGAAGCTAGAGACTTAAGCAGGCAACATGACAATGTTTTGGATCCTAATAGTTTGTTTTCTTTGTTCTGTTTTTCATAGTAAGGAAAGGTAGTGGTAGCATCTTTAGGTTCAACTTTTTGAAAACTGTACTCGAGTTATGTATGTAAGATTGACAAGTTATGAATGGTTGGTAACTGAAGAAGTGTGAGAATGCAATGTTTGTGAGAATGTGTCATTCGAAATTGGGGAAGACTCATTCGAAATTCCTAGAGCAGATCGTTGCATTGCATTGATTCAAGTATTCAAGAGTTCTTACATGACTCCCTATTGTGACACAACTCACAAATCTGATACAAAAACTGAAACAAAAATCACAATTATGCATTCAACAACTATTAAATCCAGTCAAGGCGAAAACATTCACAATTGACAAGGCATCGGATGACATCAAATTTCCACAATTGGCAAAGGAAAGGAAACTAGAGATTCAACAATTCCACTCATTGCAACAACACCTGGTACATTTTTCCATTAATTCCATTCATTGCAGCAGTGATAATGTCACATAGAACATGCGAACTGGACTAATCGTGGAGGGGCAGAGCTTGGCCGTCGAGTGGCTCGTCACGTTGGCGGCACTGCACTGGCCGTGGTGTGTACTGGACTAATCGTGGAGGGAGAGGAACCGAGGGGAGACGCTGGTGGCCGAGCAGGCCGACGCGCGCGCGCGGCCGAGGCCGAGCCGCGCCGGGAGGCGCAATGGCCGGGCGGCTCGGCATAGCCGGAGCGTAGGGGCACCGTGGTGCGCGCGCGGTGGAACCAGGGCCAAGCGGCGCGCGCAGTCGAGTCGGCGCCGTGGTTCAGGCGACGGCGCAGCCAAGAATGGAGACGACGCGCGCGGGAGCCGAGGAAGCCGGAGGCGAGCCGAGGAGGCGACCTCTTGGAACCGAGCACCACGGGAGAGAAATGAGAGATTGAGGAGAAATAGGATGGGAATGAAGTGAGAAAGAAGGAGGTTGACTCGAGTCAACGGCGGCGTGGATGCCACGTCGACCAAACCGCCTCAAACGCACGGAAGGACTTCTTTTGTCCAGTATTGATACTTTGAGATGCGTTATATCTGGTATTTCAGTTGAGGGATGAAAAATAAACTAAGGCAAAAGTTGAGAGACGAAACTTGTACTTAACTCTTAGCCAAACACTCCACCAGCCACGCTCAAGCATGCATGCGTTGCGTGCGCTAATTTTTCCTCCATCTGGCAGATGGCCTGCGTCGGGGGATCCGGCCCTGTAAAGAAAAGCTGGAGATTGCCAAACACGCGCTCCGCGTTGCGGAAATTTATGGGCGTAGCGCCCCTGCTTTTTCGGTGATTTTCTTCGTCTGCACGCACGCGGATGCGCGACGAGGCAGGACCGGGCCCCGGCGAACTCTCCTCGATCTCGCTCGTTCAATGACAAACTGTTCTGTCCGCGATCCGACAGCACTACAACGGACACCACACCCGCCTCGGGTACCAATGATCGATCGTAGTATTCGTTTGGATGGACGTACGCACGTTGCATGCATAGTCAAAAAGTAGGCCTCAGCATCGCCACCCTGTTGCGTACTTGCATGCACAGTATACGCATTTTGTACTTCTTTAACTTCATACTGTCACAGGTATAGTAGCATAGACGACGTATAGTAGTAGGCTAGTAGCCAGTGCATGCCAGATGATTAGGTGTCGAGAACAGCTGCATCCTACATGCATGGTAGTTGGTCACCTTAGGTGCCATACAATCTTGTCGCACCAGCATCTAATTAAGGTGCTTAGTGAAGTGTTTAGTGAAGAAAAAATGATTTTTTTGTCACATAGGACAGATAAAATGCTTATTTTGTAGCATTTGTGTTTAATTAGGCACCGGTGCTAATGTATATGACTATATATAATTAATAGATAATACAATTACCTAAGCACTTACAAAACAGATGCTTGCATTGGAGTAAATAACTTTTACAAATGTACTTGATGACGTGGCTATATTATCTTTCTTTAAGCATTTGTATATAAACATCTCGTATTGTATATATCCTAAGTACGCCCGACGCCTTAATTTTTTATGCCTAGATCAACTGTTCACCTTCACTATCATATAAACTACTATACCTATATATCCTTAGTAGTAGTATATGGAACTTTTCGTATGAGTATATCGATTTCCTCAATCAGAGCTGTTTATCGAATGATTGATGCCGTAATCCTATTTTTGGTTGGTGCGGTAGTTGATATCGAAACAACTGTTCTCGGAGTAAGAAAATCGGGCCAAATCGATGGCACGTACAATCATTGAGATGATCCTGTCTCGTCTTCACCTGACTGCACATTAGGTAATGCACGCTGCCTGCCATCGGCGTGGCCTCGCAGTTGCACAATTAACGCGCCTCCAAGCAGGCATCAGGCATGCGACCATGAAGGGAAACCGACGAAAATTGACTATAGTTGGTACTGGTAAATCGACACGACCCAGCTATTTTTGGCCGAGTCAGGGTGCGAACGCCAAAAGCATCCAAAGCGTAGGTTTCAGGCTTTCAGCTCTGCCCACGTAAACAGAGGCCTACTAGTCGGCGTACGGCACAAGGACATGGATACGGGTCGAATCGTCCACGGAAACCCAGAAACCAACCCCATTCTCGATGGCCCCGCCGGTGCAGTACTAAGTCTCGTAACATAGGTCTATTATCACGGGGAAGCCATCCTCTCGTTAGCACGTCTACTAGAGGAGTATGGTGGCATGTAACTTCCCCTATCGATTCAAAATGAACTGTCTGGATCAAGTACTACAGTACTAAGAAAACAGTAGAATCGCTCCCACATGAATTGATGCAGTATAAATTTTATTATTTGTGCAGTGTTTATTGAGTATTGTTTATACAGATTAGAATCACTGTTCAAACAGTAATATCTGCAGAGCCTCCGGATATCACGGGGGCATGGTTTCACGGTATAAGTTGAGGAAAGAAAACAATGGTAATTTATTGGATTTTTCCCCATGATTTACCCCATAGCATATCGTGCCGACTGGGATTGTGTGACCTGTTTCCAAGAATGTTAATGTATGCAAAGTGTGGCCTCTAATATCTTTAATGCATGCAAAGTCCAATTAGTGGTTTTGGAGTGTTCATCTCCATTAGAAACAGCTCCAATCAAAGCCTCCAAGACTTGCAGGCGTGCACGCATTCATGAGATCTCGTTTGGAGCATTTATGCTTCTGCACATTCCCACTAAAGCAAGTGCACACGGGATGGTGTGAGAAAATGTTTCTATTAATGCATTGCCCTTGTTTAACCCGGGTAGAGCATGTTCTATTTTGCATTCATCTACACTTAATTTTACAATTCCTTGGTCAGTAAACGCCAATTCTGCTGTTGTCGCGTCTGTGCTTGCGGATGAGAACGAATCTCCAAGCGTAACTGGAGTAAATCACACATCGGGTTCCGCGTTGTGTCATTTGTGTGGGGGACTGGGCGTAGTTAGCCAGTAGGCGTCCTAAAAAGGCAACAGTGAGAGAGAGACGCGGGCGTCTCCGTGCAGTGTTTGCGACCGTGTCAATGTGCCGGTTTGGATTGTTGCAAATTTGCAACTGGTAGTCTAAAAAAACTTAGTGCACGTACGTACCAATGCATTACCACCACCGATGTACTTCACATTAGCAAAGTGGATGTCTGGAATCTAGCTGTAGATGATTGATGATTACCCCTGCATACAAGTAGGTTTTAATATTATGACTGATCTACGTTTGTTCAGCAAATTGTCACGTCTAGTTGCCTACGTATTTATGCCTCATCTCAATTCACCTTTTCAAGTACACATGCACTGCCACTTTGTCCTTGCGCGCCTTCTCCAACTCTTCAGCTTGTGTCGTAAGCAAGCAAACAGCTTATACCCCATCCGATGTTTTTTTTAACCAAAATACTCCATCCGATATTATTCCGAGTTCGAGAGAAAAAAGAATCTATCCATGTTGACTCGAAACGAAGTTTGGAGTTAGGCAATCAAATGATCCTTTGGGAGAACTTGTCAGATGCCTTATACTCATAAGCTGGCGTACGTACATTACATAGGCATACTGACGAAGAACATGCGCGCATAGTGTATAATACCTACCAGCTGTACCGCGCGATGTTTCCAATCACGTGGACCCTTCACTTTTATCATGCGTGTTCATCAACGTGATGCACGAGAGTATGCAGAGTTGAAATTTTGAATGCGTACAGTAAAAGCAATTTTGTCTAGTACATATGCTTAATTCAACAGTAATCCCACAAACTAATTCCTCTTTATACTAGTACATCACTAGTCCTACGTACTAGCGTTGCCGTGACACATGTACTGTCGTCCTCAACATGGACATTCTATACCCCTCCCCTGTCTGCGTGTTGCATACCTCTGTTTCGGTTCTTACCCAATGCCACCATTCTATTAATGCTTTTTACGAGTTCTCACCATGTACAGTATCAGCACAACCTCTTTAACATGTACTCGTACAAATCATTCTGTCTTTCCTGTTCCATGCTTGTCAACATTGAATTTGAACCTTCTCTGTCACGTATAAACAGGACAGATATAGTCACGAGCATACTGTCAAAACTTATTTGTGAATAGTAGCCATGTGTGTGTACACGCACACACGAACGTTACGTCCTGATCGTTCACTCGGCCATCATGATGCAGCTAGCGTCCGCACATACATGATCGATCCATAGAAGGACAAGAAGCAGAAAATGACACCCACGTACATACACGCTCATACGTATAACTCTATACCATACTACCGTCACATCACAATGCTAGCTGTACGTACGTGTACACAACTGCTGCACATATATATTTTCCCTGGACCGCTAACTGTGCAGGCATAATATTAGCTCGCGCGTCCCACAAACACATTTCATTCGTTTGTAGGTACTCCATATATACGCACGCACACTAATAATTAAGTCGGAGAGACAAACTAGCTATCTAGATGCCCCATCCATTCCCCCTCTGCTCGACCGTGCAACCAACAAATATAATCCCCCAGGCAGAGCAAGCACACAGACACAGGTGCGCCGCGCGCCGAGAGCTGAACAAATCAAACGGAGCATCAACACAACGCCGGATAGACCACCGAGGCACCAACCATCCGTCATGTTGCCATCGCACACATATGTGTATGTCCCCATATTTGTACCGTCCGATTCGCACCTGTGTGCGCGTGGTCCCAAGGATGTTAACGCACACGCACGTATCTATGTGGAGCACAGTACGTGTAATGCCAACGCGCGCACCTACGCGGCAATCGACGTCGACGGGGAGAACTACCTGCGACCTAACGGCGGATCCGGGCCGTCCGAACGGCGGCGGGAGCGGATGGGGCCGCGCCGCGGGGGCAGGGCTCGGCTATCGGCTACCGCGTGCACGACGGGACAACGTGGTGTGACAAGTTAGCAAAGCAGCTCGAAAGCGGGGAGAGCGACGCGGCAACGACCGACTGGGCCGATGGGCGACGGCCGCTGCTACGGTTGCTTTGGATTTCTCTCTCTCTCTCTTTTGCGATGGATGCTGCGTCGCAGGCTTTTTGGGATTCCTAAAAGGTCTGTCTATACATAATTCAATTGTTTTCTAGGTAAAAAAACTGTTATTTTAAAAGTTTATTTATAACTTTATTATACATAAATTACAATTTTTGTTTTTAGTCACTGTAATTATTCTTAAAAGTCTTAATAACTCATATTTCAATCACATGATTCAAAATCTCACATGTACTTTGAGGGGTTGAGCAAAATCAAAGACACAAAACATTCTGAAAGTTCATTTACAACTCTATTATATATAAACTATAGTAAATTATTTTGTCAACGCCTCTTGATGAGCTGTAAAAGATATTTGTTTGTCATGGGTGATGTTTCTCGAAGCATCACGAGATGAATCTCTCACATGTATATGTGCCAAATAGCTATTACGTTGATAAAAATCTCATCTTTCAACTCTATAAACTAGTTTGAATGTAGCATGACACAAAGCCAAGAAGATTGGGGATTAGGGTTTATTATAACATGAATCCTATAACACATCTAACGAATAAAAAAGTGATAATTTTACCTTAAAAACTGTTAAAAGTTATATAGCAATTCCCTTCCTTTGAGAATTGAGGGGAAAAAAAACTGCTGTGTGGTCCGTCACGCTCGTCTCCTTCGAGACTCCACTCGCGCACGCGGTGCTCCCGGCTTTGGGAGCTTGGCGTGAAGGGAAAAGGGTTAACTAGCCGGGTAGGCTAATTAGAACTCTAGCTTAGCTAATCGGTTATCTTTTCAACCAAATCGGTTATCTTTTCAACCAAATCATTTTTTCTTGATTTTGATGTAAGATGGATTCTCCGTGAGGTAAATGTAGATTACGAGTTGCATTTCCCAGCCAAAGATGAATCAATTTGTTCCAGAGAAGAAACAGAGAATTACTAGACCAACTAAAGCAAAGTACTAAGACGAAATATACTAGTACTAGTACAATCGATCTCATTATTGAGTTGGCAAGTTGTTACATCGAGGAGCTGAGACTAATTCTCCTTTTAGACTAACATTGACTTGAGCTAAGCTTGCGATGAGTGTGTACGCACAAGATGTCTACGATCCAAGTGTACCAACTAAGCGGAAGACAGACAGGGTACCCGCAGATTTGCTGCCTTATCGATCATGTGTCACTCAGTCAAGCAATTCACCCTGTGTGGTCCTTGCTCTTAAATGTACCCTGAGCAAGTGCACTAGAAACGCTGTACTTTCATTGCTTCCCGTCTCAGCTAGACCGCTAAATTTCTAGCTTTACGCTGCATCATTACACTTGCTCGTACCTTCACTATCAGTGCGTAACATTTCTAGTTAACAGATGGTCCAGTAGCATGTGTACGGATGCTTATTCAGTAGTCCCTTGTCATGGCCATATGCGATACTGATTTATTGCTCTCGTGCATCAGTGCACCTGCAAAGGGTAAGCTGTAGTAACTGACTACAGCCTACCACCACAACCAACTGTTGAATCTTGACTCCGTAACGGCCAGCGCATGTTGGAGGATCCCACCTACAAGCAGCAGCTAGCTCAGGTGCACTTCACCTTGCATTAAGTGGAACATTCGAGCTAAATTGAAGTGGGCGTCCAACTTAAGAAAAATATATGTTTTTGTGTCAATACTCAACAACGGGGAAAACAGAAAGGTAGAAGGACATAAAAGTGAAAGAAGGATTCTTTTTATAAAAAATTGTTGGCCTGGCTTTACACTTTATATGATAGACTACTACTGCTAGTAGCAGAAAACCACCCATTCGAGCTTACCTCTTCCTTTTGTGATTTTGTCCACCGATTCTCCACTAATTAAGCTTTCACTTTCCAATGCCTCTATTCTCTCTTCTTTTCTTGAGAGAATCACTAATGCGTTGTCTAGTGCCTCTTTTGTACTATATATACTAGTAGTACATAATCACTAATTGCTTTACTGTATATCCCTAGGGTCCTTCTTGCTCATACACATACTTGCACTACCATACTCTAGAGAACTCGTGTAAATCACAAATTTAGGAGTACTACCATACAAACCATGGCAATTTAGTTAGTGGGCTACAGCATCACCAGCCATTCATGCCCGTTGGAAGACCTGTGTAAATGTGTTACTGTGATGCAATTATTGTGGAGACAACGTGATATGGTCATAATCTTAGTGTTGAACAATTGATATTGGTGTCGAGGTGTTTGGGGTTCAAACCATCAATTTAGCAAATCGGTTTTGTTAGTTTTAAGTTGCCTGAATTTTTTTTAAGTTTAAGTCACTTGTTGTGACCATTGAATTTGTGTAGAGATTGATGTATCATATGATTGGATGTTGATCTAACGGGTGTCATATGATTGGATATTGATCCAATGATCACAACAAGTGAGTTAAATTTAAGAAAATTTCAGACAACTTATGAATAGACAATCCCTTAGCAAATTATCAATTTTGATGTTAGGTGGCCGGTGGTTTGACCGACCAATGGTGGCGGTATACCGGCGGTGTGAGCTCAAGTGAGTTTTTGAGGATTGCGCACTAAATACTTGTGTGTGAGTGTTTGACGATGTGTTTGCACCAGGTGCTATTGAAAATAGAGATTAGACGCGAAATTAGATAGAGTGTGCCATTGAAAATAGAGACTACACGCGAAACTAGATAGAGTGTTGTCGAAAAGTCCAGAAAGGATGTTTTCTGAATCTGGGAAGCGGTTTGACCGGTCCCCTATTACGGGATGGCGGTCCGACCGGCCAGGTGTGGTCAGACCGACCAAAGGATTGGCGGTCAGACCATCCAAGGGCCGGTGGTCTGACCAGCCATGACGTGTTCATGCACAATGAGGTATGCTGAACTTTGAGGGTTGGTTATATGAGCTTGGGATTGGTGCATATATTTGTATTATACTCTAATAGACTAATGTGGGTCAAGTTGAGAAAAACTTGTACCAAAAATGATTGCTTGGTCTATTGTTGTGCAGATGGTTTGAAGTCAACTATGGTTAATGGTGAGGAGGATCGGGACTTAGTTAGAAGAACCAAGGTCTAGAACGGTCATGGATGCCAGGTGAGATGGTTAAACTCAAGTAAGGTGCAAGATAAATAAGAACCATAGAAGTCAAAGTTTGATCAAATATATTTTCAGGTAAAGTGGTGCTTCTTGGAGCAAAGCTTTAAAGGTATGTGTTCTTGGATTATCAATTGTGTAAATTGATGATTTCGTGTATCGTGCGGTGCTACGTGGCAATTTGGTTGTCGATGATGGTTGTAGGACTCCGGGGCTATGTCGATGTGGACTAAGCTAGAGGAGCTGAGGTTCAGAACGATCAAGGTGCTGTCGAAAGATGACCGAGGCTACCAGGATGGTTACAAGCCGAGAAGACAAGGAACCGGAGTGGGATCACATAACGGGAAATGATAAGGTGGACCGAGACTAAGCTCAGGGAGGAGTTGTGGTCAAGAACGGTCGAGGAAGTCGAGTGCAGTCATGATGCATGGTAAGACATGTGGTGCGCAAAGTGGTTTGGGTTCATTTGCAAGCGAGGACGGTTCGATGGGATCCGGACGCGCGAGAGTTTTGGCGGGAAGTCTCTGGGGCCACATGGATGGTGGCGAAGCATGGACGATGCTTCGATGTGAAGGAATCGCGAATGGTTGGTAGAGGGATATTTTGGTAAATTGTCCAATACCGAAAAGTGGCGGTGTGTGAAATCACGACGATGGCCTAAGTGGATTAGGTTAAGGATACTCTATGGGGGTAAAATCATGGTGGATTTGGCCTAATGGAGCTAAAGATGAAGACGTCGCTTTGAGAAGCATGCGTAAGTGAGACCCGTTTATGCGTGGGCTTAATAGGTATTCTTCTTTCTAGACCTAGCCTCCACTATATAAAGGGGTGATGCAGAATTTGCACAACCATCTAAGCCAAGGAACCATAATGTGAAAATTGGGAAAAGTGGAGAGATCCTCCTAGGGTTTAGGAGGTGTATTGAGAGAGATGAGATCACTTGTGTGTTGCCCTAGTGGCTTTGTCCTCATAAGGGAGTGATTGTAAATATTTATCTTCAAGAAGAAATCAAATCTCCAAATTCCTTCAAGTCTTCCTACGTATGCTCAAGTGTTGATTTTTTTATTTAGCTTGGTTTTTTTGTGTTCCTTCCTTCTCTCTTGATCGTGCTTTGTACCTAGGACGTGTAAGTGATAGATATATCTCTTGGAGAGGTACTTTCTATTGTAAGTTCTTGAGCTTGTCTAGTTTTGATGGAAGAAAGAGTGATTTTGGATGCTTTGCTCTTGAGGGATTTTGCTATGATTGAGGGTGCTAGGACGTGTGCAAAACCATCTTTACCCATCTTAGATCGATACCTCCTATGAGCTCTTCTTAATCATCATTTTCGTATTTGGCCCGTTTTTTATGCAACTTTCACTCAAATGAAAAAGTCGAAACTTTGGCAATAGGTTCTGACATTCTAGAGAAGGTGTACTTTAAGTTTTATAAAATTTGGAATTGTGGATCAATAGTTGGATCAATTTATGATTTTGAAATGGTGGTGAAATTCAATTTTGTGTTGATCACACTGTTCACCAGGCCGACCGCACTGTTCACTGATCTAACTCTTATTGTAGTCTTGATCTTTTTATTGCCTTATCTTTGTTTGAATGATTTTTTTTTAATCTTTCATAGCTCTACATAGCTATTGGAGCGAAAAAACTTGAACCTTTTAAGATAAAAAAATATAGAGAGACTGTTGATTATGTGGTGCCTATCCAATCCCTTCTAGTAGCCTCTTCCGTCCAATAACGGAAGAAAGTATGGTGGAAGAGGGTCTCATGCGAGATCTACTCCATCGGCTGTTTGATTTTGATGACGATGACAGAATCAACTACCATTGGGGATTTCCTTCGCCCAACAGCTATGCACTGCATTGCCTCGTGTCTTTCCTATTAAAAACAAAGCTGTAACTCTTGGTCCTGCAGTCAAAGCCTGTCCTCCGCAGTATGTTTAATTAGTTTAAGCCGACTTTCCGCTCTTTACAGCTAGCTCGAAGCACCGACTAGCAGCAGGCGGCAGCGTTGGTGAAAACCGATCCGGTCGACATACATCCTTCTTTCTAGGACACACGTAGAGAACTATTCAGAATGTTGGACAACAGCCCGTGCAACAGCGAAGTGCCGTGCATAAGGACGAAACCTGAACAGGATATGTTAAAGAGAAAAAAAGATCAAAGCAAAGCAGAGAAACTAACATGCCTATAATCAAGCGAGACACAGGACAGACAGGATAATATCCCGTTCTCATACTAGCGCTCCAGTGTATCTGACCACTCTCAGAAGGATGAACACTTGCTGCAATCCCCACGCTTTAAGCCAATCAGAGCCAAATCTTTTGGACGTAGCCCTACACATGCCCAACCATGATTACACCCTGGTATAGCTCGCAGGATGGAGGAGAGACTGCAGAATCCCATGTACATGTACTTTTTTTGCTTATGCTACGAGCAGCAGAGTATACTTTTTTTGTTGTTGAGGAAATCAGGGTATACTTTTAAGGCAAGGTATTTTGGACTTTGGGGTAACCACCCGGCACTGGGTCAGGGAAGCCACTCGCGCCGGAGCTGTCTGATCATCCGTCGTACGGCTCGGGTTCATCACGCGTGCCCAATGGGCCATGGGTCACGGTTCGTACTCCATCAAATTCTCGTCTCATAGCTGTGCCTCGCTCACTTGCTAGTAGGGCCATACACGAGGCTCGAGCTCAGTACAAGCTTGAGCCTGAGCTCGTGCCTGAGTTAGGGTCTGAAATTGGATCTGGGCACCGGCTCGGTCCAAGCTCGAGTAGGCTTGTGCTCGAGCTCAAGAGAAGCTCGGTAACAATTAACATACAGTAATTTTCAACAAGATAGAAAATATATTCAAGCAATTTTCAACAAGATAGAGGGCTATTCGAGCAATTTTTAGCAAGATAGAATGGCTATTCGAGGGAAGCTCGGTGATGAGAATTCTTGACATATCATTTTTTTTGTTGTCAAAGTCAAAGTTCCTGTAAAAAAGACCCACTTAATATAGGGCCACATTATAATGGTTATAAACCTACAACCAATTTATAAAGAAAGTCTAAATTCCCTTTATTACGGTCAAACTGGTCGATGACCAGTTTGAGACACGGACGACCAGCTATGGATATTGTTTGACCCGTTATACAAGTTTGGACAATCTCGAACAACAAACTGGTTGGGAGACACAACAGTTACCCATGTGACTGACGGAAGGTGGTTATTGGTGCATTTGACAACTTACAATAGTTGTCTAAAAGACACGACGATTCAAGGCTTTCTTGGCGAATGTGCGTAAAGATTAGAGGCGTCTTTAGCGGTACTAATTGTCATCCCTTCAAATACTATAAAAGAAGTAACTCACGTACTCTGTAACATAACTGCATTCATTTGTTAGTCACGATCATTACAATCATTCTGTAATATTCTTTGTATTCTTGTACAAACACCTAGTGTGTCCACAGTAGTAAAAATCAACAACTTCCAAACAAATCGTGAAAATAACGAACCCAATCGAGTTACTCGAGCTCGACTCATTATGGCTCATAAGTTTAAGATCAGGTTCGGTTCGTTTGGAGCTCAAGCTGAGCTAATAGGCGAGCTTAAGCAGTTCGCGAGCCGACTTTTTTTTTACAGCCCTACTTGCTGGGCCTTGGTAGATTAAGTGGCGTTGTAGCCGGTAATACGTGCCACCTACTGCAGCATTTTTTTAGTACACTTGCTCTTGGACGTTATTCAACTAATCATGGTCGCAGCCGTTTGTTTTAACTCCATTTGATTAGATGGATAGAGATACTAATGTATTAATTTTCCATGGGATGGGCATGTGGCAAGTAGTGCTAGTATAATATACTGTACTATTGTGCGGTGATTGCATGCCGCTGACTCACTGACACAGTTTGCAAACTTCACAGGTCACAGCACAAGTAGTCAGTAAAATGTCGCAGGCACATGCACAGGCCTAGAAGGCTACTAATTCGAAAATGAAACAGAGCTCTGCCACTATTGGCATCTTTGGATCCTCTTCTCTTTTCCAGCGCCAGGAGCTGGAGGTGAACAAGCCTACTTTCCACAGCATCCCCACCTCTCTACTGGTTCCATTTGTTACTTTCACACGTGTAAGCCTGCTTATTGATTGTAAGAACTGCCGGTCAATGTAGGAAAGCTCAATGGCATTGCAGACAGTGTCACGTGTCACGTTGGAATCTTTGGCCGGTTTCTTCAGGAACCATTGACATGTTTGATTGAGCTGTTAGCTTTGCTTAAGGGAGAAAATAGAGGAGATTAAGACGTACTGAAATTTTGCCTGTCATGGTTTCTTCAGAAAAGAGAAACGAGGGGGGATTAAGACTGGATTTTGGATTGTCGTTGTTTCTCGGGGAAAAGATCAGAAGATGGTTGAGTGAGGCTAGTAATTTCTTTTTGTAAAGTACCTTTTCTTCATATCCTTTTCGATCTACAAGCTGTAGGTGCCTTTCTGTTTACGATCATAGGTAGTAGGTGGTGAGCTGTTGCGAATTCTATCGATCAGATTTGCAATTTTTAACGGTGGTACCAAGAGCATTTTGCTCCAGGGAAAAGCAAGGCATCAGACACTATAGTCCACTACTAGTCTACTACAATGCTATCTTTTTAGAGCTCACTCTATGTTAGTACCTCGAATTAAGAAGAACGGATGCGACAAGAATGTATCATATCTTAGTTGATTTCCGTGCATCATCCAATGCACTCCGAACAGCTAAATGAACCATGGGAGATTAGTGATGTTCCAACTGACTACTGTTCTTGGACACTAACCTTAATTCTATTTTGTGTGAAGACTTTTTAGATGGTATGTTGAGCTATTAGCAGATAGGAATAATAGGATAAAAGACAAGTGTCACATTTGAACTCACATATTGTACCTACCGATTCCAAGCGGCTGTATGCAGCTTAATGTTTCTTGGAACTCTTTAACCTATATATGCCAGACTTCACACCAGATGACCAGAGGGTAGAGGCAAGAGAGGTGAGGTTAGAAACAGGATGCGTGCGTTGTGGGTGGTAGTTTGTTCGCATGATTTTCATGAACAGTGTGGCTCAATACTGGTGGTTGAGGACGCGGCGATGGTATCGGACTCCAATCCTGTTCCACCCCAAACCCATCAAAAGCAGATTTCCACGTAGTACTAGTACTAATAACAGTTGCTCGTTTATCAGGTTTGTTAAATTCATAGATTGTAACTTGCCGTTTCATCCCAATGGAGAATATATCCAACGACTGCAAAAAGAATTGAATTAGATGATGTCCTAGAAGTGCCATGCAGAACAAACCCGTGGTATAAAATAGAGGCAATTCGTTATTCGTCACTGCAAATTTTCATGACCCCTTATATGCAATCCCATATACCAGTGACAAAGGATAACATATAATGGATTTGGTATTTTTGGCGGCATGTAAGAATTTATCCCTATAGTAACAAAAAAATTAGACAATGCAAACAGATTATTCCTACATAAAGAGGTAAACCATGAGCTAATCTATTAGCATCTAGTAGTAGTAGGACTTGCATTTAGACAGGCAAAATGATTCCAGACAGAATGCCATGGTGCCATCTAGTAGTGATCTAAGTTGAGTTGGATGACAAAATTCGTGAAATGTAAAAATAAAAAATTATGAAAGATGCACTGCATAGTATAGCACTGGTGACTAGTGAGATCTTGCAAGCAAGTTTTTTCATAGTATACCGTTTTCTACTAATCCAAGAAGAAGATACTATTGTCACTGTCATTTCTCTCCCATTGTGTGTTGATGTGTAGTTCTCTGCTGCCATCACAACTCCCCCCTACTCACTCTCCTCAGCACTCGTCCACTTTTCCCCACTCGTCGCTTTCTTCCCTCTCCTCCCTCCCTCCCTCCTGCCATCACCCCCGCTTTTTAGCCCACCTACCAGCAGCGCAGCAGCACAAAAAGCACCCGCACCTCCATTCCCCACCTCTCTCCCCTCTTCCTCTCCCCACCCCGCATAGTCAGAACAGCCCACACAGGTCAGACGAGAGCTGCATTACCAAACCATTACGAGCTAGAGAGCGCTTGGCGCTGCTAGCGCGCAGCAGGCGGTGGGATTCCAAAGGGCAAAAGTCGCGGGAGGCGAGGGCCGGGGAGGAAAGGGAGTAGGGGAGTGGGGGAATCCAATCCAGTCCAATATAATCCGCTACAGTGCGGTGCGGCTGATTGGAAGTGTGCGCGGCAAGCGAGCGACGACCGCACTGTACGCCGCCGCCACGGACACCCCCCGCGCCGATCGGAGCCGCGCGGCAGATCCAGTTCACGCCGGAATTTCAGCGGATTCCGGTGCCCGCGACCCCACCGGATCTGCATTCCCGCGCAGGGCCTCCCCGACCCGCGCTCTCGCCTCCCGTAAGTCTCCTATGTGATATGCTTGCTTAATATTTTCCAATTTTTGTCTGTTGCTATGGTGCGATTGCGCGTAGGTTCATGCAACGTGCTTAAGATTATCCTGACGGAATTACGCTTTATTTGGGAATTTTTGGTGTATGCGTTTGAACTTTGAACAGTGGAGACTGCATTTTGAGCTCCTTCGTTACGTCGCTCTCTCTGAAATTTCACTGTCTCACAAAAAAAATCTGGATATATTTTTCTCACCGAGTTGCTTGCTTTTGCCCTCCCGGATTTTCCGGTTCGTGTTTCCTTGTCTTTTTTGGAATGAAACTAGTAGTCGCACTCGCAGTGAAATCACACGGTGTCGGCTCGGCACCAACTGTTGCGCTTGCTTGCGCAAGTGGAATCCATCAGACCATCACCATGTTCTGCTCCCTCTGTTTCGGCTTACCCTTGTCACAGCTTTGTCTACTTCCTGTGTTCTTCCCAAACATTTCAATCCATCCGATGAAACGAAACCCACTCCCCACACACTACATATTTTACCCGTGAAAGCATCCAACAAGTACGGCGGCTACTTCCCTTCCTCCGGGTGGATGGAATGATAGATAGAAGAAACAAGTAGTACCAACACTGTTAGTACAAGATTAGTAAAAGGAGATGGTAAAAAAAACGGACGCCCCACTAGAACTTGCAAGGACAAGGATTTAATAGCAGTCGCACATCTGGTTAAAAACCAAATCCACCGAGCAAACGCCGCCATCAATGACCGTATCATGTTTTGAGTCGCTCTGGGCTTTTACTCCGGCTCACGCGCGCCTTTTTTTTTTATAGCCAAAGCCACCTCCCCTTCCCGCTGAATGCGAAGTTGCTGGTACTAGCAGTATGATCAATGGATTCTTCCTTCTCCTGAGGCGAGGCGAGCAGTTGGTATTCGGTCATCTCGGCCAATCCGTCCGTACGTCCGGCCGGCCGGCTGGCCGAACCCTCCGCATGGGCTTAAATAAACATTCGCTGCCCCACGCCGGCAGTTACTCCCGCGGGCGTCTTAGGTGCACCTCTTAACTGCCGTTCTTGCCGAGCCAGTGCCGTTCGCGTCGAACTCTACAGCCTGTGCGCACAGACCTGCGCTGCGCGCGGTGGTCCATGCATAGAGATACTGCCACCGCCTTAATTAGCCCAGTTAGGTGCGCACAGCCACAGATGAGTCATGGGTGTGAGTACATCTGTACATGACACGATGCTTACTTGCCCGCGTCGATGTCCTGGCCTAGTTCTGGCATGACGGTGATCGGATCGGGTGGTGCTGTGCGCCCGCTATTTGGGTCTCTCGGGTGGGGGCCGCCGCAACTGCGTGCGCTGATTGTACCGTGCGTTCTTGCTTTAAGGGTTGGTTTTCTTTCGGGGGATCGGGATTCTTTTGGCCTGCCTGCCTGCCCGCCTCGTCGTTGTCCCTGTGACAGAAGCATCTGCTTTTGTATCATCGGGTGTGTACGCCGCCTGCCAATGGAATGTAGTGTGATGCTGGTGCCATGAGGTACGCGGGGTTTGTGTAGTAAGACTTCGTAGATGGGCAGGAGTGATTGATTGCAGTATTATTGTACACACCGTATATGGTGGAGTGATTGTGAGCTGAAGTGTGTATAATACTTGCCCAACCACCGATGTTTCACCGTACTTGTATGACTTTTATATGCGAACTGGGGGTTCTTGCCAGCAGTGTCGATTATTGAAGTTGTATGGGTGCGCAAGAAAACGTTTACTAATTATTATGCGTGTTAGTTCATTTGTCTGGTGCTGTATGTTAGTTGCATGACAGATCTTTCTTTTTAATTTTCCGTTTCTAAGGTCTTTGCAGTTGGTGACAAGATAGCTTAACTTCACTTTATTTTGAGGTTTCCAACCTACACAAAAGCATATCTTGAATTTGGTTTGGCGATGACGAACATAAACATATTTGATCAGATACACCTTGTTCTGGTTTTACTGTGTGTTCTTGTTTTAAAGGTAGGCTTTTGGTGTGTTTTTTTTGACCTGCCTCGTCATTGCCACTGTCTTATATAGTTGTAAGTGTAATGTGACAAAAGCTTCTGCTTTTGGAATTTGGATACGTGCACCATCGGCCAGCGGGGAGTGTAGGGGTAGGATACCGGAGTTCTAAGGTATGGGGGCTTGTATGTTACACTTTGTTGATGAAACGAGAGTTGTTGTGTGTATGTTGTATGCTCCGTAACGGGGCATTGGTGAAGTGTCAAATACTTGCCCAACAACTGCTGTTTTATTGTATGTATGATGTTATATGCAAATTTGGTTCTTGCCAGCACTACCAATAATGAAACCTTCCATGGATGTGCATGTAAGCGTCCACTTACTACGTGTGTTCTTCATTTGTCTAGACTCTAGAACTATACGTTTCATGAGATGTCTATCTTCCGTTTACCTTTCTTTTGTCGTCATAGTCGGTGACAAGAAAGTTTAGCTTCAGTTACTTTTGAGCTTTCACACCTCCACAAGCATATATACGCTCCTTTATCCAGGATATACATGTGCAATTTACTGCAATTGGTAAGCTGATTACAAATATTCACCTTGTTTGATCAGATACTTACTTAGCGTGCGATGGATCGGCGCAGCTGGCCTTGGAAGAAGAAATCATCTGACAAATCGTCAAACGCAGATGCGTCGCAGAATTCTAATCAAGCAGAACAGGTTTGTGTTGCTTTCAGTGTTCTTTTGATTTAGATCGGTTTAAATAGCAGTGATTTCAGTTATGCAGTACTGTTTTTTCCTCCATTTTTTGGCTGGCAAAGCTAAAATAGATAGTTTATAATTGTGATGGCACAGAGCCTTTTCTGATTTAACTGGCGCTTTAAGCTTGGTATATATGCCTTATCTAGTGATTGTGAGGGAACAGCCTCGAGTTGATGGCCTTGCAGCCAAGTCTCTTCGGTTTTTGCCTTCAACAATTTAATGTCTTGTGTTTACTGTGTGTTTCTGACCTATATCAACATATGCCAAAATTATGCTGGTTTTTTTTTTGGTTTCCATGAGAAATTCCATTTACTAAAAAAAAACATCACAAACAATGACTATTTTAAAACAGATAGTTATCTTGTTACTTGTGTGCTTTTGTCCATGCTTGTATTTGGATTTGCTGATTTGGCTTATACAGGCCTTGCCCAATGCTCAGTTAAGCAAGCCTAAGACAGAAGGGGATTTTCTATGCTGATCTTATGATCTTCAACCCGTTAGTTTCTGTAACTGGATCTTTTACATGATACTTTGTTTCATTTTCTTTCATCCACCTGGTGGTGTGTGGCAAAAAAGACATAGGATTATTGGTGTTCACACCTTCAGTAGTTTTACTATGAGTGCACTAGCTCATAGGGGCCAGGGTATTGCCAATTTTACCATTTAATATTCATTTGCTTTTATTTCATACATCAAAAGCTGGCGTTAGACAATAAATTTGTCTGTTGGAGTAACCTCACGATTTCCAAATTTTATATTATATTTTTACAAGTTTATTTCCTTCTAAAATTAAGTTTCCATTTTGCAGAATGATAAAGTTCCAAAATTTGTGCAGATTTCACCAGAAACATATGCACATCTTACTGAATCAGAAGAACAAGTAAAAGTATTAAATGAAAAGGTGAAGGTCTTGAATGAGAAACTCTCTGCAGCACAATCCGAGATCACTACTAAAGATGCCCTAGTGAAACAACATGCTAAAGTTGCTGAAGAAGCTGTATCAGGTGCACAGAAGATCACTATATTCATTAATTTTCTTGATTGGATAGAAATACTCTATAGAGAGTCTTTATGACTGTTGTTTTTTACTAGACCTTCCTCATTTCCACAAACCTCACAGTTGTGGATGTTGGTCTAGGTAATAATGTTCTTTTTAGATAGAACAAAATTTCTCCAGTCATTCTATTATGTGTTCCTACAGGTTACAATGTAGTTTATGAAATCACTATACTAAACATAATTTGACAAGATATGTTTTGTTATGTAGGTTGGGAGAAAGCTGAAGCGGAGGCCTCAGCACTGAAGGTTCAGCTAGAAACTGTTACATTGTCTAAGCTAGCAGCTGAGGAAAGAGCTGCCCATCTGGATGGTGCTCTGAAAGAATGCATGAAGCAAGTAAGAACTGTGAAGGAAGAAGGTGAGCAGAAGCTACATGATGTAGTCTTTGCAAAAACCAAACAGTGGGAGAAGATAAAGGCCGAGTTGGAAGGAAAATTACTTGAATTTGAACAAGAGTTCGTAAGGGCTGGTGCTGAGAATGATGCACTTTCAAGATCACTCCAAGAACGGGCAGACTTGTTGATGAAAATTGATGAGGAAAAAGCTCAAGCAGAAGCTGAAATTGAAGTCTTGAAAAGCACGATTCAGTCAGGTGAAAGGGAAATAAATTCACTAAAGTATGAACAACATGTTGTCTCCAAAGAGCTTGAAATCCGCAATGAAGAAAAAACATGAGTGTGCGCTCAGCTGATGTAGCAACAAAACAGCACCTGGAGGATGTCAAGAAAATATCAAAACTGGAAGCTGAATGCCAAAGATTACGTTGTCTTGTTCGGAAAAAGTTACCAGGGCCAGCTGCATTAGCTCAAATGAAAATGGAAGTAGAGAGCTTGGGCAGAGATTACGGAGACAACAGATTGCGACGATCCCCTGCAAAGAATTCTAGCTTCCATCGTCCTATGTCCCCAGTTCCTGATTATGCATTTGATAACTTACAGCACATGCAGAAAGAGAACGAGTTTCTGACTGCACGTGTGTTAACTATGGAAGAAGAAACTAAGATGCTAAAAGAGGCATTGACAAAACGGAACAGTGAGCTACAAACTTCAAGAAGCATGTATGCTAAGACAGCAGGCAAGCTCCGCAGCTTGGAAGTTCAAATGTTGACTGGTAACCAACGTAAGAGTCCAACGAATCCAAACATGGATATCCACTTTGATGGCGCACTGAGCCAAAATGGAAGCAACCCACCTAGTATGACTTCCATGTCAGAAGATGGTGTTGATGATGAAGGTAGTTGTACTGAATCTTGGGCCAATGCTCTGGTATCTGAGCTCTCACACATCAAGAAAGAGAAAGGAACCAAGAGCAGTGTGACCGAAGGCTCCAATCGGTTGGAACTCATGGATGACTTCCTAGAGATGGAGAGACTAGCTTGTTTGTCTTCTGAAGCTAATGGTCATTGCAGTACTGTTGACAAAATGAAGATTGACAATGCTGAGGCTACTTTGTCTGGTATTACTGAAAGAGATGGTGTTAAAGATCTGCAGTCAGCTTTACTATTGCCAGAAACTCCATCTAGTAAACAGCAGCTGTCTGACTCTCCACTCTTGAAATTACAGTCCAGAATATCTTCCTTGCTGGATTCTGAATCACCGCAGAACAATGTTGGAAAGGTACTAGACAGTATCAGAAATATTCTGAAGGATATTGAAGAAGAGGCAGATTCAATGAGTGCAAACAAGATTCATCATGCTGACATGGTTGAAGTTGCTGACAGTGGATCATTAATGAAACAAGATGGGAGTTTGAGCATTGGGAGCAAACATGCCATGGATCAAGAATTAATAAAGACCATTTTGAAGATTCAAGGCTTTGTCAAGTCACTTGACCAAGAAGTGTCCAAGTACCAAGGACAGTCTTCTGATTATGATGGACTATGTGAGAAAATACAGCAGTTCTCTGTGCTAGTTGAAAAAGTTCTGTCAAATGAAAATGTCCTAAATGACATCATTATGGCACTGTCTCATATCTTGTCAGAAAATAGTGAGATTAAGTTCACAATGTTGAGAGACAACAACAATGAACCAGACAGTAATAGTTTGGATTATGTTGACAAAGTGACTCTACTTGAAAATAAAGTGCAGCTTGAGCCACTAAAAGATAACATTTCTGGCCCTTGCCCACTTATGCCTCGTTCATCTTCAGATTCCGAGATTGAGGGGCCTACCGATCCCGGATTTGATGTCAAGACTGCAGCACAGATGTGCTCACCGGAGGAATACGAGCAACTTAAATCCGAGAAGACGAATATGGAGGCAGAATTAGTGAAGTGCAATGAAATGATGGAAGATACAAAGCTTAGGTTTAGTGAGATGGAGAAAAACCTGGAAGAGCTTACATCCAAGTTGGCTGCCAGTGAGAAATCAAACAGCTTGGCTGAGACACAGTTGAAGTGTATGGTTGAATCCTACAAGTCACTTGAATCAAGGAAAGTTGAATTAGAAAATGAAATAAAAGTGTTACAATCCAAAATAGATACTTTGACAGCTGAACTCACTGATGAAAGGCAAAGTCATCAGGAGGATCTAGCCAGATACAAAGATCTCGAGGAGAAAATGGAAATGTAAAACTGAAATCTTTTGATGAATATTTTGTATAGTTGCCCTCTGCTTAGCTTATCTTCTCACTTTATTTTGTGATATGAAGGTACGAGAACGAGAGGAGTTCAATGTGTGTGGATGACGATGCAGATACCAAACCAAAGCAGGTACAAATAATAAGTTTCCAGAACTCCTAGATTCCCAAGATTTTTACAAAACGATTGTCTAATGATGTTTGTTTGACTGCCAGATTGTGTGTTCATGATGTCACCCTTCTGTGCATGTGTTGTATCTAA
Source organism: Ampelocalamus luodianensis (assembly GCA_036346255.1). Classification (NCBI taxonomy): domain Eukaryota; kingdom Viridiplantae; phylum Streptophyta; class Magnoliopsida; order Poales; family Poaceae; genus Ampelocalamus; species Ampelocalamus luodianensis. The sequence continues at coordinate 27,661,097 of CM070621.1, forward strand.
CTTTTGATGTTGAAATACTGCCACTATACCTTGTGATTTGTGGATGTAGAATTCAAATTCTGATAAATATGGGAGCAATAAATCATATCCTACTCAGTCAAGCCCTAAACACACATTATAAACTCATTTCAGGATTGCTTCGAAGTGTAGGTTGTAATGCTGTAACCTCTGATCTTTTCTGGAAATTCGAGACTCTTAACGACACATTTTTTTCTTTGAAACGATGGCAGGAGAAAGAGATAGCGGCTGCAGCAGAGAAGCTTGCAGAATGCCAGGAGACAATATTGATTCTTGGTCGCCAACTGCAAGCTATGCGTCCTGCAGCAGAGTCAATGGGTTCCTCACCAAACCGGCCACGAATGGAGGACTTTTTGCAGGATGCTGTAGGAACAACTGAAGGCGAGTATTCCCACAAGCCGTCAGGTCAACTTGATACAGATCAGGAAATGCTTGGATCAGGAAATACATCTCCCCTCAATGGATACAAGACGCACATGACCCCATCTGATGTGGATGGAAGTCCTTTCCTTTCACTAAACAGTTCCAAACGCCCAAAGCATAGATCGAGATCCTCATCCTCTTCCTCATTTTCTAACCAGTTGCCCGAGAAACAAAGCCGGGGTTTCAGTCGGTTCTTCACCAAGGGCAGAGAGTAAAAATTAGCTGGCTTGCAAGATAGTAGTGTTGGCTTGTTGATTCTTCGCAGCGAATGACGGAGCGATGCAGGTCATAGAGTTTCTACAGAGCTACTCGGCGAACCTGCTTGTGTATTCTTCGAGGTGATGCCTTCTGTTGCTGGAATAATACTTAGCTTGCAGTCGAGCGGTTAAGGCCAGATTGTGTGTGAGAATGTTAGCCATCAGTATCTTCCGCAAGAGTTTTTCTGGGTTGCTGTTTGTCTGAAACCTCACTAAAACCTCACTGTACATGTGCTTACTTGCATGGAGAAGAGCGTCGTTGTTGGTGTGTTCCATTCTCTTGTGAAGTACTTAATTAACCTGTGTATGTTGCTGCCTCAAACTGGCTTGATGTACAGTTAACCTGCATTAATTTGTTGATGGCTATTGTTGTATTTGTTGATCAGTGTAAACAATCTGAAGTCCCCGTGCGTGAGGTTGTGCGTACCTTTTTGTTCCTTTCGTCTTCGAAGTTGCCAACAGTTAGCTGAAGCCGCGGTGGAGCGCGAGGGGTCAGGTCGCCGGCACACGGCGGGATCCTGAGGCGTTCGTTGGTGCGCCGCGGCCGGGGGGAAGACGCTCGGCTGGGACAGCGGACATTGGAGTGACCGCACGGTCGGCTGACACGAGGTGCGCGCTCCGCGGACGTGCTGACAGTTGTGGACGCGCGATTTTTTTAAAAAAATAGTACAATGTTAACGGAAAAAAATTACAAAAATAAATAGTGAAAATAAAAAAAGAATGACTGAGTATTTACCATTATGAATAGATGTATTCGAGGATTTACCACTCGATGTCTCACTGACATGTGGGTCCTGATGTAAATCCTCAAATCCTCCCAAAAATTGTAAAATTAGGCAACTGTCGTTAGTTAGAATAACGAAATTCCTCTGTCGTCATTCCAACTGGTGATAGTAGCACTGACAGGGCATTTGTCGCCAGTTGAACCGACGATAGGGCTAGTTGAACCAATGACAAGGCCAGTTGAACCGGCGTCGGTACAACTCACAACATAGTCCTTTTTTTTATTTGTGTGTATAGAATTCAGCCTAAAAATTTGTGAGTTTCAGGGAAATTTTTGGTATATCTTCACGTGTCCGTGTAGTTCGGAATCCGAAATTGGAAAAGATAATGAAATATGAAGTAAAGAATGCAAGATCGGCGTCGCAATAACAGAAACAACACCATTCGAAGCGAAATAGAAAAAATATTTGGGTTTAGGGTTGCCATCACGTTGTTATCCCGATTGTATTGTTCGTAGAACCGATTTCTTTGGAAAAAGAATACGAAATATGTAATAGTAGAAATATTTAGAAAAATATATTTAAATTTGAAAGACTTTATAATTTAATTATGAATTACATGGCGCACTAGGTTTGATTACGTGTATTAGAAACAACAACATACACGAATCAACAAACCGAAAACCCCTACAATACATATGCGCCTTTTGGAATAAAAATTTGATTGGAACAAAGTTAATTAGTCCTGACGGCCTATCGTTCCCTTCCCCTTGTCTCTGTTGAATGATCGAATGATATTGGAATAACACAACATAGGGTCCAAATCAATAGTGGGGATGCAAATTGAACCTAACTTACCTCTTCAATCTGGAGTGCACCCGAGCGACGGGGAGGGCTATGACGGCTGTCGGTCTCACTAGCAGGAGTCTTCCCCTTGTCTGCCGCGCGTTCAGCCCGGTCATATTCAGCTTCCTGTTCGGGGGGTCCTTCACCACCACCCAGTTTTTTGGGGCTCCTCCAATGCCTTTTCAATAGGATCGAGTGCGTAAGGTTTTCCAGCGTTCAAAGTTGAACATGTACTTCTGCTCGATGAACGACCTATTGTACATGTCCGAGCGTCGATCCATTGGAAGAAGTTGCATCGCATTTTCGATTGCCATTATGTGCCGATGAAGTTAGGGATACATGGAATGCAACGTAACATGTGAAAAATTCATAAGATTTGCTTACGAGGATGTTCCCACACATGTAGTACACTCGGGCAGTGTTGTCGGGTGTGTACACTGAATGATCTTTGTCGGTTCTTCATACACACATTGCGGGCGTAGGAACTCTGGTGGTACTAGCGTATCCTTCATAGAATAACTAGGGTAGGGTGTTGTGTGAAGCAAGTTAGAGTGAAGTGTTGGGTATGGTGGTGCAGTGTTCTCCTCCAGCTTTCTTCTTCCCTCTTTTATAAGCGGATAGGGTATAGTGCTATGGGTGGAAGGAGAAGAGAGAAGACATCGGTATGAAAAGGTAGCGTGGCATAATGTGGTCATTTCAGTCTGAAAAAGCAAGCCTTGCAGTGAGTTATCTTTTCAATCTGCAAAGGTTGTAGTGTGTGGTGTGACAGATGCGATCTTTTCGATCTGAAAAGGTCTCATGGCAGAGTGTGGTCATTTCGCTCTGAAAAATTAGCGTCATAGTGTGTTGTCTTTTCAGTCTGCAAAGGTGGCAGTGTGTGGTCTATTCAGTCTAAAAAGGTGGCGTGACTGGGTGTGATCATTTTGGTCTGAAAAGTAGCGTCACAGTGTGTTGTCCTCTCGATTTGCAAAGGTGGTAGTGTGTGTCGTGATAGTGTGCCGTAATTTTGGTCTGAAAAGGTAGTGTCGTAGTATGTTATCTTTTCGGTCTGCAGATGTGGCAGTGTATGGCCTGACAGTGTGTGATTTTTAAAGTCTGAAAATATGGTGTGGCCGAGTGTGGTCATTTCGGTATGAAAATGTAACGTCGCAGTATGTTGTTCTCTCGGTCCGCAATGGTGGCAGTGCGTGGTCTGACATTATGCGGTCATTTTGGTATGAAGGTAGCGTCGTGGTGTGTTGTCTTTTCGATCTGCAAATGTGACAGTGTGTGGCGTGACAGTGTACGATTTTTTTGGTCTGAAAAGCTACTATGGCAGAGAGTGGTCATTTCGGTCTGAAAAAGTGGTATCGTAGTGTGTTGTCTTTTCGGTCTGCAAAGGTAGTGTCGCAGTGTGCGGTCATCTCGATATGCAAAAGTGTTATATCAAAGTTCATACATTAATCCCTTGTCATGTTACGTTTATACAAATTCAGTTGTCAAAAGTTAAAGACTTGCAATTCATAAAAGCATGCAACATCATTCATACATGAATCACTTAGGCAGGCAACCACTATTATTTAATATATATTGAACACACCACCAGTAGGATACGTACACATATAAGTTTCGCGAGCCACTGCAAGTGGTAAAGAATCTTGTCAAAACGCTTGTCTGTAGGTGGCATATTCACCATTGGATCATATGGAACTACAAGCAGACGTCCAACTGCTCTTTGGACGATAGCACCAACAGAGTCCGCCCACTGAAAGTACGGGCAACCATCGGCTTGAAAACCACACCAAATAGTGAAAAAGAAGTGACAAACAAATCCAAATTCAAAATATCAACATTCGCGGAAATCAAACTCACCAAGAAATACGGAGACTTGTAGAACACATGCCCCCCTATTCTCTTCAGTGTTGGAGTACAGGACATTTGCATGGACGCCACAGTTCGAGTAGTTCACACGCCTTGCACTCGCCAGCACCACCGCTCTTCGTCTCATTCAACTAGGCGACTGTGACATGGTGTTGCATAGAGTTCTGAGATAAGTGTAAGTAAGTTAGAAGAGAGAAGGCTGGAGTTTAGTTGTTTGGATGAACTTTTGTAGTGGTGGGGTTCGGGATGCCGGGTAAATTTTATAATATTAAAATTTAGACAAATCGACATTCGAAATGGCGGTAGGGATTAGGGATGGCAATCTTACCCGATAACCCGATTACCCGCGGGTAAAAACCCTAATAGAGGTGGGTATGTTCCTCATTTTCTGCCCATGGGCGTGTTCATGGGAGGAAACCTTTGCCCGGTGGGTAATCGGGTATGGGCATGGGGAGCTTTACCCGTGTCCGCTTTGCCCGATTACCCGCCCCATGGTGTTGACAAGTGGGGCCAATCCAAAAAAACCCTAGATCCCTCCACTCCTGAGTCCACACCAGCCGTCAGTCAGTCAATCTCTCACCTGCTCACGGCTCACCCCTCCCACTCACTCCACTCAGCGCTGCATCGCTGCACCTGTTTCCACATTTGCTCTTGCTCCCTCTCAGATTCATTCTTTCCTTCCCCAAACTCCCAGGCCAGACACCCCTACTCCTCCCACTCCCCAACTCGGCATCTCCCCCGCCACAACGCCAGATCCCAATCCTCCTCCTGCACCTCACTGAGAGGGCCTGAAGAAATCCGCCTAGGGGCTCCTTCCTCTAGTCGAAGTGGTTGCCAAATCGCCACCTTCTAGTGGACATGGCTCCCTACAATGTACGAGATAAGTAGTTGATGCCATTGAGGTTCAACACCCCATGTAATTTCTAGGATTAGAGCATCATGCTTTCTTTTTCTTTTACGGAACAAATCTGTCGCTATTGATTTTTTAGAGGGAGTGTACTAGTACTTAGGTGTGGATGTTTAAATTGAAGGGTTTGTGTGGAATTTGAGGATAAAAGAGTTTGGATCCTGGGATCTTGGAGTTGGGGAAAGAAAAAATTCCCGTAGTAGACTTGAGCACTGTCTTGGTTGTTTGTTACTTGCACTGGTGAACCCGAATTTGTGTGATGTTAGATCTGATATTATTCGCTGCATTTTTTGCTTCCCTTATCTCCTATCCTCTATGATATGAGCTTTCACGGGCACATGGGAATACCCGCGGGCATCGGGCACCCGTGAGCGACGGGCATGGGCAAGGTTCTTTGCCTGTCGCCCTTGACGGGCATGCCCGTGGGGAGAAAATTGGCTCGCGGGCATGGGTATGGATGAGCACTACCCGTGCTCGCCGCGCTCTGATTGCCATCCCTAGTAGGGATTCCACGTGGGGTAAAAAAATTTAATATTAAAATTTAGGCAAATCGTCATTTGAAATTGCGACAGGGATCTTACAAGTCTCAGTTGCCATTCCAAATAATGACACAATCTCCTCTATAAAAGACCCCAAAATTCAGGCAAAACTCACTTTTATTCAAAAAAAAAGAGAAAGAGGGGAGGGGAGGGAGAGGAGAGGAGAAAAAAGAGAGGGCAAAATTCAACCGTCTTTGAAGTATTTTTTTAACTTAATGGATTACATAGTTTTAGATGTATAGTTACGTAGTGTAGTATGTTGTAGATAATAATTTTCGGTGGGTAGTTTAGTCTCGCATATGTTGTTAATCGTGAAAATTTTGTTTATGGTGCAGTACGTCAAATATGTCGGATGCAACCAATTTCAAAATTTACTACGACGAATGGACTATTCTGGAGGGTCCCGAAGGGATTGGTTTGCATTATTTTCAATCACTATAACCCTAACAAGACCAGAGCAACATACATGGGCGTTGTGATGCGGTGGTTGTTCCACACATTCGATTTGGACCATATTGTGTACGATATGAGATTGAGGTGCCTTGCCAATAGAGCACCACAGGGCACATATTGGGAGGTAGTGTAGCTCAAAGGTACTAGGTCATGGTAGTCATATTAGAATCCAGCAGCGCAGAGAGGAAGAGGAAGAAACGTGGTTGTTTGATAGCCGTCGAGAGGAAGGTGAGATTTGGTCCTTCTTGTTTAGGCATATGCCAATGTCATTCTTGCATCGACAAATAAATTTGTTTTGACCTTTTAAAATTTGAACAAGAAGGTGGTGGTGATGCCTTGCCAATAGAGCACCACGGGGCACATATTGGGAGGTAGTGCAGCTCAAAGGTACTAGGTTATGGTAGTCATATGAAGAAGTTGGGGACTCCAGCGCGATAGGAAGTCGGGGAGTTGCTGATGTTGTCGATGAAGACCGTGTGGGAGGAGCTCCTTTGGTCAGACAAGCTAGTGGGATTGCTAATGAAGGTGAGGAGATCGAAAGCCTAGTTGAAAGGATGGATCTCAAATATCAGGACTATCAGGCATTGTCGGAAGATGAAGGATCTGATGAGGAGGATGCTGTGGAACAGCAGACAGTTCCATCCGAGTGAAACACATACCGTTTATAACCTTGTCGTTAACGAAGACTCCCGTGTACCGTGGGAGTATGACCAGAACAAGGTCAGACAAGGAGTCATGTACAAATGCAAAGAGGCCGTGCAGGAGGCTGTCAAATTATAGGCCTTGTCGATGCGGCGTATAATCATAGTAGTGAAGTCTAACTCAAGATGCTACAACGTGAAGTGCGATATAGAGGGATGCCTTTAGCGAGTGCACGTATTCCAGCCTAAATAGGACACCTACTGCAAATGCTCCGTATTAGTCCCTCACACATGTGTCGTTTCTGAATCAACATAGTCCCACAAAAACCTGTCATCATGCTTCATCGCAAATGTCATGTACGATGAGATCGTAGATAATCTAGATTTTAATCCACAATCCATCATTCGGGCAATAGAGGCAAGGTTCTAATTCACAATCAGCTATGCTATGGCATAGAGGGCAAAGAAGAAGGCATTGGAATCAAGGTTTGGTACGTTCGAGGACTCCTACCACAACCTCCCCACCAACTCTGAGTCATACAAGACAGAAATCCTGTCACTCATGTCGACATTCAAAATGACACACATCCGCGGTGGGAAGAGAAGAGGGTACTGAAGCGAGAATTCTTTGTCTTTGGTCTATGCATCAATGCATTCTAGCATTGTCGTCCAATCTTGTGCGTGGATGATATATTTTTTACTGGAAAGTACAAGGGGTAGATACTTCCCGCAATAGCGACGGATGGGAATAATCAGGTTCTTCCCGTGGCCTTCGCATTCGTTGAAAATGAGAACACAGACAGTTGATTGTGGTTTCTGAGGAACATGAAGGTTTTGTTGTACAGGACCGTCTTAACGTATGTGTCATACATGATTGATATGCGGGCTTGTTGAGTGCAATAACCCAACTACAATAAGGGGAGAACGAGCCACTTCCGTAGGTGGATCTGCGAAGCAGGTGGTGCATGAGGCACTTTGGTGCAAACTTCTACAAACAGTTCCACAACAAAAACTTAATGAACCTATTCAAGCGGTTGTGCAACAGAACTAGAAGAGAAAGTTCGATGCACTCTGGAAGATTCTAGATGAGCGGACCGGGTGCACAGAAGGGATGCAGCAAAAAAGCCCAATACAAGCACTGACCAGGACCCCAAGGCATTGCCAAAGTTACCCACAGATGGTCCTGGTGTGGCGAAGAAGACGGGGGCGCAGGTGAAATACTTCTCGAACTGGATTGAGCACAAGCCTAAGGAGAAGTAGTCGCTGCTATATGACAAGGATGGTGCTCGATATGGTGTCATGACAACCAATCTAGCCGAGGTATACAATTAGGTCATGTGTGGCACCAGGTGCCTCCCTTTGGTTGCTGTTATAGAGGCAATTCTCCGCGGTACAACAAAGTACTTTGATGACCGAAGCAACAAAGCATCACTCTCCATGGTAAATGACAGAGTATTGTATTCCGTCATAATCACCAAGTACATGGATGAGGAGAGCAAGAAGGGTGAGATGCGGGCATTCAACATGGACACAACTTCAAGATACTGTGCAGGGAGAAAGGACGTCGCGAGACGAACCGCGAGAGGATCATCCACGAGTACACGCTACATCGCTCTAGTTGTGTATGCATCTGCAACAAGTCTCTTTTTCTACATAGGTCATGCTCACATGTCATGGCCTCATGTTCGATTGTGGTGCAGCATTCCGGTCAGTACCTTTTCAAATATTTCACCAAGAAAAAGCTAATGCAGACCTGGAAAGCAGAGATATATGGTTATGGCGTGGTTGGCCATTTCATTGACATTGCTAAGTGAAGGGAAAGGTTGGCCAGCGAAAGGTACGGCGTATCAGGAACAACATAGATGAAGCAGAAATAGGCGTCGTACGAGGAAGTGCTCAATTTGTAAGGAGTCCAGCATACCTTCAAGAAATGCCTTACAAGAAATACACGGGATGAAGAAGAGGTCGACAGTACGGACAGCGCCGAGCGGACCATATCCGACCGACACACTCAAGGCGGGCACCGTGGGCGTCGACATGGCGGATGTTGAGGTAGCAACCATTGGAATGTTTGTCTTGTCGAAATATGTTGTGCAAAATGTTTTGTAATATTATTGGTATTTATTGAAAAACTATGTGATAATGTTGTGCTGAAATATTTTGTAACATTATTGTGATTTATCGAAAAACTATATGATGATGCTGTGTTGGAATGTTTAGTAACATCAATGTGATTTATCAAAAAAACTATGTGATGAAGTTTTACTTAAAAATATGTTTGTCGTAGGGGCGGCCCACCGGCCCCTGCGGCCAAGCAAGCGCCCAGGCGTGCCGACCCCGCCAAAAGGCCCGAAGGGCCCCGGAGTGGTCCGAAGGGGCCGAAGGGCCCCAAAGGTCCCCGGAGGAGGCCAAGGGTGGCCGGAGGGGCAGTCGTCCGGACGCCCGGAGGACTTCTACTGAAGGAATGCCGCGTCCTCTGCTGCCATGATCCCCGGGACCAGACGCACGGCCGTGAACTGGGACCAGGACGGTCCACCAAGGACCAAAGGCTACGCTTAGGGGTAGGAAAAGACCCTGCAGCCCCTACTTAGATGGGGCCATGTAGGGGGTAAACTTGTAATCTCACATACCGGGAGGAATGGCTATAAGTAGCCATCCTCCCCATGTAAAGGGGGTGGTTTTTTTTTGGTTCAGAAGAAATATACTCAGTTCATTTCTGACAATGGTCCCTGTCTGGATACCCGGTCCCTGTGGACGCCGGGGTTCTCCCTTTCTCTTACTGTCTAACCCTTTTCTACTACGACAATGTTGTACTAATATTGTTTCTTATTACTGTCTGATTTTGTTCCTTATTCGTCGGGCATCCAATTGCAATGTGTAACTTATTTTGTTTCTGTCACCACCACCATTGTCTTTACCGGTAGCGTTATTGGTGGTGGTAGTTTAGTTGGTTGATGCTGTGTGGCGGTTCGGATGCTAAAGGGAAGTGGTCGGAAATAAGCAGTTCAAAAAAGTACAAAATTAAATAAAATAATACTAAATTTTTAGACTGAATTCTATACACACAAACTAAAAAATAGGACTCTTGCCAGTTGAACTAGTGAGAGGGCGTTGTCGCCAGTGAAATAGCGATAGGGCCATGTCTACTGTCGCCAGTTGGAATGGCCACAGGGGAATTTCGTCATTCCAACTGGTGGCACTAGCCTAATTTTGTAATTTTTTATTTCAACTATTTATTTTTGTAATTTTTATTACAATAATATTATTTTAAAAATCGTGAATGTGCGCAGTGCAGCTTGGTGCTTACCGCCAGACCCGCGGGCCGTAGCCGTCCAGAGGCAGGTCGAGCGCGAGTAAAAGCAAGGTCGATGGGCCCTTTTTTAAAGGAGTTGATGGGCTATGCCGTTTGGCGTATTTCGACGGGGGACACCGAAGTAGTACAGGCCGGCCTTGCTGGCCCCACGAACGCAACTGCTTAATCAGTCCATTATGGCTTCCTCCTTGGTGATGCTGATGGGCAAATAATGTCAGTCCAGTCCAACCGCTGACTGGTGCAGCGAGCCAATGAATAGTACTGTAGTGTCTTAAAAAAATGTACCGTAGTATCCTCCTTAGAAAAAAGGTACTGGTCTTTAAAAAAAAAGTGGTACTGTAGTATCTTTTAAAAAGTAGTACTGTGCTACATCTCACAGCACAAAAAAAAAGTCCAAACTTCGGGGCAATTCCTTAGTGTCACTAAATAACTTTATTTGTTCCTTATATGTTGCTTAGTGATGTCTCACTGATACGAGGCTCCGGGGTCCACATGTCAGTCTCAGAATAAGTGATATATAAGAAATCATATAGTTTTTCAGTGACACGTAATGGATTAATCCAAACTTCAATTATGGCTTGAGTTCGAATTTCAACCTCCAATTTCGAAACTGTTTTCTTTTCACCTTTGAACTCTAACCGGTTGAAAACATTCCCTTAGCCCAAAACCACTATGGTTTTTACTAACCACCGACGTTGCACATATGTATCGAATTTTCGTTGACCTGGCATCCACGTGGACAAACATACTTGACTCAACAAAGCTAAGTTGGCAAAAACAAAATCCGCCACGTGCTGCTCCCCACGGTCAAGATTCTTCGCAATCACAGCGCCCCAAACGTTGTCATCCTTAGGTTTGTCACTACTCACCCCCAAGGCACTCATGCAGTCATGCACATGGCCCTCCCTCTTTGATGAGAGCTTGGCCGTTGAAATAGACAAGGCGGGAGATTTCATTGAGCAGCCAGTGGGCGTGGTGAGGGAGCAGCCGTGGAGGCGTCCCTGCGCTGCAGAGCGGACTGCAGATGGCTTATCCCGACTGTGGGTGGAGGAGTCGACCCCTGCCCCTGCCCCTGCCCAGCCTCGGCTCAGCCTTGAGCAGAGGAGAAGAGGAAGAAGTGGTGTATTTACTCTCTGTTTATTTATTGCTGCCTATTAAGATGCCACACCAATGTAGACAGGGGCGAATCCAACGGGGCTTCAGCCCACCCTCCACCGGCAGCTGGAAGACACCCCCTCCCCCCGGCGGCAACTCACCTCTGGCTGGAGTGCTGGACTAGCTCCTCGGCTACCCGCCTGCCCCAAACAAGAAGAAGCAACTGAGAGGAAACGGAAGGGGGGCAAAAGCGTGTGGGCCTTGCCGAAGCCCAGGCCCAACTCACATCCACGGTCCACCCACGTTTCCAAAATTCCCCAAATTCCCCGTTCTCCCCATTCATTCAATCGAACAATTCCCCATTCATTCAATCGAGAGGAGTGGCGCACCTGCTTGGACCTGAGGGCAGCCAGAGGGGCGGGGAGCCACCACCGCACCGCAGTCCTCGACGCCTCGTCGCCGCCAGTAGCCGGACCCGGAGGAGGCCGACTGGCTGAGGAGGGAGGCCACCGGGCTGAGGCAGGGAGCAGGCAGCCCACAGCTGGGTGGGGGAGGAGCCGAGGGGGAGCCGGAGGCGGCGCACCTGGAGGCCGGGCGTGGGAGCTGGAGGAGGAGGAGGGTTGCCTGGTGGGGGAGCGGCCGAGCGGGAGCCCGGAGGCCAGTGGTGGGAGGGCGGAGGCGGTGATTTGGGCATGGGATGCCGGAGGAGGAGGAGGGCTGCCTAGTGGGGAGCAGCCTAGTGAGAGCCCGGAGGGGCCAACGGCCGGCCGGAGGAGCCGAGGAGGCGTGGCCGCGTGGGGGAACCGGTCCAACCGGAGGAGGCAATTTGGCGTTGGGGCCTTGGGGGGAGGCCGGAGGCTGCTGAAGTGTTGAGGCTTAAGGGAGTGATCGAGTGAGGCTGTGAGGGTGGTGGACCGGTGGAGTTATTCAAAGCAAAATAAGTAGGCTGCTCAAGTGCCGATCTGCTGGTGAGCTGATCACTGTCGATCTAATTTGTTGAGTAATTGATTGTTGATATAGTGTGGTATATACTCAATTAGCAATTAATTAGTAGGTTTGCAATTATAAGATCCTTCTAAGGCATGAAAAATCGCAGAATGAATTTGCCTCGTGAAAGTCGTGATTCAAGCTAGCGTCTTAGTGGTATGGTTCTTTTATTTTGAATGTTTATGATCATTTAAGTATAATTTGCTATTGTATCACTAATTGTTCTAATTTTGATATACAGATTGTTACCTACTGGAACCATATTTATATGTTTTGAGGGATGCACTTTCTATTAGTGAGGTACTTTCATTGTATTTCTCTTTTTTTTTGGTTTTACTTTTATTCATATATGATACTATGTTTGTTACAAATTAGTTTAGTCATTCAAGACTTTGAGCGATTGAGTCCACCCTTATTTTTCACCCTAGATTTGCCACTAAATGTAGACTTGCTTACTAGGATGCCAAATCAGCCCAGGCCGGGTGGTTTAGGGCACGTGGATTGTTTGCTCTGGTTTTGAAAGTTCGAAGGTGAAAAGTGAATGGTTTTGAAGTTAAGGATTGTTTTTTGGACTTAAATCATAGCGGAAGGTTAAAAAATAGTCTTTCCGACAAAAAAAAAGAGTAGTGCTATAGTTTCCTCTCCTCTAAAAATAGTGGTATTGCTAGTATAAATGTATGGTGGTGGTGTATGTACGTCTAAATTAAAATTTAAAAAGTAGAACAGGCTCGACTTACAGCCAAAATTTACTCCCATTCTTAAGCTTTGACGGGAACTGATCTGTTACGGTCCTACTGGCAATGAACTGAATTTGGGAAGAATTGTAAGGAATTTGGGCCCGTGATAGAAGAGATTGGATAGGGATAATAGCAGGAGAAATAGAGATTGAGGAAGAACTAGAGAGGAAGTGATAGCAATTGGGGAAGATAAGAGTTCATTCATGTATTCAGTTCAACCCTCTTCTCGTACAACGCAAAGCATGTACAAGCCTTCACCCACGCACGCACTATCTTCGAAGTGATCTTCTGACGCCAAACGAAACGAGACATAAGAAAATATATTAAAAAAATTGTTGAAGCTGCCTGTACTTCAACAGCGGCAATCACAACATGCAAAACAGGTCTACTTCATAACGCGAACTGAATGGACGTAATTTTGAACTAAACTACGGTACAGAATTTAATCATCTTGTAACATACACTCTTCCCAATGTGAAAAAGAAAAGAAAATGAGGGGCAAAAAGATCTACACGATCAGTTCTGCACGAGACCACATCCCCCAACAACTAGAATGATAAACAGAACAAAATGGGGGAAAGGAGCAACAGAAGGATATGACACTTGAAACAAGGAATAACTTACATGTGGAGGTAGACTATATATCACATGGGGCTCAGCATCAGCAGGACTGAAGCACGAGCGGGCCAACCCAACTGCTAAACATATCACTCAAGGCCACCTGCACTTCGCTCGAACCATGCTCGCAGCTTATGAGACCAGCAAGGAGGGGGAAGAACTGGGAGAGGTTCTTCTCGAAAGAAGAGTCACCGAGGCCACTGATAGCTCGCAAGGTTGAGACAACAAGGGGCGCCCGGGCTGCAAGCTCTCTTCGCTTCGAAGAACCGATCGGGATAAGCCAATGGCCAAGCGGCTGCGCACTACCGGAAAGCTGAACAAGTCTTGCTGTGCTCAAGTACACCTCAAGGACCTCCTTGCACAGGCTAACAAGGTGGCTTTCCACCTCTACGTCCCCTTCGTCTGGAGCTCTGTCCAAGAATATGTTCTGGAGGATTGTGAGGCACAACTGATATGACTCATTCTCAAGGCGTAACAATGGCGGGTCCTGCATTTGGGTCATCGAGCCTAACTCCTGCAACTTGGATCGCAGGTCGTTGTCACTGTTTATTTTGTGAGCATGAGTGGCAACAGTGTGCAAGGCTTCAAAAAGGATTACTGTGTTCTGTGATGACAACTGAGCCCTATACATGTTATATATCTCCATCACAGCCTACAGAAAGGGAATGAATATAGTTAAATAAAACAGGGATCATATTGAAATTACCAGCCTATTATTGGAGAAACAAGATAAAAGCTGAACCCATGTACAAATTGCAATTGATGAAGCAAGGAGACTAGACTTTTGCTTTAGGAATTAAAAATGGCTAAAATAGGTCTAGAGTGGAGGGAAAAGGTATAAAATTAACAATTGATCCTCAAAACTATATCCTCAAGTGAAACTAGAGAATAAAATTTGGATATGTTTTGTATATTCCACTCAGCACGTCTAATATTGAAAATAAAAGGTTAAACAATAAATATGCATAAGATTGATAACTAGTTCTCCAAGAAAATACTTTTGTTGCATCTGAATCAAGAAATCGGTTCCTACAGTGTGACTAGAGAGACCATCAATATCTCAGGAACCCAGAATATCGACCTTTTGACAAGATGCAGGAAACTTCTTGTACACGAAGGTTTGGTTTCTCACTTTCTTGTGTAGAATTGTATTTATAGGTTAACATTAACAAGACCCTAATTTAGATTAGTGAACCACGATATAGCCTTATGCTTTTTCTCCTCTCCCTCCACCCTCTCACCTCCCTTATAACATGCCTATTTACCCATGAGTTGGCACGAGATTTGAAGAATTCAGGAAAATCAAAGGGTGATGAAAACAATATGCTTCCAAACATTGAGCAAATAAAAATTTATTAATCAAAAAGCAGTTCTAGAAGGAAACACGACCTGAATCAATAGGAGTTGGACAGCAGCTCGGCACTTGGCATCACCAATTGCAAAATACAAGTTCCTTGATCTAGAGGCTTCTTCAGTGCCATCCTCCGATGGCCGAGATTCCTCTTCTCTCTTATCTGAAGAGCCTCCATTTTCTACTGGTACATTTTCAAGGTATGCTCCAGATGCAATATAAGAGAAGTCAGGAAGCGTCTCGGTGGCAGCTTCTTTCAAAGACAATACAACCTCTAGCCATTTTTCATCCACAAAGACAGATCCAGCACTGCTCATCAAACGAACAAATGCAGCAATACCTATACCAGCAAGACTTTGATGGGGACGCTTTATGAAACTTGTCAAGAGCGAGAGAACTTTCTTCAGAAGTGGATTAACTGTGTCATAGAACTTAACAAAAAGGTCTACAACTAGCTGAAGGGCCAAAGTGCATGTCTCGTACAGCCAAGCATCTTGATCAAGTTCTGCAGGATCGTTTTCAACAATTTGATCTTGTGGAGAACCACCAGATGGATCAATAGCATGCCGTACATAATCAAATATTGGGAAAAGCACTGAATCAAACACCTTCTCCCACAAAGGCAGAGAGAAAAGATGACCATGGTTTCTCAGTGTGTCAAATAACACCTGCAAGGCACTTTTCCTAATTTCAGGTCTTAGGTCAAAGGTAAGTTCAGACAATCCTGCAAGATTTGAAGAGTTGGTGACACATTATATTACTACAATTGATAACCAAGTCAACCAAAAGCAGTAGAATGGTCCACATAGAACAAAAAGAAAATATAAATACCTGCTAATAAAGGAAACCAAAAGTGTATAGTATCATCCTTATCAATAAGCACTGCACCTTCCTGCTTTCCATCCTTGGTCAATTGAGGTGAGGGTGGATTGCTGTTCGAAGAGGGATTCTCCTTCAACCTTGAAGAGGATCCAATGTCACCTTCTGCCAGCTTTGCCGCACAGAATCGAAGAAAGCCAATTGCATTAAGGCTGATATCCTTGTTAAACCTACTGTTAGTAAATGCAATAAGACAGTTCACACAATCAGTAAATGTTGTTGACTCAGTCTCAGTAATGTAGGGGAAGTACTCCCGCAAAATCTTCTCGATAATTTCAAATGCCAGGAGTACAATATTTTTGTGATCATCATATGATGCCGTTGCAAAGACCTGAAAATTTTGCACACAACAATCAATATTCAGGAACAACAATAAAACTGCTTCAAACAGTCTCCCTACCAAAATCAAGGTACATTAGTGCAAGTAGAGATACCATACCATAAACATGCTCTTCCACCCTGACTTCACATGGCTAACACGGGCCAAGACCATTTGAGACACACACCTGATGATTAGTTCTCTGATCTCAACAGCTCGGCTCTTCCTCATTACAACAACAAAAGGCTTCATAAATTCATTTTGGAAATTGTAGTTAGCCAGCTCTTCTCTCTCCAGGAACTTCATTGCCAGCTGCCGCAATGAGTCCATAGCAAATATTGCAATTGAAAGATTTTCTGAGCAGCCAATGGTAACAAAAAATTCAGACAAGACATGCCATATGCTTGACCAGACAAGCCTGATGCGGTTCATATTGTAGTGCCTAGAAGAGAAAAGGAAACAATCATACATTGGTGTCCATATAGAGAGAACAAAAGTGTAAACAAACATATTGCAATGTGGATATGTTGTTGATACGAAGTCTTGGATTCCTTACGCAATCTCAACAATCTTTGTTAGACTAAAAACTCGTGGATCTGATGCAGACCGTAATTCCTCCATTGAAACCTTACAAAGAGCCTTTACAAAATCAATAATGCCCTCACTGTCGAGCTTTTGACTTCTTACGAATACACGGTTCATTTCAGACATCCCGACTTGCTCCAAGAGGCTTGTCACCACATTATTCATTTGATCGACACCAGAAGCTTTGCCACCCACACCAGCGCTGTCATAGGAACCTCTTTTAGAAGCTGCACCGGCATTTGGAGCCTTCTTTTTCAAAACAGGAAGAATCGATGATTTAGCCTGCTTCGATTTATCAAGGTCTGGCTGTTGCAGTGCAAAGAAAGTGGCATCTGGAGGAGCACCTTCCCCAACAAGATGTAGATTTTCGAAACGAGAAACGCAAGTCAATATATGCTCCCATGCTTCTTGCAAGTAATTTCCGTCTTCATCTGCAATTAACAGAATTGCCTGTGAGGCAATCCACCACAACAAAAAAAGGACATGAGAACGGAAAAAGAATTTAATCATTATGCTCAAACTAAGATATAGCAAACTGCAATTAGCAGTAGCACTATGGCATACACTTGTAATAAAGCGTGCGATAGAAATATTCAAATGACAAACAAAAAGGGACTAAGGATAGAGTCCTCTTGACAGTGATTTTTTTACATTTTCTCAGCCATCCATAATGACGGTGACAATGGCAAAGAGGGACTAAGGATAGAGTCCTCTTGACAGTGATTTTTTTACATTTTCTCAGCCATCCATAATGACAGTGACAATGGCAAAGATACCAAATGTTCAGCACATGCAAGAAGCAAACCTAGCAGCTCTAACTGAGAAACACGGCTGGTATCCTCAAAACATCACTACACCCAGCTATTACAAAGTACTTTCCTCAACATTTAGGCATTTAGCACGGAACCATCTAAGGCATAAATCAGCTACATCTACCCTTCTGAAGCCAATTAACATGAAAGAAACTTTTAAGCATCATTGTCTCATTTAATGATTTTAATTATCCTTTTCAACAATTACTAATAATATAATAGAGGCATTTTTTTTCCTGCCAGTGGTGCCAGCTGAGCACTGCAGATTTAAATATTTACATCATAATAAGTAGAAGAAACCTTAATGGCTTCAATATTTTTCTGCTTGATGTCTGCAGCAGAGTGAAGTGATGTAAACTTGGCAAGCGAAGTGACAAACGCATCCCTTTGAGTCTTCATCGACATAGCTGCAGTGACATGGATTGCACAGCGAAATCCCTCAAGGCACTGGGATATGACAATCTCGTCATCACTCTGGTCAAGTGGAACACTGAAGGCAGCAAGCATAGGAGCCCAGCAAACCTCGACCATGAACTTCAAAACTACTACATCTGTTGCTGGATAAAATACGGACCTAAATCATTCATAAAAAAATCCCATATAAATTATATATGAGGAAATAAACTAACAAAAAAATACAATTGCATAAACCAATGGGCAGCAAAAAGAAAAACGATCAAGTAAAACATAAAACGAAGTTTATACAATTATCCATCTAGACATCTAGCATAACTTACTCAGACATGCGAGCCTTTTCCTTGAATTGCTCCTGCATATGCTTAATGAGATCATCACTAGTTTCCATAGGCGAGTCTCGTTTGCGTATGACAATGTTAAGAATGTTATCCAGCCCAAGAATTTTGTTAGAGCTTGTTGATTGTTGCTGTTGGGGAACATATTCATCTTCTTTCATCTTAATCTCTTTTTTCCAAATTCTTTCATACAAGGATCTCATAAATTCTTCAGACAGGTCTTTCCCATCATCAATACCACGATTGTTTCTTATGAAATCTTCTGGTGACATCTGCATCAATTAATACATTAGCATCATAAATTTTGAAAGTGTATCCCCAAAAGAAAACTTGGAAATTACCTTATTTTTGACCATTGGGTTATGTGCATCAGTGTTAAGCATTATGACTGAGTAAGCAAGGACATAAGCTGTATCTGCACTGGAAAATGCCTTTGGGTTGCATTTGCAGTAACGCTCTGCAAATTTTTCCATAATCCGGTCGATCTTTTGAGCTTCTCCAGGCAACCTGAAACCTTGAAGAAAGGCTCTAATCGCTTCATCAAACTCCATGCCTTGAAAATCAAATGAATCCACATATGCATGCATGACTTTGAGGGATAAATCCTCTCTCTCCCCTAAATAATCACCGATCATAGTCTTGTTCAAGCCAGAAGCACTTTTTAGGAAAGCAGCTATTTCCTCAGGTGACTCCCCCACCTTGTTGGCATTTATTAGGAACTCAATTCCCTTTTTCGGCTTCCGATTAAACAGAGAGATACCCTCCTGTCATTCAGATATAAATCAAACAACCACATAAGAATAAGGAAATGAATCACCCAAAATATAATGGAACTGTGGCAACAGCAAATAAAAGCAACTAGCGCATTCCCACCAACAAACGCATATAGAAATAACTAATTGCAGAATGACATCCACCTGAAGCTCCATCTTGTAAGCTCGGCGCTGCTCCAAAGATGCAGCCTCTGAAACCCCATTTGATATTTCTGAATGTGAATCAGATGCTTCACTAGACTCATCTCCATTGTTCTCTGTCTGGGGAAGCTCATTTCCACCATCATTATCATTTTGCTCTGATTCTACTTTAGGAGAGTCAGGATCTGGAATGCGTAGCTGCTTATTCATCCAATCTCCCATGGATCTCAGAATAGCGACTAAGCATTTCATTGCTTCACTCTTCATTGTGGTATCCTGAGGCGGTACCAATGTGGTAGGGACACCCGCAGGAGGCCCTTGAGCCGTTTTTAGTAGGCCATTCACCATCCTGTTGTCCAAAATCAAGAAAATGTAACACAGCACTTGGTCAAACGTCCTAAAGAGAATCCAGGATGATGTTTAAAAGAAGAAATTTCACTAATGCTCAACTACAAAACTGAACACAGTGAATGAAGCAGTACCGCTCAAATATGTTTGACGAGTGGACATCACAATCGTAATTAATGAAAATGTCAACCAAGATTTGAGAATCAGCACAGAGCTTCTCCAGAAAACGAAGAACTATCATCTTTGCCTGATAATTTGGTTGAGTGATATTTTCCAAAACTCTCAGAATGATCATGGGGAAAAATACTCCAATCTCTGCCTTTAATCCCGGTCTGAATCTTGAAACCAAGCTAATAAAAATAGAACAGGATAACTGAAAAACAATCATATGTGCTGAGGCACAATTCTTCAAAAGTGATAGGCACAAATACTGCTTGATAGCACCTAGAAATCTGCACAGGTTGAACCAAAATAGTTAGACCAAAAAGTAATTTTCAGAGAAAATAAAAACATCAAGAAGATGGGTAAAAAAACTCTACTGCAGTTGACAGGATGGTGCGACTATAGCACAGTCAATATCAAAACACAATTGTATTAGCTACACCAACAGAGCATATTAGAAAGAAAAAAATTGCTCTATGTGAATTGTGAAAACTGAACAGTAATATTCTTTGGTAGGCTGGCTATCTACATGTCCAACATTTTTATTTCAATCATTTTTCAATATCAAGCTTCCTGAACTTTAATTTAATAAGAAATACCAGCAAAGACAACAGAAATAATCACTGTGACTCTCATGCACAATGTACCTTAGTTAGATGTTTAACAGAAGATCTGCTTACCTATCATGATATCATTTCTAGTTATTCAACAAAGAGAACTGTATTCTAAACCAAATTAGCATTACTTTGAAGAAAAGGAGTCACATTAAACCAACAAATCAAGCAACTGTGTGTGCATCTCCAAATCCGTCAGTTTTCCAATGACATAGAATAAATACTAGCTTTTGTTCCTAGTACAGTAGCTTCTTTGTCAAGGAGTCAAGGAGGCTATCCTGATTGCTGAGCAATGGAGTGTAGAATTTGCTGCTGTAGTAACTTAGTATGATTCACATGAAAGCACCACAATCTCACCCTTTCTGGTCTGATAAAACCTAGTCAGTCCGATGGGAGAGTCCAGAAAACTAGGTGCCTACACATGTTGTTTTCTCAAGCTTAAACATGTTCATTGGTACCTATTTCCAACATTTTCAACATGAATTAATAATAATACAATGTAGTTTTTGGCCCCTTTCCCACCAAGTAACTTCAATTGTTGGTGCTAAATATTTCATTAAAGACAATGGTGGCAAGTGAAGCATATAACAAAGGAAGGCAAGAGAAGAGTGTGAAGAAGTTGTAGAGTGGCATTGAAACTAAGACTGCAAAGTTTGAAAGCCATGTGAAAGTGATTCCAGTTATGTCTCACAATCTGGGAGGTTCCGAGTCCAAAATAACCAAAGTTCACTTCCAATCACAACAAATGAAATTTTGTTTGCCACAGAACCATAATGAGTATAACTATAGGGACATCTTGTGTAATGTATATTGAGAACTTTTAGCTCAACTAAATTTGCACTAGATGAACAAATGGCATGGGAATGAGATAAAAAGATAAGGGAATGAACTGTGGAAACCCTATATGCCTATAGTCCATACTGGAAACTCGCCAAGTGTGGAATCTAAATACAGTGATCCACACAACTATTATCAGTTAGGGTGCTAAGATTAATTACATTTCATCGTTAAATCATGGTTGCAAAAACTCTTCATGACCTTCCTATTACACACTAGTCCAATTAGTGGTGGCCCGTGTGGCCCAAGTATAGTAGGGGTGGGATTAGACTAATCCCACATGGTGAGTTTGAAGTGTGTAATAGTAGCATATAATGCTTAAAGGTCCAAACATAGTAACTCCAACTTAGCGCTTTTGGGCGAAGTGAGGACACAGATCCAAGCTGAGCAAGCTGCTGCGTATGTGTAGGCCTGTCCAGTGCAGAGCTGGGCTTTAGCGAACTTTGGACCCTAGGGCATTACAAGTGGTATCGAAGCATAACCCTCATTTCATGGATATGTGTGCGTGTCAGCGTGTGGTCCCAAGCAAAACACAAGGCATGAACATGTACCAAGTGGTGATTCTGTGCATTTGCCGTGTATGCAATGTGCTGTCTAGGGTGTCAGCTTTTTAGAAGGGAGTGAGTGTAACAATCTAGCCCAGTTAGAGGTGGCCCGTGTGGCTCAAGTGTAGTGGTGGTGGGATTAGTCCTACAATGGAGATTTTCAAATGTGTAGTAGTAGCATATAATGCTTGAGGGTCCAAACGTATAACTCCGTGTTAACACTTTTGACTTGACTGGTGACAAAGCCTAAGCAAGTTGCTACGTGCGCATAGGCCCATCTTGCGTTGGGATTGAGGTTTAACAAACTTTCGACCCTAGCGCATTACAATTCCATTGTTTACAACAATACCATTTCTCACTGTTTTCAACCATTTTCCACAAACAAAGTGGAAAATATATAATATCTCAACTTAAATACTACCAAATTGTTACACAAAACAAGAAGACAGCACAAGTTTGCAGATGCCTCGCAGCGTATGAAATATACAACATTCATTTGTTGTCAATGCCATGCAAAAACACAGCTATTCTCAGATAAAACTCCTTGCAAAACAACTACCATATATCTTTTGCATAAATTTATGCATGACCACCTATAGAACAGGAATTTAGTTGTGCACCCAGGTGTCACTTTGGTAGCTTACCAGTTGCCACTTGTCCAGCATTCCCATATAAAAAACAATAATGTCAGCAGCAGAGAAGCACGCACTACTGTTACGGAAATTTCATATCTCCGTTAGAATTAACAAGTAGACTCTATACCTTATTAGTGTAACCTAACATCTGTAACAGGACTGAAGCTGATATTCAGAAATGGCAATATCGGATTCAACCTCACCATTTTTTTTCTCTGACATTGATTAAGTATATTTCTATTTCAGTATCTCTGCAATAAGCAGAAATCACTCTACTCAAAATTCCTAAAATTGCAATGAGAATTTCAATACTGACTTTTAGTAACATTGGTATCCATAGCAACATTATCTACACATTAATCCAACTGTACTACCATTAGCAAATCAATGCCTTTTCAAGGATAATTGGTTAAAAGCTCCTCTCTTCCTTAAGCTGTCACTACGCCACTTTTCATGAAATAAAGTGGTACTCTAAATTTTTCTCAATGTTGTTAACGAATTATAGAAAGGAATTCAAAAGATCTGCGGCAAGACAATTGTAGATTGAGTTTCAGGCGAGGACATCAGTACCTCTCACTGGTTCGGAACACAGCCCCAGCATTTTCAAGCAAGATCTTGAGAAGTTCAAGAGCAAGAATCTTCCCCCGCATCACTATCGGATCAGCTGACGCATCCTTGGGTGGTGTCTTCATGGAGAGCTTGCACAATGCCCGGAAAACCAAGAAAGCATCCCTCCGCAACTTATTCCCAATCCTGACATCAGCATCATCATCCAAAGTGCCCACCACTGCACCCTCCACGCCAAGTTCATCCTTACGACCCTCGAGAGCTGTCTTGTACATGCTGATCTCCCAGTACTTGGCATCCAACATGTCCTTATCCGTCGAATCAAGCAAATCTGCTGGGTTTGCCCCTTCCTCTGCAGCTGCTGTTGTCTCAAATGCACCATCATGAGCCACAGCAGTCCCAGCCCCTGTCCCTGCTGACGAAGTCGTCCGTGCCAGTGGTGTGAGTGCACCATCAATGTCCCCAATGATCTTCGAGATGAATCCCTGTACGAAGTTGGCATCGGCGGCAGGTGACGTGCCAGAAGCAGCGTCAGGCAGCTCGATCACGTCAGCCACGACGATGGTTTGCACGGGTACCGTTGACGAGTCAGCCTCCATGCGGCGGAACACGATCACCAGCATCTGCACGAGCGACGCCTTGGCAGTGGCCTGATTCACAGCGCTACGGCTCCCCAGGTACATATCGTAGCACGCGCGCACCGCGCGGAGCAGGCAGTCGCCATGGAGGCGCACCGATGTGGACGTGACCGCCGAGAGGAGCGTCTTGAGGACGAGGAGCTCGATGTGCTCGTCGTCAAGGTGGAGCGCGTTGCAGGCGGCCTCGAGGAGGGACGCAACGAGCTGCGCCGAGGGGTCGGAGGATGGGTCGGCCTCGCCATGGATGTAGGAGTGCGCGATCAGCCTGTGGAGGAGCTCGAGCGCGGCCTCGGCGAGCTTGGCGCTGCCGGAGCCGAGCGCGGAGGAGACCGGCGCGAGGAGCAGCTCCGAGTCCGCGAGCGAGAGGCTGCGAAGCGGGCCCGGCTGCGAGGAGGAGGAGGTCGGCGTGGACGGGGAGGTGGGAGTGGACGGGGCCTGCGCCGCGGGCGGGGGGTTCTGGAGGCGGTCGAGGATGGACTTGGCGGTGTGGGAGAGCTTGGAGTGCGCCTTGTTGCGCCACGAAGCGTTCTTGATGAGCTTCTCGAGGAAGGGCACGAAGGCCTCCACGAGGCGCGGGTCGGACTCCGGCGGCGGCGCCGTGGCCGCGGAGGCCATTATTCGCCGTGCCGCGCCGGGTGGATCTGGATCTGGACGGGGAGGGGGAAAGACGCGGTGCCGCCGCGGGGGGGGGGGGGGGGTTCAGGTGGTTTGGAACTTTGGATCGGCGGGTGTGGGTGGGGGAGGAGAGAGATGATCGCGTGCGTAGAGTTGGTAGGGTAGATTGCAAGCGAGGCATCTGTAAGTGCTGTATGGCTGGTGGGGACGAGTTCTTGTGGGCTCGTATTGTCAGTAGGTGATTAGTGCTGGTTGAGGCTTTAGAGAGGCCCCGCGGCCGATCGAGGGGCGAAGTGATGCGAGGAGCTTTTTTAAAATTATTTAATTTTAAAAAAATATTTTAAAAATAACAGCTTCCTAATTTTATTTTCAATTATGATATCTTCGGCTACGTCATAACACAGAGCGTGGCAAAAATACGTTGTTATGCCACAGACTTCGGTGTGACTAAACTGTGATGTCACGTCACTCCTCTTGGTATGACAGAACTTAACCAAAAAACGGACGCGTCCAAAGCGGTCGGTGGCATGACAACACAGTTTGGTCACACCGCGATCGGTGATGTGACAGCATAATTTGATCACGCTACGGGACATAACGCGATCAAATGGGTCATAATTGAAAATAAAGTTGGGAAGAGAACATCTTTAAAGTAATTTTTTAAAAAAAAAAAAAAAGCTCTGATGCGAGTGACTGGAAGGAGGACCGACGAGGATGAGTTGGCGGGGCCAGCTGACAGGGGTCTAGCCAGGACGAGGCTTGGGCTGTGCCTAAGCTGGCTTTAGAACCAGGCCGGGCTTACGTCTTCTTTAATGGGCCACATTTGCTGGGACGGCCAGCTTGAGCTAGAAGAGCATCGATTGGACATATTTTAATCCCAAGCAAACTAGAGGCAGTTGAGCCCATCGGTCAAATAAGATCTTCTACTTCGTTACCTGTATCATGTGGCAATATATACATACGGTACATCAAGTGCATGGATGCATAGTTGCAGGTGAAGCCAAGCAGAGTTGCCGGCACTTCGATGTGAATGTATATATGCATCGGAGAAGGTGGTGGTGCATGCAGACATCACATAAGTCACATGAAATGTTACAGTGGATAATTATCAACATCAGCAGGTGCGCGCGGGGGATTAATGTTTTTGCATTGACTGACCAGTCGATCACAAATACGTTAGGAGGAGTTGCTGGCTAGGCTAGGCTAGGCTAGCTCATGCATAACGATCGAATGCTAACATGAGCAAAGAAATTAACGACTAGTAGCTCTTTGAAGAGTCCTACACGCCAGTATCACTAGTAGCACATCACATATTTCAATTAGGCATTGTTTCCGCAAATCAACAATATTCCAGACTGGTTGCCAAAGTAACCATGCACTTTGAGTCATTAATTGTTGTTATGGGTTACACGATCCTCTATAAAAAGAGAATTTATTTGAAGTTGCAGTGCTTCGTATATGTATGCTAGCTTGAACAGCGTGATCCTCTCTTACCATGAATTGCCCAAGCTTTTTAATACGGCTCACGCATTATTAACCAAGTTAATCAAATAAAGTCGAATAAAAGAAACTAAATGCACATGAGATCATTTGGAGGTCACTATGCAAATCAACCCTCAATTAAAAATGATTTATTTGTATTCTTTTTTATTAAAAAAAAAACATGCATGAACCACAGCCAAGAGGCGGACCCTAATAGGTTCATGGGTGTTCAGCTAAACACTATTAATTTTTTTCAAAAAATGCACTATATAATATGTGTATTACGTATATATTGAAATATATAATTAGGTCGACCAGACCACAATTCCCTCTCAGCCCATCAAACCACGCCTCCCTCGCGCACCACAACCTCAAACTGACCCATGGTGATGACCAGCCCAACACTACTACAAAAAGACTAATACTGGACGCCTCGTCACAGATGGTTGACTAAAACCGTCTGTATTACATGCAATCACATACGGTTTTGGTTTAGAGACCGTCTGTGTTACTGGCTGGGCAAAAATCATCTGTGAAGAGGTAATATCACAGACGGTTCATGACAAAAACTCGTCTGTGAAATATCATAGACGGTTCTTAACAATAACCGTCTGTGATATTTAGAAAAATCACAGATGGTTTTCAACAAACAACCGTCTGTGATAATTCACATACGGTTCTAAACATGAACTGTTTGTGATAATTGTAGACTTCACAGACGACTTTTAATTATAATCGTCTGTGATAATATCTCTTCAGCTCCTCGGTGAGTTTCTTCGTCGCCCGATGAAAGCATCTAGGCCCCTAAAAGGTGTTTTGGTATTTAATGACAATATATTATATAGGACTAACGTGATTATTGAGTGTTTAAAAAGGTTTAGTCCCAATGATGAATACAACAACATAGAGATGCATGCTAAAGATCGTCACGAGGATCAATATGGCTCAAAGACAGGTACAAGTAGTTTAGGATATTTTTAATTTTACCGGTCTTAGGAGAATTGGCTAGAAGACCGAATTATAGGTTAAATATCGTACTATTAAGAGGGATCACAACTAGTAACTTGATAGCATGTTCTTAAGCATAATGGATTAATTTAGGATCATACATACATTTAGAGTTTATGTTTAAAAGAAATTTCTGGTTTTTCTCAGGAAGAACGGTAGTACTGCAGTGTACTCGGCGGAACTACCGCTCAATGGTAGTACCGCAGTTTATTTGGAGGAACTACCATGAAGTTTTTGGGTTGTCCAACTATTTTAAAAGTCATGTGGTCAAAACCTTTGTTCCGAAAAGGTTAAAATGCTTTTGGGGTCCACATGGACACTTTGTCTGTGAGTTGTTCTGGTCGCTTTTGTTCACAAGGAAGTATCGGCGTTCAAATTGTGGAACTATCGCTTGGTGGTAGCACCGATCTTTGTGCGGTACGTTTTTTCTAGAACACCTGTTTTTAGGAGATTGTTTGCTCTCTCAAGGAACGATAGTACCGCAGTACATCCAGCGGAGCTACCGTACCTCTGGTACATCCGAAATATTTAGCGGTACGTTTTTATAGAACGTGTGTTTTTCGGAGTTGGTTTGATCTTTCGAGGAACGGTAGTACTGGAGTGCAACTCGCGGAACTACCGCAATCCCGGTTTATCCGATGATTAAGTAGCGGTACGATAATTTCCAGTACTGATGTTCTTGGAACTCAAGCTGAATGGAAGTACTAGCTTTTGATCGGAACCTTCGATAAAACAGAACTATCGCATGTTAGTTGGCGGTAGTACCACGCCGAATTTGCAACGGCTTTGTCAGAACATTTAATGCTTAACTGCATTAGCCGTTTTTGGCCGTTTTGGGATGGTGCGGTAGTACCAGCCATCCAATGGAGGTACTACCAATTAAGCTAATTGTTTCCTGTAATCTGGTCCTAACGGTCGTATTTGTTGTGGGGGGCTATAAATATCCCTCCACCTGCTCTTGGACAGAGTTAGTGCTTATACATTTACATCCCTGAGCCAAGAGCATTCACTCCACACCTCATTTACACTTGTGCATTCATTGTGAGGTTGTTGAGAAAGATCTCAAGTGCATTCATTCTAGTTTGATCCATTGCACTTGAGTGATGTCAAGCGAAGATCGTGATCTATTACTCTTGGTGCTGCCAGCACCTAGACGGCTTGGCAGGAGTTTGCACGTGATCTCTTCAAGAAGATTGCGAAGAAACTCGGGGCCAATTGTGAGTGGTTTGGTGTTCACCATCTCCGGAGCGGAGAAAGAACAACCACTAGTGAAATCGAGGGAAGGCTTGATTTGTGGAGTCGGCTTGATTGGTTCAAACTTCCTCAACGTGGATTAGTGAAAACTTCGGTTTTCGATACCACGGGAAAAACTTCATTGTCTTCACTATGATTATTTCTCGTCTTTACTTTCCGAATTTACAATTCTAGCATCTTTACTGTGTTTGTTGTGCTTAACTAGAATTGTATCTAGCATTGACATTACCTTCTCTGTCCTGAGTAGCTTATTAAGTTATACCTTCTTGTTACTAGGCTGCTCTATTAGAACTTAATTGTTGAAAGTTTAGCTTGATCAATTAAATTTAGAAACCTCCTATTCACCCCCCTAGTCGGTTATCCTTGATCCTACACCCGATGAGTTTCTTTGTCGCCGATGCGTCTCTTCATCGTATCAATGCCGCTTCGGCTCCCCAATGCGTCTCTTCATCTCACGCGCGAATTTATTCCTTGTTTTATAAAAAAAAAGATCATCCGCCATCGAAGATGATCATCATCCGATCTCCACATATAACTCTACTCTTTTAAAGCCAGCAGAAATGGCTCCCTCTTCTGTTTCCTTATCGCCGGCATTGATCGCCCACCTGGCCATACTGTACAAGTACCTCTCCAGCCGTACGTTGGCCGATGCGGTGGAAGGACACTGTTTGATTAACAGTGTCCTCACTCCTCTGTCTGAGGATTTGTTGGACCAGGTGGTGGCCACCTTTCGCCGTCTTGACATCCTCCTCCGCCGCATCTTCCGAGTGATCTTCCACTTCCGACGAGTTTACCATGTCATCGATGTGGTCCTCCACAACGACGTTGCACATCTCCAGGAGGCTCACCGTCACTTGGACTGCTTAATCTAGGCAGCGGGCAACCGAGTCGACCATGCCGAGACTCCTCAAGCAAGGGAAGATAGCCTATGGGCTCAATTCTTCTTGATTAAGCAGTCCGAGGGTCTTTGGGAGACACTCGAACGAGCGCGTCAGTGGGTAGACATCGCTTGCTCATCGTAGAACTAAGTTCCTTGATCTAAGTTCTACGGTGACTTGACATTAAGGAATGGTTGGTTGCTGGTACATGAAGCCACTTCCTAGTCAGAGTACCTGCAAGTCCACATCACTTTCTGAACATAGCGATGTCTAATTACCTATCGACGACATCCAGATAATTGGATGTCTTGACACTCTCCTAGTAGCCATGCTTCTTAAACTTGCATGGGCTCGATGAAGTTGCCCGTGGCTGTTGTCTCATCCTCCTCATGCTGCGTAGACGACCCTCCGAAAGTGGTTGAGGGACTAACAATATATATATATATATATATATATATATATATATATATATATATATATATATATATATATATATATATATATATATATATATGGGACGTATCTAGTGCTAATGGATAATTCGGTGCTAATGTCAATCTTGACCGTTAGATCTGGATTGAATAACCAAGATTAATGCAGGCTCCCACCTCCAAACCATTTAATCACCTTGCATGCTCCTACCTCCAATGCGCCTTCATTAATGCACCTTCATTAAACACCCTACATGCTTCCGCATCCAACGGTCAAGATATAGATTCAACAGTCAAGATTGGCATTAGCACCTTAGCACTGAATATATATATATATATATATAGGAAAAATACTTTCTACTCCCGGGAGTAGTTACTCCCATCTTTAATATACCACCTAAAAGAACTTAACATACTCCATTATCACTTTGGGTATACTCATATACTAATTATAAGATACTCCAATGTGAACCACGCGAAAAATTTGCAAAAGAGTCCAAGTTTTTAGCATATTTTGTAAATACCTTCATATTCGCACATAAAAAGGAGTATGTCTAAAAATTGTACATACCACCTCTAAAAATGTGTAAATACCACATATATGGTCTTATATACTTGTATACTACACATACATACTCTCGGTTGCGCAAGATACTCCCTACGTTGTGAGATATGTGAGATACGGAATAGGGAGTAACTACTCCTGGGAGTAGGAAAAGGCTTCCTATATATATATATATATATATATATATATATATATATATATATATATATATATATATATATATATATATCGATTTTAAAGGCACAAATGCCAACGCTTGGAGACTTTATAGAGAAAAGTCATCACATACGGTTTAGAGAAAGTCATCACATACGGTTTCAGCTACAAACCATCTCTGATATATGAATCATCACAAATGATTTCAGCTACAAACCATCTATGATAGTTCCCTATCATAGACGGTTCTGAGCTAATAATTGTTTATGACAGCATGCATCATAAACGGTTTGAAAACCGTCTATGATGACCTCATGTCATCACTGACCCATAAACTTAGACGGCTCATGAAACTGTATGTGATGACGTTTTTGAATCGTCTGTGAAGATCTTTTCTGTAGTAGTGGCCATGATCACACACCATTCATGATGGGGCCAGCCCCACTATTTTAGTTTTCTAAAATTAATTCTTGTGTGGAATTTGTTTCACTTGAGTTATTTATAAGAATCATAGAGAACAAAGATGGAGCAGAAGCATATGAAGCTAAGTGTGCACGTGTAGCACATGAATGTGGGCATGGTGCATGGTGCGCATGAGGAGGAGCTACACGTGCATAGACCGGCGCACATACGAGGCATGGATATTGCATGGGAACCCAGAGAGGTAATGGAAAAACAATTGCATGTGCATGTGCGTACTCGGTGTTTTGTCTATCATATTCATCAATGTTTCTGCATGAATTATGAGGTTTCCAATGAACACAAATTTACAGTTAGGAAGCTTATCAAGAAAAAACAGATCTTGATTTGGAGCTCTCTATAAAAAGTTATGGTAATTTCATTGAATGTTGCACGGTTTGTCCGAATATTGCATATAATTTCCTATTTTGCAAAGAGACCGAATAGGATACTATTGATTTGAGTTGGTTTTGGATACTATTCATATATACTGTTCACACATAGTAGATTCTAAAAATAGGAGAGTTTGAGTTATGTGTGTTTAGGAGGTTGAGTTGGTTTTGGACACTATTCATATGGTATTGTTTATCCAAAGCAATTGTGCTTGTGTGGGAGGCTATTTAAGCCCCATGGCCGCACCATGTAAAGTAAATAAGATAAGTTATGATTTAGATAATGAAATTTAGAAAAGCCGTTTTGGCCCTTACTTCACTACACATAGGGGTTTGAGACAAGGGGATCCTTTGTCCCCTTGCTTTTCAACTTGGCGGGTGATGCTTTAGCAGCTTTAATTGAAAGGGCTCAAGAGAAGGGGTAAGTTAAAGGTTTAGTTTCCCATTTAATTCTTGGGGGTGTGCCTCTTTTTCATTATGCAGATGATATTGTTCTCATGATTGACTGTGAAAAGAAGTATATTTTGAATCTTTTAAGTGGATGTCAGGGCTGAAAATTAATTATCACAAAAGTGAGGTCTATGTTTTAGGGGTGGAAAGGGAGGAAGCAATTTTAGTTGCTAACATGTTAAATTGCAAGTTGGGTCAGCTCCCTATGACTTATTTAGGGATTGATATTAGGGAAAGGAAGATTAACAAAAATGCAACAAGTAAAATTATTAGCAAGTTGGGCAGTAGATTGGATAATTGGGAAAATAATCTTCTCTCTTCAGGTGGGAGGCTGATCTTGGTGAACATCTGTTTAAGTAGCCTTCCCATTTATACAATGGGCTTTTATAGGTAAGTGAGGAAGTTCATAGAAAAATGGACTCCATTAGATCTAGGTTCTTTTGAAGAGGGGCTAGTGACAAATTCAAATATCACATGGTTAGGTGGGGGCAGTATGTAGACCAAAAGATTTTGGGGGATTGGGGGGTGATTGACACTAGGCTAATAAATGACTGCCTTTTGTGCAAATGGTTCTCGAGAATGAGCTTGGCCAAAGATGAGCTTTGGTTCAGGATTTTGAAGGCTAAATATTTTTCCGGGGTTGTAACATCCTCATTTTCAACTTGTGTTCCAAATGTAAGAAAATGAATAGAAATTAAAACTTTTTCTTACATCTTGTAATTCCAGTATGTTGGGAAATTCTTGTAATAAGAATTATGGAAATACAAGCCTTTCCAAAAATCCTCTTATCAAATCTTGTGATCATGCTCTGGAACTATTTTTCCTAAGTGCTAGGGTTGACATGTGACCCCCCTGAAAAATTGCACAATTTTTAGAAATTGTTAGAATATTTTTAAGGGTCAGTCAAACTTGTTTGACATGCAGTCAAACCCTAGCTCAGCACATTGTATAATTTTTAGAGGAAAATGTACAACACAAAAACCTCTGAAAATTTTATACAAGGTCCATCTCAAGGTTAGCAAGCTACTGTCAAAATTTCATAAAATTTGGAGTTAATTTGCTACCTCAAATAAATCCCCAAGTCTCAGCTTTTTATTTCAAACTCAAACCGATTCATTGTTCTCAGGTGCGCACCCAAGTCTAGCTCGTGCCAACTGGCTCGGTCAAACCAATTAAAAGCACCAGCCCGCGCCCATGCAACCTCGCCAGCCCCGCAGCCCTTGGATCTCAATCCAACCCGCTCGACCTCCTCATGTTCTATTTGCAAAGACAACCCTCGAGAACCTCCTAGGACCTTCTTTGCATCTTTGCAAAGACCACCTCAAGGCGTCCTCCTCGGACCTCCCAGACCAGCCCTAGCACTTGGGTGATCGTGGGTCATTCATCTTTGGATCAGGGCTCGACCTCCCTAAGTGTTAGGACCTCTAATCCTTATTTAAAATCTGAGCCCTTAGATTCTCATCCAACCGCTCGCACCTCCCTAGTTGGAGCTCTGCATCGATTTTAGCCGTTGAGTTCTTTGGCGGTCCTCCCTGGTTCTCTCATGGGTGGTGGGGCGGTCCTTATCAAATTTTGTGCGCATGGCGAGGGAGCAGTGCCTTGTCAACTCTTGGGCCGACAAACCACTATGTGCTACCAACATTAATTGTGTGGCGCCCTTTTGCTCAAAAGTCTCTCTCGACACCTACTCCCATCATTTCGAGTGTCCTAGCTTGTTGAAACCGTGGACACCGCCTTTGTTCTTCCTCTCCTGGCTATATATTGAGCCCGAGCTTCTCCTTTAAGCTTCTTTGGATCCATTCTTGCACCTCTAGTCTCTTTCTACTCTTGTGCTCAAAACACCAAAGCCTCTGCCACCATTCTTTGGACCTTGGAGCTCCTGACGACCTCCGAGCTCCAAAGTGGTTCAATATTGCAATATTGGCGTCCTTTGTTCTCTTGGTCACCTCAAGCCTCCTAACTTGTTTTGTTTAACCTTCACAGAGGTTGATAGTTTGGGAGATTGCTTTTAAGTGGCTGTGAGTGTCGTCTTCCTCATCTCCGGTGAGCACCATCACACCGAGTTCTTGCGACCATCCTCGGACCTCCTTCATTCCCGTGTTAGTACTTTAGTGTTGGAAACCTGGTCGTTTTGAACCTCGGTAGCTTTGTTTTGCCGTATGTTTGTCTCTTTCGGTCATCTCCGCTGGCCGCAGGGATGCGCCTAGCCCTAGCTTTGGTACCTTTAGGTTCTTCTCACTATTTGGAACCCAGCCGAGCCTTTGGTTCTCGCCGGCGAGGCCCCCATCGCCGGCGGTGAGCTAAAAACCGAACTCATGTTTTTGTCATGCCTTACTCGGACAAGTGCTGTAGCCTTATGATTAGCATTTAAGTTGTCCTAGGACCCAATCATTAGAATTTAATGTTGTTCTTGTCGGCAAGCCGTGGGTGTCATTAAGTCCTAGAACCTCCTTGTTGTGGTCGTAGCCGTTCATGAGCTCTTCAATTGATCTTGACCGTTAGATCTCCATGTATAAGTCTCTAGCTGCCAGGACCTCTCCGCTGAAATCCTGGCCGTTAAAGACCTCCGTAGATTAAATCCCAGCCGTTAGGATCACCCTCCACCTTGGGGTCCTCTTTGCAAAAGACCTCCTTGAGGTCCTCTGTGCGAAAAGACCACCCCTGGTCGTGTTATCAAAACCACCCTCTCGGACCACCCCCCCCCCGAGGTCCTCTTTGCAAAAGACCACCCCTGGTCTTTTGTAAAGAGAACCTTCAAAACTACCTTTGGGGTCCTCTTTGCAAAAAGACCACCTCGGGTCCTTTTGAAGAAGCCGCAGGACCTCCCCGCCTTGGTCTAGACCGTTAGGACCTCCTCGGTGAGATCTGTTGGAAATATGCCCTAGAGGCAATCATAGAGATGATTGTATTTCAGTATGTTCATAACATTTGATAATATGTTATCTTGTTCCTTGAATGAATTATCAGTTATATAGATCAATGAGTATGTGACTTGTTGGTGAAACTCTTTATCTTATATGATATCATTCTTAAAAGTATCCTGTCGAATGTCACCGGGTCAACACCGGTGACTCTACGACTAGTACATGTATTGATTGATGACCATGTTTCACCGGTCATGGATATAGAGATATCGAATCAATAATGTGGACACATGTTAGAGAACATAGTGTTGGATAAGACCCACCTTGAGACACTATTGAGATTGTTATGATTCTATGTGTCGTTAGTTGGTCTCAAGCAATGATGATGTATAATCCTCGGACATTCGAGATCGCATGGTTTCCTACATGTGTAATAGCACTCTTAGGGGTTGCCAAACGCTACTCCAGAATCGGTAGTTATAAAGGTAGCTTTGGGTATGCTATGAAACATGCGGAGGAATGTGACTGGTCTGATATGGGATTTGCCCCTCCTAACATAACGAAAGATATCTCTCGCCCTCGTTGTGGTCGAATAAAGAAAGTGCATGGCCATGCCACTAGTGGTCGAAGTGTCGACCACATGAAGTTATTCGACACTTGATCGAAAATATTGAATACCATGGATGACATATTATCTCACCGAGTTCAACCGGATGTCGTGAGGCAAAGGGAGAATACATAAGCAGGTCGTTCGGTTGCCGAGGTCGGTCGGTCGGTCAAGTCGTATGGAGATGCGACCTAGTCGAAGTCTACTCAAACATAATCACCAACCGGTCGTAAGGAGTTGCAAATCGGTCGTAGTTAGATACTAATCGGTCGTAAGGAGTTACGAATCGTTGTAATCGATTATGAACTGGTCGTGACTAAGTGCGAGCTAGTCGTGATTAGATACTAACTGGTCGTGAGGAGTTACGAATCGTTGTAATCGATTATGAATCGTCGTGACTAAGTCGAGCTGGTCGTAAGTGATAAGGACTCGGTCGTAGATCATATTGCATTAAGATTCATCCGATATATTCGTGTGTGTTCGGAATCGTTATGTGTCGCTAGGTACTACGACGACTTGTGATCGGAAAGAGTTTCGAGTCACAACCGATTACACGAACCTATAGGGTCACACACTTAAAGGGCAAGGATTTGATTTGGATGGAGATCCAATTCTTATAGGCCACGAGTTCCTAATGGGCCTTCGCTCGAACCCATTATGGATGCCTATATAGAGGTGGTGGCATGGGGTGAAGTATCGATCAAATCTTTCGGAAGAAATCCCGAAACCCTAATAGCCACGCTCTCTCAACCACGCAGTGGCGCTAGCACTCCTGCGCGTGGTGTCCCCGCCCGCACGTGTGGATACTTGGAGGTGCCGCTGCGGCATCGGCACTAGATCGATCCGCGACTCACGACGCTCATCGAGCCGAGGAGAACTTGCGACGTTCGTCGGAGTAGGGGAGAAGACGCGCAGCAGCGCACGACTCGACGCATCAACTCGCTACATCGACTCTACTTCCGCCACGCAGTCGCGCCGCCTAGTGGTAATCTCGTGATCTATGACTTGCGTGGTTCCTTGGTTGCGCGGTATTTTTGTTTGTGCTATCGTAGCCTTGCCGCGATCCTTCATTAGGTATCGAGTCATCCCGCTTAGTTTTAGATTCGATTAGATGCATATGGTAATATGCGGGGTCTAGATGTGATCTATTTCTATTTCGCTGGTCGTTCTATGTGATAGATCGTTCTTGGCGATGGTCGATATGATCGCCCATGCGCGGTGGTCGTAAGGTGATTGATGATCGTTGTTATGTGATCGTGTATACATGGTCATATCACGACTTGCCTCTACCGTCGGGTTTCGCCATCGGACGCATGCGTGATCGTAAATCCATGGAGCACGCGAAGATCAATCGTTGATCGAATCGAGTTCCGACGGAAGGGTTAATGTGATTAATCCAATGCGATTTATATGGACGGAGCGATGATTGATCTACATTGTCCGAAAATTTTCGCATACAGGGGACCCCGCTCCGCTCACATTTATATGAACCGCCGAGCAGGACCTTAGAATATAGATAGGGCTTCCGCCCTTTTGGAGCGGGTTGCCACTCCTGTGGATTAGGACCTAAACTTGGTTTTTGGTTTTGCTAATTCATGCCATACGTTAGATAGAATGCGATTCTATGCCTAACTTGTTCTTGCAGGATTTTGTGAATAGTATGACCCGTTATGTATGAGATGCATGTATGTGTGTAATGTTCATGACTGCGTGTCATGCTTATTGCAGCCCAAGGTCAGTCTATATTTGTATAACGGCTGTGTGTCGACTTGTGATGCCTTTTCACCCTTTGTATTTTATCACTAGTGCTATTAGCGGTAATAGTTTAGTGGGAGTACTTGGAGACAAGGCGCACAGGAAGCACGGCGATGGAGATCACCTTGTGGAAGGGTCATACTATATCACAATACAATATGGTGCCCAAATCCCCAAGGACCGAGTTACTTGTGTCACTAAGCCAAGCGCTTAATGTGTGCTAACCACACGAGGGGAATATGGGACCTCTCTTGGCTAAGTACTTTGGAAGTTGTTAATTAGGAGCTGGTTGGTAGGTGTTTTGTGTGTGGTGTTTGGAGGAGCATTAGCGACCTGTTAGGTCATCTAATGTGTCATTCTCCGTGGGTTGCGGCTCTTAATTAGCATCATCCATTGGAAAATGTCTTGTTAGACTTAGCCGTGCTCGCATACCAAAGGTAGTATGCTAACCGTGCCGTGGAAAGGCGGTCTATCGTGGGTACATTGGTACACCCTCGCAGGTTAAAACTATTCGAATAGCCTCGTCCTAGGTTATGGACATTGCTTGGTAAGGTCGTACAAGAACTAGACTACAACATTTTAAAAACTTAAAACTTGACATGGGTGGTATGAAGGGGTTCTTCATGCTATTGTTGTGGTGACTATTGGGTTAGTCACTTCCAGGATGTTGTTGTCATCTATCTATTGTTATAATTTTCATTCTGTTATTTGAACAATAAAAATTAATTGCAGACTTGCTTTCAAATGTATTACATTATTGCAAATAAAACTTGCTTTATGTTGAAAATAAGTCCAGAGCCTCCTCCACTTAAATAAAGCTTGCATGTAGTTATTTATAGTTCTGTTATCTTACACGTCAGTCTTGCGAGTACAAAAACAATTTTTGTACTCATATGTTTTGCTTAATATTTTTGTTGCAGAGGAAGGAGGTGAGCCCTAAGGGCTTCCCTTTTTGTGAGATGTGCTGCGGGTTTGCCGACTAGCTTGGCGGTCCGGTTGGTTACCTTGTGGGTTAAAGGCACACTAATTGGCTTTTGTTTATCGCCATCTTATGGCACCTTTGCTTCTGCTGTTTACTTGGTTATCTGTAGGGTATTTGGCCTATCGGCCCCTCTTTTGTAATAACTTATTATTATGTATATCTTTTGAACTTGTGTTGTGCTTCGGTTCTATGTGAATGGATGGAATTGATGCACAATTTTGTAGCAGGGTGTGTATACTGCATTTCTGGGAAGTATACATATCTCGAGGCTTGGTTTATTTGATTTGTAATGTTAGGGCCAAGTGGATGGTTAAGCATTACAAGCCAAATAAACTGGGGTCCTCACAGGGGTGCTAGAGATTTCATGCATATCAGGGGATCACAGTTCTGGAAATCTCTGCAAAAAGTTTGGTACCTTTTCAAGGGGGGTCTCCTCATCAGATGGGGGATGGTAAAAACACTCTATTTTGGAAAGATATTTGGCTTGACAATTGCTCTTTGAAAATTAATTTTGATATACTGTTTAAAATCAGTTTGAATCTTGATGTGAATGTAGAAGACAGCTTAGTGAATGGAGAGTGGATTTTTAACTTTAGTAGACAGTTTGGCAGGGAGGAGGATGAATTATGGACTACTATGAAAACTATTTTAAATGGGGTGGAGCTCAATAATGATAGAGATAAGGTGGTGTGGTGTTTGGAGAACTCTAGAAATTTTTCGGTGAAACCTCTGTATCGACATTGGTCCTTTGGGGGGATCATCCTTCAGAGAAATCAAAAGTTGTGGAAAAGTATAATTCATCTCAAAGTGGAAATCTTTATTTGGCTTTCCTTCCACGACAGGCTCCAAACAGCATCCCAGCTCAAATTAAGAAATTGGAAGGGGGATGAAAATTGCATTTTGTGTGGGGTGAGGGAAGATATTGATCATATCCTCTTTAATTGTGTTTTAGTCAAATTTGCTTGGGTTGGTGTCAAGGAGTTCTTAATGTGGGAGGAAATCCCAAAATCCCTTGATGATTTTCATCACAATAGGTTAGATGCTAGGGATGCTAACAATTACCATGTTTGCTTATTTAGTTTTGCAGCTTTGGCGTGAACGCTTTGGAAAATCAGGAATAAAATGTCAATTGAGAAGGCTTTTCCTAGGCAACCGATTGAAGCTTTATTCAAATATGTATATTGTTTCCAGAAGTGACAAATTCTTATAAAAGAAGATGAGCGAGGAGAGTTGGACAAGGTGATTCGCTTGGCCGAAGATTGGTTGAAAGACTTCAGTGCGATGCAGGAAGTTTAAAATCTTGTTTTAGCTGCTCTGGATTGGGGTTTTGTGTTAGGGGCTGGGGGGATAGTTTCTGTGGTTTTTGCTAGTTTACTTACTATCCCCTGTAATATTCTTTTGCGATGCTTGGTAAGCTGGTATTCCCAGTTTGGTTGTGGACAAAGGTTGGTTTGTAAAATTTGGTATTAGTTTTCTATAAAAGCTGTGTTTTCTTTTTTAAAAAGAGTTCTTGAGATAAGTTTAGAGAGATTGAGAGAGAAGGATCGGGAGAGAGAGGTCAAGAGATCAATAGTTGGGCACTGTTCACTGAGGCTACTATAATACTTGCAATTCAACCTATTAGATTGGTTTGTGGGTGTGCTAATTTTCTTGCAATTTAATTCAACTGAAATGGTTTGTGAGTTTGTTGTTCCACCGTGAAAGATCGGGCAACTAACAGATTGAATCTCATTTGGAGGTTTGATCCGCATCAGGTGGTATCAGAGCTTTCATTGCTCGCTGGTGGAGTCAAGAGCCATGGGAGTTCATGGTGGAGATAATGCTTCTACGAAGCCTTGGGAGGAGAGCTATAGTGCGTTGAGTCTCAACATGCTGATGGAGGGGGTAGGCTATGAATATAGATGGCTTTTTCACTCTCGCTGCAAGTGGGGGAGAAAGGTGTTTACTTGTCAATCAACAATGACATCTTGATCAATGCTGCTAGTGTCGAGCTCGTCGAGAAATTGAAGCTAGAAACGACGCCACATCCTCAACTGTACCGACTGCTATGGTATGACCGCGTTGTCAAGATCAAGGCCCAAGTGAAAGTGTTCTTTTCGTTGGGCGCCTACTCATGTGAGGTGGCGTGCGGCGTTATCCCGGTTCCTATGATGTCTTGTCGTATGTTATTGGGTAGGCCACATGGTGCCATGAAAACGGTGCTGATGTGCGCACACAAAGTTGCTCTTTCATTTGGAAGAGTAGATCGCTCGTACTAAGTGCCATAGCCACGCCAATTTTTGAAGACAGGTGGAAGATGCGACTGTCTAACAAAAAGAACGAGAAGAAGCCACACGTCAAGAGGAGATCGATTATGCTGAAATTTTTTGGCTCCCGTACAAGTTGTAGATGAAGGCTTGGATACAAACTTGAAACCCAAGACGGTTTCGCTTGCAGGAAGGGAGGATGACGCATCCAACCCCACTAATTTAGTTTCTGAAATTAATTCTTGTGTGGAATTTGTTTCGCTTGAATTAATTATAGGAATCGCACAGAAGAAAGATGGAGGAGAAGCATATGAAGCTAAGCATGCATGTGCAGCACATGAATGTGGGCATGGTGAGCGTGAGGAGAAGCTACACGTGCGTACACTATCACACATACGAGGCATGGATATTGCATGGGAACCCAAAGAGGCAATGGAAAAACAATTGCATGTGCATGTGCGTAATTGGTGCTCTGTCTGTCATATTCATCAACATTTTTGCATGACTTATGAGGTTTCCAATGAACACAAAGTTTACATTTAGAAAGCTTATCAAGTCTAGTTTCCAACGATCAAACGAATCTTGATTTGGAGCTTTCTATAAAAAGTTATGGTAATTTCATTGGATGTTGCACGGTCTGTCCGAAAATTGCATGTAATTTCTTATTTTGCAAAGAGTCCGACTAGTATACTAGATTGGTTGAGTTGGTTTCGTATACTATATATTTACATCTACTGTTCACATATGGTAGATTCCAAAAATAGAAGAGTTTGAGTTATGTACGTTTAGGAGGTCGAGCTGGTTTTGGACACTATTCATGTGGTATTGTTTATCCCAAATCAATTGTGCTTGCATGTGAGTCTATTTAAGTCCTATGACCGCACCATGTAAAGTAAACAAGACAAGTTATGATTTAGATAATGAAATTCAAAAAAGCTATTTTGGCTCATATCGTGTGTTCTTAAGATGAGTTGAGAAAGATTGAGAGAGAAGGATTGGGAGAGAGAGGTCAAGAGATCAAGAGTTTGGCACTGTTCATGCATGGGGGTACTGTTCACAGAGGCTACTATAATACTTGCTATTCAACCTATTAGATTGGTTTGTGGGTGTGCTGATTTTCTTGCAATATTTAATTCAACCGAATTGGTTTGTGAGTTTGTTGTTCCACCGCGAAAGATCGAGCAACTAACTGATTGAATCTCATATAGAGGTTTGACCCACATCAATTCGGCTTTTGCCCTTTGGGCATTGGACCATTTGGTTCAGCCACAACAAGGTCATTCTCCCTCATCTCTCTCTCTCTCTCAACACGGTGGCGCGCCAAACACAGCTGTAGGGCGGAGGTCAGAGGAGCAAGGCCAGGCATCGGCCACCGGACTGGCCGTTGCCGTTGGGGCGCCGAGCGGTGGAGTGAGACGGGGCGATCGTTGAGCGGGGAGGGTGACTGGGTATCCTCGTGGGCTTGAGGTCGGCGGTGGCGACCCGACGCCTCACGCTGCTCCCGACAAGAAGGCAGCGTGTGGCCACGGTACAATAATTTTGGTTGTCTTTTTTGTGAAATATAGATCTCAAAGCTTAAAACATGAAGAAGTGTGTCGATTTAAAAGGCATGAAGGGAAATCGAGTTAAATTGTAATTTTCTTGATTATTTTGTATTTCCACTAAATTATTTGATATGTTTTCATTAGTTCGAATAATTTATACTTTGATTTTTACTACTGTATAACTTTATATTTTACATTGAGCAATATTTTTGTTAACTTTAAACACTCGTTCAGAATATCCTAGGTCCGCCACTCCCAGCCTACGATAAAAAAAAATAGTGAGTAAAGTTTGAAGACTTGCACAAATTCCACTTTCCAACACGATGGAAGACCAGCCCCAGAATACAAGGACATTTATTTGTAGGCAAGCAACATACGGCAGACGACATATAACTATGGTCATAGTCAAACATCCCTGACTGACTGATCAGAACCATATGCCGTTTCCCTCTCATCAACTCAAATGTAGGGCCAATCATGTAGCCACACATGTCCCCTATCTAGGTAGTTCATTTTTTTTCCAATGGCCGGAAGAAGAGTTGATGAGTTCATGAGTCCAAATAAGAAGTGGCTTTCTGTATACAATGTTGCAGCCACTGCAAATCATTTCCTCCCAAATGCCATCATAATGCACAATCTCTAGTTGT
Source organism: Ampelocalamus luodianensis (assembly GCA_036346255.1). Taxonomy (NCBI): domain Eukaryota; kingdom Viridiplantae; phylum Streptophyta; class Magnoliopsida; order Poales; family Poaceae; genus Ampelocalamus; species Ampelocalamus luodianensis. The sequence goes on from CM070621.1 coordinate 27,702,806, forward strand.
TTATTTTTTTAGTTGCAAAATTAACAATTTAAGAAAGATTAGTTCTGATGCATATTGACACTACTAGAATTAAGTGGATAGTTTGATCAACAGAGAGATACTAGGAATATATGCTTCTTAATTAAAATCTTGCAATTAATGGAACGGTGACAAAGGTAATACTGCTACCTGTCAAACTACTACCACTACTGACACTAGGTACGTACTCGATCTTCCCCAGCTTCCTCTCTCGGAGCAAAGCCAAATTATATATCGAACAAGTGGGCACCCCTTGCACCCTTGGTTAACAACAAGCTAGGTGGATACGCGAAAACCGGCCAATGCTGCTTACCTACTCCCTGCTCGCCATCATCCATGCATCCATCACCGATCCCTATCTCTCTCGTTATTGCCGCGCGCGCACTCTGCCCATGACACACACCTCCTCCATAACACGTCGATTCCTCCTTCGATCGATCGGTTCATGCCTGCGGTTTGAGGCTCGATCATCTTGAGTGCGGCGGTGGCGGCGGCGGCTGCTCGGGCTTCACGCCGGACCGGCCGTGGCGGGCCAGGAGCTCCCTCGCCAGCGCCTGCAGGTCTCCGCCGCCTGCCGAGCTCTCTGCCATGCCGGAGGTGGCCCTGCTAGCCGGTGCGCCGAATGACAGTTGACGGAGCTGGTGCTGGGGGTGCTGCTGCTGGAGCCCCCACTGCGGCTGCGCCGGCGGATCGAAGAGCGCGGACAGGTCGACGGTGGTCGGGATGTTCGTGGACGACGGGAGGTCCGAGATGGAGAACGGGGCCGGCGTCGGCATTGGCGGGGCCGGCAGCTGCGGAGACGGCAGCTCCAGCGTCGCCAGGTGGGCATGCAGGTAGGTCAGCTCCGCCTGGTGATTCGCCACCTGAGAATAAGTGATCAGAGGACGTGACATCCATCCATCGGTACTACAGAAAATTGTTATGTGCAAACTTCAAATCACACAATCATATAAAGATCACAATACATGCATATAATAATACGAGACATCACAACGAATTGAGTTGAAAGGTGTCAAAAGATCATAAGATTGGTAACAAAAAAAAAAAAGAACGCGAGTTTGGATTTTCTAGGACTAGATCGAGATTGGTGCTAGGGCTTTTCTTTTCAGGAGTCAGATCGAAAACCAAGCAAGCACTAGTACTTCTTGCTTTGTTCAGAGCCCAAGATTACACATATGCGTGCCGGTTGTATGCGTGGCTTGATGGATGAATGTACGATCTATGGATTGAAAGATCGGACGGCGTACGCGGATGCGACGGATGAGACGTGCGTATCATTCATCGCAAGTACAGGGAAGCAGCAGTCTCCTGGTTTAACGCTTGGCGTGCTCCTTTTCGCACTGGCGCCGTTGCTTGGCTTGGCCGTGTTAATTTCCTCCCGGCCGATCGAAAGACTGACCTTTCTCAAGAAAGAAACACGCTTACTCCAGAATCTTATCCCAGAAGACAAGATCCAGATCCATACGCATGCAGAAAACCCAGAAATTCAAGCCTATGCTACCATATATGCAAGCTATTAGCTAGGTTTCCAAAGAAACAACAAGCTGATCGGCCGATCAACTCGATCGTATGGTAATGGTACTACCTGCTGTTGGAGCGCGAAGATGTGGGCGACGCAGCCGTAGACGGGGTCGCGGAGGCGGGCCTGGGCCTCGTAGCAGATGGTGATGACGGCGTCGAGGCGCTTGTGGGCCGGGATCTGGAGGAGCAGCTTGGACACGTTGCTGGCGCCGAACACCTTGTGCACCGCCGCGAAGTGCGCCGCGCCCTCCTCCGAGTCGAAGTAGGGCGCGAAGATGCACCCGCTCACGCACTTGCGCCGCAGGAACTTGCACGCGCCGCACGGCCCGCCGCCGCCTCCGCCTCCGCCACTGCCGCTGCCGCTCGGCCCCCCGCCACCGCCGCCGCCAAGCGTGCTAGTGCTGCCTCCCGAGCTCATTTTTCTCCCCTCTCTCCCTCTTTCAAAAGAGTTTTTAATCGGGCTGCTTCTTATATCTGCCCTAGGTGCTTACTAGTTATAGGGATAAAAACAAGTGCGTTCTTGTTTAGGTGTATATATATATGTATAGAGAGAGAGAGGAGGAGGAGGAGGAGGAGGGAGGAACGGGGAGGAGGGCTGCAAATATGGTAGGAGTGGAGGACGAAGGGCGTATGTGTAACATGGAAAGGTCCCTCTCTGATCTCTCTCCTTTTGGTGTTTGTCCTATAGGTGGAAGGTCATAGGGGGTTACAGTTCCATTTCGATTTTCTTTTTCCGTTTCTTCTATTCTTTTTTTTTATCTACACTTTCCCTAGTACTAGTCTTACAACATACTATGCGTTGCTTTGTTTTCGTGGCATTGTTGAGACTTTAAAGCCACGGCATGGAAGCCTAGCAGCAGCTGGTACCACCCGGCCGGCCGGCCGGCGTCTCTTTCGCTCTCTACACACACCTCTCTCTGCTCTTTCGCTCTCTTAAGGGTTAGAAGATTGCGTGAAGCAAACATGCATGCGATGCGAGAACCACAGTCCCTCTCCCAAATTGCATCGATCCATCCATCACACACACACACACACAAAACATACAGATAGAGAGAGACTCTCTCTCTCTCCAGCTAGCTAATAATTTCTCTCTCTAAGAACATCTACCCAGTGGTGGTATGGCATTGGTGGCTCAAGTACTCCTCAAGGGTCTCTCTCACACACATTCCACTGCTACAGTGGTGGCCGCGTCTAGCTAGATATAGTCTCCCACGTGAACCTAATATGACATTCTTCCTTCCATACGCTATATCTATATGCACTCCTTTTGTTCTAGCTTCCATCGCTTGGATTTCACTTGCCATCAGCCGCAGACGGCTTGACGTTTTGGTCAAAGACTTTTTCAGAGGGCTGAGGCGCCACGCAGCGCGCACTGTGCATGCATTCAGCATACCTACGTACGTGTACGTGTGATCTGATCGTTCGAGAGCAAGAGCAACATATGTATGCATTTTGTTTTTGTCTTTCACAGAATAGAGATGATCGATGTTCGGTTTAATTACTTACTCGCACCAGGATTCACCGCTTGAACATGGCAAGCTAATGATTTCTGTAACGGTAATGATTGACGATTAGATTAACGTACAAGCCCAGCGATTGGAAATTTGCAAGATATTTATGCGTAGTAGCACATTTCCAAAAGGAAGTACGCGTAAGATATAATGTACCGTGTACGTACGCATCAGCTGTACGTACTCCAGTTCTGCAAAAACTAAGTTCTAACTCGATCCTAATGCCGCTTCGTACAAAGAAAAATAATGTACATGGTGGCCACGCGCTTGGGGCTTTACTGTCATCATCAGCTTCTTTCTTCTTCTTCTTTTGTTTGTTTGGAAGCCATCAATTAATCATCCGTTACAAGATGTTTAACCAAAACGACAAGCACCGTACCTGTGGCTGTGTCACGAGAAATTAATAGCGGCGCCGCATAAGTTTCTAGTTTGCTACCAAACAGTTTCCGCGTAAACGAACCACGAAGGGAATCACCACCGCGCGCGTCATGCAGGTGCACCCGCGCGCGCCCCTGCATGCATATATGCGAAAAATAATTCTATAGGATCTGATCCACAATTCGATCAGTGTAACTCATTCCACCACGTGACACGTGTCTTTTCACGAATCTCAAAGCGCACAGCTCAATAAATCACTTATGTGAATTTTCACGAATTAAATACTGAAGACTAGCATGTCATGCTTTGAGATTCGTGAAAAGACATTTATCACACGGAGAAATGGGTCTATACTGATGAATTGTGCACCAGATCCTATAGAATTATTTTCCCATATATACACTATGATTCATGCATCCATCTTAAGCTAGCAGCTCATGGCATACTCCAAATACGGTCCAACCTCACACCATGCATAAGACCCGGGTTCTATATAGGATCATTTTCTATTTTATAGTACTACTATATACGTCAGTTTCAATTTGCTAAAATATTTTGATCAACACCAAGTCACAGGTGGCCTCTCCTGCTTGAAAAGCTTTGCAACTCCGCAACCATCTCCCAGATCACCTTTTTGCTTGATGTACTGTGCTGGATGATACAGAAACAATTGCTAGTAGCTAGCTAGCTAGCTGCATATATTTTGTGATCGCTAGGGATGATCTGTACCTGTGAGAGTGGAGGAAGAAACCGCGTCTACCTCTGTATGAGTGCATTGAGATTCACAGACGCGTGGAAGGCAGAAGATGGCACACTCAAACAATGATTTGTTGACTAATCACACAATTTTAAAGTAGCTAGGGCTGGGCTGCAATTACATGTGAAGTGATCTAATTAAAGAGGTACTACAGCTGCTAACACTGAAAAGCACACTTATCTTGCATTGCTGGTAGCTGCTTGTACATATATGTTCTCAATGTTTTTGCTTAGAAAAGGTTAAAGGTAGCAGTTACTTATCTTTAAGTCGTAGATTGTGGGGAAACTGCTGGATGCAACCTCCAGGAAAACGGGGAGCTAGGATACTAAAGCTGTGCATGCCTGTAACGTTGCTTTCGTTCGTTTGCAGGCCAGCGAGCTATAAGTATTGGGATTGTCTATTCGTAAAGTGATTGAAATTTTGTCAAGCATGTTTTATCCATTAAATTAATATCTAATCATGTGACACATCAATCTCTACACAAATCCAATAGTTACAACAATTGACATAAAAAAAAATTCAGACGACTTAAAAATAGCAATTCCGATAAGTATTTTGTCGAAATAAAAAAATGATAATAACTAGCTAAAAGAAGAATAGGTATATATCCAGATCCGAGCCAAAGATCAATCGTGACAAGAACCCGTCAAATGTGTATTAATTTGTTTGGTCATTTGATCACGATATATAGTCGCGATCGAGCATGATCAGCTGGTGAGACCTCTCTCTCTATATATGTTCCTTTCGCCGGCTTCCGCGATTCTAATCGTTATACAATACGTATAAGATATCCCGTATCCGTAGAGTATGATTGAGAGTACACTTGCAAGTTATATACGCTGTGTTTATACGTACGGTAGTTCGATAATTAATGAGTACTTGGAAATTTGAAGTGTGTACGTCTAGTGATGCACACACGATACGCTAGACCCGCAAACAATAGCAAGATCGACCGCAGATTGCCTAAAAAATGGTGGTATTTGTTGGGAAATCATGGATCTGATCCTGCAGTAGGTCCATTAGTAATGGACGCCCATCCTAAACCCTAGCAGGGTTGTAGCCTATAAATAGGGGGTGCTATTCATTGTAAATGACTGATCGATGGATGAAGGAATAAAGAGAAGCAAGACGTCCCCCTACATCTCTGTGTTCAATCTCTTATTTTGTTCTTGTGTTCATGCATTGTTCTTACGATTCTGAGTTTGTCTACGAGGTAATCGCTCGGACTGGACTCGCCAGCGACGGTTCATCAACATGTTATCAGCACGATCGACTCTCCTCGCATCGAAAAGGTAACCGTCGATGAACGACGCTCGTAGATTGAATCGTTTTCTAGATTGCTTTCAATTCTGCAAATTTGGCTTTCTAGATTGGTTTCCTACGGTGCAAATCCGCTCTAATCTACCGCGAGCCGACTTGAAGTCGCCGGTCAAGCCGATCGGTGGATTGCATAAAAGAGTAGATGATGATTGTACCGTAGGTAGTATATGCAATCGCATGAAAGACACCATGTGCATGGCACCGCCTGCAAGCGACTGTCACTACCTCCGCGATATGTTACCGGTCGGCGTAGTCCGCCATCACGTACCGCCACGGAGGCAACGACAGTGCCACGTCGCTAGCACGCGGCAAGCACACACATGACGGCATGAAGCCGCGCCTCCGTTGCGTTTTTGTACTACATTACATTACACATTGAATGAAAGAGAGAGAAAAAAAAACCAGCACAACCCTGTACGGCCGCGCCGTCGCCGGACAACCGCCTGCCACCCGCATGTGGCGGCACCACCACCACCGCCCGTAGCGGTGCCTCCCCGGCTGCCGCCTCGCTGCATGAGGTCTGCCCCACCATGGTCTGCACGCGCCGACCAGCCTCCACGGCCGCACGAGCATGCCGCCGGTAGCCCCGCAAGGCCACCCCGCACGGTCGGCCGGCTCACATCCCAAATCAAGAAGAAAGAAAAAAGGAGGCGCGGCGCGCCGCTTCGCCGCTTCGCCCCGCCGCCCGCGGCCGCCGCTTCGGCCCGCGCCGACCTCGCGATCGTTTTTCCCGCCGCGCGCTCCTCGCCGCCGCCGCCCGGCCCGATGTGTCGTCATCTATCACCGCCTCGGGCTTTAAGCGCGCCGCGCGCGCTTTCCGCTTTCGCTTCGCGCGCGCCAGCCTTCCCCGGCCGGTGCTCGCCACTTAGCGGCATCTCGGCCCGCAAGACCTCCGTAGCGCGCGCCGCCGCTTGAAGGCGTCGCGCCTGCCAACGCCGCCTCGCCTCGCCTCGCCTCGCCTCGCCTTCACGCGGCGGCACGCGCCGCGCTTCGCCACGCCGCCTTGAAGGCGCGCCGCACCGGCCGCCCCGCATGGAGCCATCGTGCGCGCCGGCCCACGGCCGCCGTCGCGCGCCGTCAACCACGGGAGCCACCGCGCCCGGCGCCGCTTGAGTCATGCCCGCGAGCCCGCAAGGCGCGCGCTATTCTCGACCGCGGCACCGCCACGCCGCCGCGGTGCGTCTGCGCCGCCGCCGCCGCCGCCGCGCCTCGGGTGAGCGGTGGGAAACCCTACCCCCAACCCCCTTTGAACCGGCGCTATTGGGCCGAAGCACAAAGGCCCAGCAGCCGAACGAAGAATGAAAAAAGGGGGATTGAAAGAAATCTCGTTTTTGCAATAAAGTCCCTCGTAATTCTAAAAATCACGAGTTTTTTTTCGCGGATCTGGAAATTTTGCGGAAAACCCCCTTGGAATTGGGAAATTTACGGGATTATGTATATTCTTGCAGAATAACCCCTCAGAAATTTGAAAATTACACGATTTTTCCCTCAGAACTGAGATTTCGTATTTTAACCCCTGGAAATTGCAGAATTCGCCGAAAATACCTTTTTCCAGCAGAAAAGAGCCTCGAGAATTCAATTTTGAATCAGTTTTTGCATTTGAAGCATGCTTAACTTTGTTATTGTTATTTCTATGCAATTTATTTATTGTATTTACTGTTTTTGATTATCTGTGATTGTTTATATTGCTTTTAATCACTGAAAATAGCAGTAAATCATGAAAATGCATAGAAAAATACGGGAACACGAACCTGGAGTTCGAATAGCATTATGAGAATTTTGCAACCATCTTAAGCAAATTACCAGCAGTAATCTTATGAATTTTGGCATGAATATGAAAAATGACTGGCATCACGAATCAGGAATTCGAAGAACTGACCTAGTATGACCAGATTTTGTATAAAATTTGTATCAGTCTTCAATTCTGTGATAATGTAATCACAGATGAGTAGAAGATTGAGAAGACTTTCTACCTTTTACCCGAACGCGGTGCAATCCGCAAGCAACTATCGTCAAGACGGCTACATGAAATATGCTAAATTAATTGACATCATGCAAGTTGCAAAACTCAAGATGATGTTCAAAGAAAGAACTTCATCTTGCAGCCACCTAGTCGCAATGTTGGCCATGAAGCCACTACTAGTAGCTACAAGGTGAGAAAGTCTCTCACGAATGAGAAGAGCAAGAAGGGTAAAGTCGTGCGTCGCACATTATTGATACTTTCCAGTCTAAGAAAAAAGACAAATGATAGCATGAGACACACCTCGCCATTGCAGGCATAGAGGATTCACATCCATTAGCATGTGAACAAATTTCAATGAGACTTCATCCCTCTTTTGGATACAGCCGCGGCATAATAGCTTCCCAAGAGGAGAAGATCGCGAAGGGAACCGATTGAGGCAGAAGTTCCCGAATACTTCGCCTATTAGATCTAGTGCACACATTGCATTCGGATCTTTTATAAAAACTTGCAGTTTGTAAATGAAGTAGAATTATTGAATTATTGAATAATGGTTGCAAGCTCTAGGAGAGCAAAGTATTAAATTCTTATTATGAGTCCTGCAAGACTTATTTTCCCGTCTTTATAATAGCAAGTTACGTTCTGATATCTTAAGTATTTTATTTATGTGTTGCTTTCTTTCTGCTACATATTAATAAAGTACATTATATTAGAACGTGTGTGGTGCCCTATGGAGGAAGTGTGCTTAGCATGTAGTGGCACAATGAAAACCATCCTAAGAGAAACGAAATTTTTCCAGTCGATCAGCAAGAATGCTGGTAGTCTTACGAAAATCACAGGCAGCGATACTTGTATAATAGGCTCAGGAAGGGCCATAATTATACTTTCAATATGCATAACTTTGGTCATTGGAGAAGACTTGTTGTACCCGGAATCGACTAGAACTCTCAAGGATATTTTCGCTAACAGTTTCCACGTAGAGACTGAAGAAGAGTATGGTACAGAATACCTGCTCATTACAAAGCGTGAAGAAAGTGAAATAACGACATAGAATGTCTTCCTTCATATGAAACTGGGCTATACTACACTAATATTAAGGCACCTGCAGCCTATACTGCCTTGAAAACCGTATTTAGAAGCTCTGAACTTATCTATCTCCGGCATGATAGATTATGCCGCCTAGGTCTTAGGATAATGAGAGATATAATTAACAATTCACATGGACATAATATGAATATAAAGAATTTTCCGAATCTAGAAGATTTTGTGTGCCCCGCATGTGCCACGGAAATTAATTATTAGACTTTTGCTCAAAGCGAAGGATGAAGTCCTTGCATTCTGGACCGTATCGGGGAGACTTTTGCGGTCCTATACAACCCCGTAAGGGTCAATTAGGTATTTTATGGTGCTCATCGATGCTTCCTGAATGATCGCACGTATGTTTATTGTCTATGAGAAACCATGCTTTTGCAAAGCTAAATCTCGCAGATAATTAACAATTGAAAAAATTTCCGATCATCACGTGAAGTCCATCCGAATGGACAACGCCGAGAATGTACTCAAGGCATCGATGATTATTGTATGAAAATGGGAATTAAAGTTGAGCATTCTATACCGCACATCCGCACTCCGAGAATGGACTAGCGTAACTTTGAAGAATTGTAATTTACCAACTATATGTTGGGGACACGCATCTGCTCGTAGCGACTCTCATCAATTTTAGACCGTCGACCTATAACATCCATCCAACTATGCAACTAGCGCAAGGGTCGATCAAAACTTCTCATCTTCGCAGTTTGGTTGCAAGGGTTATATACCTATACCACCACCGCAATGAATCGCAATGGGTCTTCTCAAAGTATGGGATATCGTTGGTTATGAGACAACATCCATAATCAAGTATTTGGACCATATGATCGAGATTTGTATAATGCCCGATTCGCTGATAGTACATGAGATGAGGTTAGTTTCCGTCATTAGGGGAGAAATCAACCCTTGATGATAATGTTGGGAAATAATTAAAGTCTAGAAGACAATTGAAGTCCGAAGATAATTGAAATCTATGCATATGACCCGCACTAGTGAAGCAAATAGAGAAGTCCGAAGATAATTGCGATCGTAAGATAATTGAATTGAAGTCTGAAGACAATTGAAGTCCGAAGATAATTGATTTGCAAGTATTAGCGAATCAACCGCGGACTACTTTAGTGATTTGAAGAGCGTGAATAAGTAGCATTTGCCTGCAAGCAATGCACCGGAGAGGGTTGAAATACCATTGAAGGTATCCCTAATCCCGTCCAGAGGCCTCAGAATAAAAGGACGAGAACTCCGGTCCCTCGAATCCGAAGTAACCGGGGACGCCTGGTGAAAAAGGATAAGAAGGACTTGACACAGCCGGTCACCGAAGTGCCCCAGAACTAGAAGGGGAGCCAGTTGAGACCTAGCATCGGTATGGAACCTTCAGGAAAGGCATACCAGAATTGAACATCCCCATGAAGGAAGACATTAGTATGGATGTGTGCGCACATATCGGAGCTGAAAAACTAAAGGGACTTGCCCCGCAATTGGAAGCAACGGTGAGCAAGCAGAAGCATTAGAAGAATCGTCATTTGAAGAAATAGTTATAAACTTTATGACCTCGGGAGAATCTTTGAATATGACAACCGCCAATGTCGACATTTACTTTACAAAGAAACTTGTCACAATCATCAATCTTGATTCAGAGCCTGCATCGCTCGCTAAATGAAAGAAAAGATCAGATTGAGAAGATTGGGAGAAGGCAATCGAAACTGAATTATTCTCTCCGAATAAATGAAAGACGTTTGGACATGTAAGCCGCACGTCTCCCCTTGTGCACCCCGTAGGGTATAAGTGGGTATTTGTTCGAAAGAGAAATGAAAAGAAGCAAGACTCGTTGTACAAGTTTTCACTGAACATCCAGAAGATGATTATGAAGAAACCTATTCCCCGGTCATGGGCGGAACTCCCTTTTAAATATTTATCTCAATGGCAGTGAACTTGAAGTTAGAAGTGAAATTGATGGATAGGGTACCAGCATACCTTTACGAAATATTGAATTCGGATATTTATATGAAGATACCTGAATGTATCACTGTCCCGAATCAAAACAGAGCAAATAGAAATATGTAGAGTGTGAAACTCAGAAAGTCATTGTACGAACTTAAGCAATTAGGCAGAATGTGGTATAATCGCTTGAAGCGACTTTCTATGCAAGAAAGACTACACGAACAATGAGAATAATCTCTGTGTTTTTATACGACGATCCCAGAATAGATTTTGTATAATATTAGAGTATGAAGATGATCTGAATATCATCGAACCTGAAGGATATTAGAAAAGCAAGCTCTTACCTGGAGTCGGAGTTCGAAATGAAAGATTTGGGTAAAACCAAATATTGCCTAGGCTTGGAGCTTGAGCATGTCCCTAAAGGAATATTAGTACATCAGTCAACCTACACTTAGAAGGTGTCAGAAAGGTTCGACTTGCAAAGGCATACCCTTTGAAAGTGCCAATGGTCGGGAGATCTTTGCAGCAAGACAAAGACACGTACAGACCTAAAGAAGAGGGGGAGGAAGTCCTGGGACCGGAATTCCCACACTTAAGTGCAATAGAAGCACTAATGTATTTAGTAAACTGTACTAGAACGAACATTGTATTTGTCGGGAACCTACTAGCAAGGTATAGTGCAGAACCTACCAAAGGCATTGGCAGGGAATAAATGACATCTTCCGATACCTCCAAAGAAGCAAAGAATTTAGTCTGTTCTATAGAAAGAACCAAGACTTAACTATGAATGGCAATGCAGATGACGGGTACTTGTAGGACCCTCATACAGCCAAATCGCAAACAGTCTATGAACTCCTATGTGGTGGAACTGCAATTCCATGAAAATCGTCTAAGAAATATCTTGTATCGACTTCGATGAACCACTTGGAGATCATAGCATTGTACAAGGCCTTACAAGAATGTGTTTGGCTTTGGCGGATGATTCACTACATCCAGCAGTCATGTGGATTGAATGCCGCACTAATCCTCACTATTATCTATAAAGATAAATGCAGCTTGTGTTGCACAAGTATAGATGGGTTATGTGAAGAATCCTCTCACAAAGCATATCAACCCTAAGTTCTTCTATGCTCATGAATTGCAAAAGATGAACGTATTTAAAGTACTGCATACTAAGTTGTGTGAGAATCTTGTAGATTTATTCACTAAGTCACTTCCAGCGTCTAGCTTTGAAAGATGCATATGTGAATTGGAATGATGAGACTTAGAGAAGTACAAAATTCAGGGGGAGAACCTTCACGAACTCATTATTAAAGCTTGATCATGAAGATCGAGTACCCAAAGAATAAATCCAGGAGATTAAATGAAATTGGGTGGATTGTACTCTCTTTCCCTTCACGAGTTTTCCTGAAGTTTCTCGGCTAAGGTTTTTTAACGAGGCAATTCGTGCATCACAGCAGAACATGTATCATGTACTCTTTCTCTAAATTTTTCCCACTGAGTTTTTATGGAGTTTTGACGAGATATAGACATGAAGGATGGGTGCCCAAGGGGGAGTGTTGGGAAACCATGGGCCTGACCCTGTAGTCGGCCCATTAGTGGGCGCCCCATCCCAAATCCTAGCAGGGTTGTAGCCTATAAATATGAGGTGCTGGATGAAGGAATAAAGAGAAGCAAGACGCCCCCCTACATCTCTGTGTTCAATCTCTTATTCTGTTCTTGTGTTCATGCATTGTTCTTACGATTCTGAATTTGTCTACGAGGTAATCGCTCGGACTAGACTCGTCAGCGATGGTTCCTCAACAGTATTGTTTGGGTTTAGATCTATTGATCACCTCTCCATTTTTAATCCTTCCGTGAAAGCTGCGTAACTAACTCTTTCAATTAGAAATGGCAAGTAGAATACTGCAAGGAACAGGCTTATTTTCAACGATTATAGTTGTTGCAATAATACACCTATATATAGTAGTATTACACACTGAAGCTGATTTATTGGAGTAGCAATTACAGGTGTCTTTTGACTATGCTAGAACATACAGAAGACAGAAATGGTGGATGGTAAAACAGACAGAAGACTATCCTAAACTCTGTCGCCATCAGAAATGGTAGATGGTAGAACATACAGAAGACTACATGATCAGTTCTCCAAAAAAAAATTGTGGGTTCTCATGAGAGTTGATCAGTGTTTTAGTCAGTATTGCATGAACAATAAGATGGAATACTCCTCTCTGTGTTAATAAATTTTACTTTAGAAAGCATGCAACCAAACTTTTTAAACCTTGAGCACTAATACACAAAAGTATTTAAATTTATCACATAGAAATGATATAATTAGTAGATTTATCTTCAAAAGTACTTCTATTCTTTTACTTATATATAATTGAAAAAAAATGATCAAATGTGTATGTAGGAGATTGCATCATGTTTTAAAAATACATCTATTTAACAAAAGAACTAGTATATATATTGCAAGAAGTACTTATATGCATGTGGCATACGCAATATACACATGTTGCATATCTGCAATTCCATGACACTATATTAGTAGAACTACTAGGCGAACTGACCTAGGTAGGAGTACACTTAATTCTTCGCAAAAAAAAAAAGGAGTACACTTAATTGCTTTAAGTTCTCTCTTTCCATTCGTGTGGTCAGCGCATAGGAGTCACCAAAGCTTAGCTGAGGTCTGAGACGTGGGCCCTCACCCCTCCTATTTCTCTATTGCTTTCAGTGAGTTGGGAGTACGTCCTCCCAGAAATCCTGCGGGAGGTAATGGGTTTCAGTGACAGGATGTCAGCTCAGAATACAGCAGGGAGACCATCTGTTTTGCCGACAACTAATGCAAAAAAAAAGGGAGCCCGTATCAGAACATGTCCAATATGAACAAATTTGTTACTAGTACTACTAGTAGTTAGATTATGGAGATGTCCAGTTGTTAATTTTATGCGTATGTGCTTAATATTTTCCATGTTTTAGTGGAATGGTCGCAAAATTTGATAATGCAATGTGATTTTGTTATGTCATTGCAAATAGTCTTGGAAAAATTAAATCATGGATGATTAAGTTATTCAAATTCCACAAGTGACTGAAGTATTTAAGAGTGGATTAAAGAACAGCTATGAACTATTTGAAACGCAGGAATTTTTTCCGATTCATGTTGGCATTGATCTATTTCCAATGAAATTCCTTAAAATTCACGTGTTTCAAACGTGCCCTTAACATTTTAACGAGAGTCTACACACCACATCTCGTTAACTTCACTGAAACCAAACTCATGTCATTGAGAAATGAGTAAGGCAAACTATATCGAGCTAAGTTGGTACTGCTACTAGTAGTAGTACAATCTATCCTGAAACTGAGATAACTGAATGATTGGTCGAAGACAGCCACAGGATTCAGCACGGCATATTGCCGGTCGCCGGACCAAAACCGGACTTCCACTCTATTATATTGGCAGTGACTTTAAAGTTCCAGCACTACAGTACTCCTGCTTGTTCAATAGATGGCACGTGAGAAACTTACGGAGAGATTAGAAAAGGCTAAGCACTAGTACTGTCATATACTGTACCTAGTTCATCCTGTGCGGTGCTAGCAGTCAAACCATCTTAGAAAGAGTATGATCTTTAGACTTGAGCTATGATATATATAGGACTACTCATGGATACTTGAGCTATGATATCTATAGGACTACTCATGGATGCATGCCTTGACTCATAGACTGGCAGAGAACTAGAGAAATGACAGTGATTTGTTTAGTGTGGAGGAGACTTGGAAGGGTGTTCACTGGCCACAGCTCCCAAAGAGATCTGGATTAGGACCTAAGGGAACTCCAATCTATAAATAAACAAACCGGGGAACATGCTTTTTGATGCAAACATTCTAAGGAACTGAAGAAAGGGGACAAAGAAAAGAGTAAAACGATCGGTGAAATGCCTCCGAGAAGTGAAAATTCCAATTGTTTATAACCTGCCATTATGCTAGTACACGCTTGAACTTGACAGGAAAAGAGTCAACACGGAGATGCACATAAATTTTTGCTTGTTCATTTGTTAACTTGAAGACTTGCTAGTTTAATCCTAGCTAGTAGCCATGAGGCTTGAAATTCTTTACATTTCTCCCACAGAAGTACAAGCAAGGTGTCCCTTCCTATTTTTCTGAAACATGTAACGCCAGCAACGTGAGCGGTAGATTCAATATATTTCGAAAAGATATGCCAAAAAGTGGGTGAGCAGTATAAACAGTGAACCATAAATTTGATTCAAGTGTTTGTGCAGTTGCTGGCACGCAAGAATTCTAATTAATCCCATTGCTTTCCTTCCTATCCTACGTACCGTTCCATTCATCCTCGAGTTCTGATCCAATAGGAAATGCCCTTTCGGTGGCAGATAGAATTCATACCTGACGAGGACTTCACAGCCGAAACCTAAGCTCGGGGATGCGGGGGTCACCTGACCACACCAACATGTCGTCAGCTTTCAGTATGTACATGCTTCGTGTCAAGGCATGACATTTCTCTGTCCACAAATACAATGTCACAATAAGCAGAAATTTAATGCACAAGGCAAGGTGAAAATTAATAAACAATGTAAAAGATTTAAAGGTATATGTCCTTGGAATCAAAGCATGCACAGTGCCAACTACCAACGATTTTTTTATAAATAATATTAATTTAAAAGATAATTACAAAAAAATAGTCGATTTTTTTTTTTACAAAAATAGGTGCATGTCACCATTTGGAATGACGACATGCTCTTGTCGCTATTCCAACTTGCGAGAAGAACCCTGTCGTCAATTGGAACAGTACGGAGAGGATCGTATCGTCAATTTAACTAGCGATAGGGTCCTATATTTATTTTATTTTTTTTGTTAATTTATGTCTAGAGAATTCAGCCTAAACATTTAGTGTATTTCACTCGGTTTTTTTGTAATACCTTGAAATGTCTGCGTAGTTCGTAATCCGAAATTAGAGAAGATAACGAAATGTGAAGTAGAGAATGTGAGATCAACGTCGCAATTTGGAACCCGAGTTCGGCAACGCAATAACACAAATAGCCCCCTTCGAGCGAAATGAAAAAAAAGGGTTTAGGATTGTCATGTGTGTTGTTGTCCCGATTGTATTGTTCGTGAAACCGATTCCTTTGAGAAAAGGCTACGTAATATTTAATAGTCGAAATATTTGAAAAAATTATTTAATTTTGAAAGAATTCATAATTTAATTGTGAAATACATGGTGCACCGGGTTTGATTATGTACATTAGAAACACCAACATGCACGAATCAACAAACCGAAATACATCTAGATACATATGCGCCTTTTCGGAATCCGAAAGAAAGGTTGATTGGAATGAAATTGATCAGCCTTGGTGGCCCATCAGTCCCTTCCCCTTGTCTCTGGAGTGCTCGCGGCGGTGGTCAGTCTCGAAGCCAGCCATGTTCTGCGAGACGGGCTGAATAATTGAATGATGTTAGGATAGCACAATGCAAGACCAAATTAATAATCAGGATGCATACTGAACATAACTTACCTCTTCGATCCGGACTGCGCCCGAGCGACGGGGAGCGCTAGGACGGCCGTCGGTCTCACTAGCAGGAATCTTCCCCTTGTGCATCGCACGCTCGACCCGGTCGTACTCAACTTCTTGTTCGAATGTCCTCCACCACCACCCTGCTCTCCTAGGCTCCTCTGGTGCATTTTCAGTAAGGTCGAGTACGTAAGGTTTTCAGCGTTTGAAGGTCTCGACTCACATAGTTCAAAATGTACTTCTGCTCGATGAACGTCCTATCGTACATGTTCGGGCCGTCGATCCATTTGAAGAAGTTGCATCGTATCTCCGGCTGCCATTATGAGCAGATGTAGTTAGGGATTTGTAGAATAGAACGTAAGATGTGATAAATCTATGTGTGTGTAAGACTTGCTTACAAGGATGTTCCCGCACATGTAGTACTCCCGGGCGGCTGTCGCTGGGTGTGTGGACTGGATGATCTTAATCGGTTCTTTGCACACACATTGCAGGTGTGAAAACTGCGGTAGTACCGGCGCATCCTTCATAGAACAATTCGGGTAGGATTTAGTCCTCTCGGCAAGCCACTTGCTCATCCACAACATCTTCGCGTAGAAGTTCGCCGACGAGTCCAACATCTCATTCCTCCCAGTTGTGTGAACCAAGCTTCAGTTAAGTGTTAGGTGTGGCGGTGTAGTGTTCTCCTCCATCTCTCTTCTCCTCCAGTTCTCTTCTCTCTCCTTTTACAATGAGTCTTTTCGGTCTAAAGAGGTGGCGTGGCGGAGTGTGGTATTTTTGGTCTGCAAAGGTAGCGTTGTAGTGTGTTGTCATCTCGGTCTACAAAAGTGGCAGTTTGTGGCATGCTGTGGTGCGTTATTTTTTTGTCTAAAAAGGTGGCATGGCGGAGTGTAGCCTTTTCTGTATGAAAAGGTAGTGTCACAATGTGTTGTCAACTCGGTCTGCAAAAGTGACAGCGTGTGGCGTGATAGCGTATGGTCTTTTCGGTCTGAAAAGGGTATGTGGCATGATAGAGTGCGGTCTTTTCGGTCTGAAAAGGGGATGTGGCGTGACAGAGTGCGCTCTTTTCGATTTGAAAAAGGGATATGGCATGACAGAGTGCGATTTTTTTGGTCTGAAAAGGTAACGTCGTGGTGTGTTATCATCTCGGTCTGCAAAAGTAGAAGTGTGTGGTGTGACCCGGTTCAGTCTTTAAGGTCTGAAAAAGTAGGGTGTCGTGATGCTGACTCCCTCACGTGGTTCCCCGTAGACACAAGAACAAATAGTACCGAAACACAATAACAAATAGTACCGAAACACGAGACTAGCATAATGTAAGTTCTACATAAATATATGTTTACACGACATGACTGATATTTACAACAACAAATATCTACTCACAAGCCCTCTTTTAGCATACCCCACGTGTAGCTATTGGCCTCGTCCGGGGCTGCTGCGGGCGCTGGTACGAGTAGGTCAAACGCTCAGACGACCGAGGCACCCTACTGGTGAGAGTAGCCTGAGAGAGTGTCGCGAGAGGACGATGCGTCGGCTAGCTCGCTCCAGGCGCACCGTGCAGCTGTGAAGCCCCCACGGAGACCTGGCTGCTCTCGCCGTGCGAAGACCCACCGCAACCTTGGTCGAAATCGAAGTCCCCGGAGCGTGACTCCTCGTGCGACACTAGCTCCTCCCAAAGGGGTGTACAAGCTGTGAAACAATACGTTATGCATGTAAACATGGCGAAAATGATGAGATAGTACGTTGTACATGCAAACAAGATAGACATACCTCGTCGCACAAAGGTAGCAGATGGCTCCGCGTACCGCGTACTCGTGCCGCGTGTACGGGTGGAACTCAGGACCTACCAGAGAAAATTGTTATTAGTAACTAGTGGAGTTCGAACAAAACAACCAGATGCGAGTGTTTTATGCTGACTTGCGAACTATGTTGGGACACTTCCAGCACGGTGTCGTGGGTCACCTCCCTTGGCCTACGGCAGGATGCCAGCTCGATGCCTCGCCTCGTCTTCTCAACGAACTGGTCCATGACCCTTTGATCTCCTGCGGGATGGGACCTCTGTTGCAGACCGAACTGGCGCATCACCCAGTGCACGTGGTACTTCTCCACGAAGACATCGTGCACCAAGCACATCCGCGTGTACCAGTATGTGTGGTCTCGCGTGCACAGGCTCGACAGGTCTCGGGGTGCGCGCGTGTACACCCTCTTGGGAGTGTACGGTGTCCAGATGACGCGGACATCCGTCAACCGACCGAACATCGCAATGTAGTCTGGGTAGGACGCGTGCGTAATGATCGGAGTGAAGGTGGCCTATCGAATGGAACAACAGAAACTTAGTTAGCACAAGAAATTGAATTACAATACGGAAAAGAACAAATGTTCGAAAAACTTACTCGTCAGCGACACCACACCGTACCCATGGTCGGTCGATCCACATCGGCGGTGGCGGCAGCGTACATGGCGACTGTGTAGGTGCCCAGGTCCAGCTGTGGTCGTCCGATTTGGAAACGCTCGAATGACCACAACTGAAGAAGCAGCGGGCATCCGGAGAGGATGGAGCTGTCCCCAACCCAGCGGGCCATGTCGCACAGGGCACGGTACGTCGCACATAGCACCGCTGGGCCCCAGGTGTAGGGCTGGATCCCCTCTACCTCCCAGTTCGCCAGCCGACGTTCGTACCAAATGAAATGCTTGTCGACGCTGTCGCCGTGGGACCCTAGGAACATCACCCACCCGAACAACCACAACAAGTAGACCTCGAAGTGCCTTGTCACCGTGTACTCGCCTGCGTCCTCCGCCATACGCTCCGACTGCAAGAAGACATATACACATAAGTAAGTTGTACAAAACAATTAAAGTGGAAGGACAAGAGTTCCAAAAACTTACGTAAAACTGGCAGATCCACTACAGCAACGGCTCGTGTGCGCTCTGAACTCCCTGTAGCCGCTGTTTAGCGGCAGCACCCCTGGAACCTCATGAGGAACTCCGTGCATCACGTGGCTGAGATGTCGTGCGCTGCCAGGGGAAGCCCGTGCAGGGCAACCCAGTTAGGAAGGTCACGTCCTGAAGTGCCGGCGCCATCTCCCCGCACGGGAGGTGAAACGTGTACGTCACCGGCCTCTACCGGTCAACCAATGCCGTTAGGAGGCACCGATCGTACGGAAAGCGCCTCGACGTACGACGATTGCCCGCGCGATCCTAGTCGTCCTCCCACGTCGCCTCCAGCATCCTCGCTAGTGCAAGGAGACCTACCGTTCTCAAACTGCGTCGAAAGGATTAAGAACAAATGTAAGTCCACCCAAAGTAGCCAGACTACAATTGAGCACAAGAGGGTCACAGCTACACGTACCTCGGAACCCAACGTGGGTCCACCCTCCATGCCCTCATGGGCGTGCGCAGCTGCAACGCGCCAAGCTCAATCGCCGCCTCGCCCACCTGGGGATGGTACTAGGGCTGGAAAAATAGCTCGAGACTCGCGAGCCAGCTCGGCTCGGACCAAGCCCGCTCGCGAGCCACTCGTTCCTCCCGACCCCAATCCACTCGTCTTCTTCCTCTCTCCAATCCTCAATCCCAAACGCAAAACACAATGTCTTCTTCCCCTCTCCGATCCCCAATCCCCGATGCTCCCCCGACCCCCGGCCACTCCCCTCGCCACCTCTCGTCGTCCCCTGCCCCCTCCACCTCTCGTCCCGCATCCCCTACCCCCTCTCCCGCCTCTGCCCTCGCCACCACCTCCTCTTCCTCCTCCAAGCGTCGCCACCATCGAGCACGACTTCTTCCCCGATCTCCCCTACCTTCACGACCGCCTCGAATTCTTTTTTATTTTGGCCCTCTAACGCCACTCAATTCCAAATCTAGCCTCCTTCCCGTTTTTTTTGCAAATCTAGCCCCTCCTCTCTTCCGCGCTCGGTGATCGCAGATGTGCGACGCTCGCCCGCTTCGCGCTCGCCTCGCTCGCTCGCGCCAGCCGCTCATCGCGCCGCTCGCACCGCCAGCGAGCCTCTCACCCCGCCGCGCATCATCGCGGGTGGCCTCTCACCTCCTTCACGCCGCGCCACGCCGCGCCGTCCACTTCGCGCAGTGACCGCGGAGGAGCCACTTGTCCGCCCGGTGGTTCCACGCTGTTTGGGGCTAGTTTTGCAAAAGAAAAAAGGAGCTAGATTTGCAATTGAGTGGCGCCAGAGACCAAAATAAAAAGAATTCGACCGCTCGATTGGCTCTAGGCCTTGCGCTCCTCCTTCGAAATGCGCAGTGCAACTCAAGATCCTCGACCACTGCTGCCTCCAGCGCCACAAGCCCGTCCCTACCCCAATGCCTACCACCTCCACCGCGCTTCGCTACCCATCCTTCCTAACAAGTGATAGCGTGACCAAAAGGTTTGGAATTAGAAATAAAGTTAGTAAAATGTTAATAATAAAAATAATTTTAAAAATAGATTAATTAATATAAAAAAAAAGTTTCTATTCTAAACGGCGATAGGTATCTATTTTGTAAAAAAAAATAACTTTTTTTGTAAATATCTTTTAAATTAATATTATTATAAAAAATCAAGTACCAACCTCGTGTTGCACATTTGGTGTAAAGTGGGCAAAGCCTCCCCTAGTCCCCTGCTTAGAATCCTGAGAAAACTATGTGGTTTTAGGCACAAATGTTGGCCAAATATCATATCATAATATCTTTTAAAAATATTTCCATACGGTTTGTCAGTCTCATAGAGATCCAGAGGATATGTCAATATCAACCTTTCAAATTGATGCAAATAGCAGCCACTTTCCATGAAATGCTTATCATTTCTCAGGATGCAAAGTGAACACAAACTCTGAAGGAAGCAGTGGACTCAGAATCTGGATCTTTGAAGAGCAGTCCACAAATCTACCTGAGCAAGGAACAGAAGTGTTCATTTTGAAAATACATGTCAATGTTTTTACAAGTATCGCATTTGGCAATAGCAGGAGTCCACATATTGGATTCAACCTAACAGGTTTTGATAAGCCCTAAAACTTATAGAAGTAATCTCTTGAACTTAGCTCAATGTGGGTCCATGGTGTACTGGAGCAGCCAAGAAGTGCCTAGAGTTTGCCAAGTGCACAAATTAACCTCATAGAAGTTCAATGATAAACTAGTTGCTCGCTTTGCTATCTAGGACTCATTGCAGCCTCTTCGCCAGCCTGCAAAGGGTTAATGGAAGATTTGAGAAACCATGAAATGATCCATGCACTCTGTGAAGTATCTACCTCTGCAAGGAAATTAGAATTACCGTTTTAGCCAGCAAACTGGCTTTCTCATCATCAAAACCAAGAGAAGCCAGTATCTTATGACCAGCTGACTCTTTATCTGACCATATCCCCAGGAACAAATGATTGGCCGTTACCTCTCCAGCTTCACCTAAAGTCAGAATTTAACTCATGAAACAAAATAACAATAGGAATAATTGATTACATTTTAGATGGGCAAACAGAAAAGAAAAGATACGTCACACTTCATATCATGCTCATTAGCATGAATCAGCATTCAACAGCATAAAGTTAACTAAAGGTAAAGCCAACAAGACGAAGTGTACCTACGAAGAGAGTGGCCATAAAAAATCCATACCCCCTTGAACTACAATGGTCATATCTACAGAAAACTCCAGTCAAAATTCACCACCTTGCCTCTAACCTTAAGAGTAGTCTTAGACCCAACACGTAGCAACATACTTATTCAAAAAAGGTAAGCATTTTCTAGACTGTACTGCAACCACAGTTGGACTTAAGGACACTCATTTCGCGCAAGGGTTCTGATTCAATTTAAAACTAGTACTGTAGTTGATGCCTACCAAACCGCACGATACCAAAAGTACATGACTTCAATTCCAGATCCTTCTAAGAAACACAGATCACAAATGGCACGCCTTCGTAGAGACCATACTCTAACAAAAAATGACCATCTCCACTCCTTCAATTCTCATAGCAGGCTTGATAAAATACCATCTTAAATTTCATTCGCAGTCAATTACAATTTCAAGCTTAGCATCGCCCTAAATTAAAACATAGAATAACAGTACAACTGTACAAGCCAGTTGGCCTGCTCCCAGTCCTGCATGTGAAGATCTGGTCTCATGAATGTGGAGCTGGAATTATCAAATCTAAGTAGGTCATGCTTGTGCTATGGACTCTGAGCTGTTCATTCTGCATAGTCAAATGCAGGAGCGATCCTATCAGAGCACTTTGTACAACACCAGCATGGCTTTTAACTCACCTTTACAAAAAAAAAGGAACTGACATGGTCCGGTTCAAACGTTACAACAGTAATCATTCTTTTTTGCAAAATGGCATCAAACGGAGCTATGCTGAGCTGAAAAACCAATAAAAGCTAAGCTAGATCTAGGTTGTATGCAAAATACAAGCAGTTGTAATGCTTCTAGCTACAACAATATCTGCCGTACAAGATTTGCTGAAATAGCTTTCTCAAGCCATTGCAGAAATGGAGTTGGTAGGTCCTTTATCAAGCTAGAAAAGACAAAGATTTTTTAAAAGAGAAAAAATTAAGTAGGTTTTACAGCGCTTGCTATGCTCGTAGAGGTTGTTACAACAATTGAATAACATATTCGGCTTGGTCTGATGCTTGAGAACATGTTCCTATGCTTGGTGAAAACTGGCCTATTTCAGTCCTGCTTTGATGGTGTGTATGCTTTGTGCCAACATTTGCACTACCAATTTGTTTCAAAATTTGGTAGGAACTTGCCACGTTTGATTTGCTCAAGAAATGTGAAGAAGAGATGCTAATGTGAACAGTAACTTAGCAAAATTTTGGCATAAAAACAAATACACAGCATTTCTGGTCAACACGGCCAAAAATTGGCAGGCAAATCTTGGCAACATTGGCTTATGTTCTCTCAATTTGTGAGGTATGACAACATAAAGTCAACATAAGGCTATTTTAGAACTTAAAGAGATACAGAGAATGTTACTAAGATCAGAATATAATTTTTGGCAACATGGTCATCCAGATGCATTATCCTTAAATTTGTCATACAGATCAATGGTCCAACCATAAGAAATCCTATTCATTGGAGACTCCATAACTTATAGGTTTCTTGAGGTTGTTGTAAGGCAATTCCCTCACTTGCCAAACATTTGAGAAAATCGTAGTTGATTTATAATATAACCCATTGAGAAAACGAATACCCAAACAAGATATCAAGAAATTGACTCCATGAGCCAAGAGCCCAATGCTCTGATACTCCGATACACCTGAGAGGCGCCAGTATCCCGATACGTATCGGGTACAGGTACGGCTCCGATACGGCCCCGATACATATCGGGAAGTATCGGAAATACGCGTGCTTTAAAATAAAGAAAATAAATTACCGATACAGTTGGATACGGCCCGATATTGCGATACAGCCCAACCAGCCCAAGATAACTTTAGTCCAGCCCAAGCGCTCTAAATCTGACTCGTGCGGTCGTTCCTCCATTCCTTCGACAACCGCCGCCGCCTCTGCTCATCGCCTCCCAGCTCCGAGTCCGGCGGCCAGCGAGCCTCCTCTTCTCGTCGCCTCCTCTCCTCATCGCCTCCAAGGTCGCACCTCCCAGCTGCGATTCCAGCAGCCGGCGAACCTCCTCTTCTCGTCGCCTTCTCCTCTGCTCATCGCCTCCAAGGTCGCCCCTCCAACGACCGCTCCTCCGTGCGCCTCCCAGCGACTAGTAGCCGGTGGCGCTCCCTCCTCTGTGCCAGGAGCCAGGACGCGACGCGAGGCTCCCTCGCGCTGCCGCCGCCGCTCATCGCCGGCTTCTCGGCCGCTGCCGCCTCGCCCTTGGCTCGCTCGTCGCCGGTAAGCTACTCCTCTCCTTCCTCGGCTGGCCGCTCGCTGCCGGTTAGCTGCGTAGGTGCCTCGCTTTGTTCTGCCACTAGTAGAAGCAACAATAGTAGTTGCAGACTACTAGTAGTATTATGCTCGGGGAGCTTCTAGTAGTATTAGTAGGAATAGGATATCCCGGGGAGCTTCAGACTACTAGTAGTATTAGTAGTAGCAAAGGACTAATAATAGTAGCATTGTGTAGTAGTATTATAAATATTTTGTTCATTGTGCAGTAGTAGTAATAGTAGTAGCAGACTACTAGTAGTACTACAATTTGTCAAGTATCGTATTTTATATTTTTACTATTTTTAATATATATATATATACATCCGTATCACCGTATCGGGATTTTTGAATAAATGGAGTATCACCGCATCCGTACCGCCGTACCGGTATCGCGTATCGGTGCATCATAGAGTAGCATTGTGTAGTAGTATTATAAATATTTTGTTCATTGTGCAGTAGTAGTAATAGTAGTAGCAGACTACTAGTAGTATTACAATTTGTCAAGTAGTGTATTTTATATTTTTACTATTTTTAATACACACACACACACACACACACACACATCCGTATCCTCGTATCGGGTTTTTTTGAAGAAATGGAGTACCGCTGTACCGGTATCGCGTATCGGTTCATCATAGGCCCGATGTCAAATAAGTCTCTAAAGTCTAAACCACCATTAAAAGGTACATGCACTCATCCAACAGCTAGAAATCACTTCACCTATAGAAAAAAAACATTATATGTTCCCCATTACTAGGATTGGGAATTATGCCCTTCTAATCAGAATGGAAGATCGTTTAAATGTTTGGAACATAGTCACCAAGAACTTGGGTCAACCGAGTCGAGGAACAGGGTCGCGGGATGGGGGTTGCGGGTGGCTAAAAATGTGGGTCGAAGGGGGGTAGTGCTCTTCGGAACGCTAGTTTGGAACACGGAACATGATCCCGGTGAATCCAGGTCGATGACCCAGTTAAACAAAGATATATTATTATAGTCAATATTCAGATAGTACCGTAAATATACTTGGGAAAAAATAAAAGGAAAAGGACAAGGAGAAGGGAGTGGGTCGGCCCAGTCCACTATAACCAGGCCAGCTCAATCCTTTCCCCTTTCCCACTGCCACTAGGGCTTCTCACACACACAAGACAACCACAAACACAGAGAGACACGGGAGTGCAGATGGCCACCGCCGGTTGCCATCACCGGAGTCACCATCAGTCGTCCTCTTCGCTCGCGGCTATCATCTGCCATCCTCTCCGCTCGTGGTGACGGCGGCAACGATGGAGAATTGGAGATGACGTGAAGCGATGGCGGCGACTTGAGTTAGCTCACTCCTCTCCCTCCCCCTCCTCTCCGCTTGCAATTCGGTGATGTCCCGACGGTGACCCAGATCGCTGGTGACCCGTGATTCGGGACGAGCGGTCCGGGGTCATGGATCGCAGCGGCAACCCCGGTCCTGGCAACTATGGCTTTGGAACATGTTCTCCAAAGAACTGAATAAATGTCGTCAGTTTTGGTTTGTGTTGGGAGCCCAACTCAGCTGCCTCTAGTGAGAAATGAGAACAAAAATGAAACTGTAACTCTATAATTTTTTTAAGAAAACACAAATTAAACTCTGTTGCACAAACAAGCGAACCTAGCAAGCACATAATATGGCAAACAAAATTGCATCTTTCACGCAACCAATCTACCTAGCAAAGGCAATGTATATGAGTGTATAATATCATGTGATGCTAGGATAGAAGTCATGGGTTGCAAATTTTTAAAAAGGTCTAGGCATATTGCATATCAAAAATTTCAGAGACCACATTGACCAAACAATCCTCAATGGCTAAAATCGAAAACAGCTCAGCAGCACTTTATGCCCAAAATAAGTTCTAAGATAATCAGTGTGATCAAATTTACAGAAATAAAAGCAAAGACATTCAGAATTTCTTTTCTTCATTTAGACCCACTTGGCCACTACAGCTCTTATAAAGAGATGCAGGTGTGCATAGCATGATTGTCTGATGGACATTCATGAGGGAAATGAAGTAAACTTTACACATGAGTACATGCCACTATGACAGAGATATAACACATCAAAGCAGAATCACTTGTACATGGTGGGTCTCATCAGGGATCTACAGATCATGTACACTTGTATTTAGGAACGAGTATTATTAGTTATATGGCTATCAATATGTAAACTAATATGAAAGAAGAATAAAATTCGACAATATACTAGTAGTTAAACCAAAACAATGAAGATTATGCTGCATGAATTGAATGTTGAAACTACCATTTTCTCAATTAAATCCAAGATGAAATCATTAAACATGAATGTAATATGAAATTGAATAGATGGTATGACACACTTATTTATCTTTAGCAAGCTAGCAATTATGGAAAACAATATGCTAACACACTGGTTCTCCAAACATGAAAAAAAAAAATGCTCATTATTGAAGTGTCATGGGTGTGGGCCCGGGAGCCACAGGCCATTAGGGGGCTGCGTGTGAAGCGATGCATCATGAACAGTACCATGCCACTGTAGCAATACCGTGTGTGAACAGTACCAGAGTACTGTGGCATTAGGATTAGGAAGGATTACCTTCTTCATTGAGAATATCTATTTCTCTAAATAGTTTGTTAGTTTCCTTATATAGAGATTAGTTAATTGGAAAGGTTATCTATTAGTTAGAAATATTATCTATTAGTTAAGAAGATCATCTATTGGTTAGGAAGATCATCATTTAGATTGATCTTATCCATAATTGTTAGAAGAGCTCTCTACATAAGGAGGTATATTGTAATCGTTTACATTAAGTAAGAAAGATGAATTAATCTAGTCTCTCTCTCAAGGTTCTATCATCCCAGTCTATAGTCTAATCTCTCATCCCACTAAGTCGACGCCGTCCGGCCTTATTCCGGATGTGTTTACCCCGTTATGAACTAAGGTTCGTGACTTTTGGTATCTGAGCCAACACCATGGCCTCTGCTGCCGAGAATTTCAAGGCCATGAGGGCCACTCTCGACGAGATGAGTGCTAGCGTAGACAACATGAAAACCATCTTAACAAACATGGTGGCTATGGTGATCAAGTTGGTGGAAAAGGAGGAGAAGAAGGCACGGGCAGCTGCTGCTGTGCGATCTGCACCGCCAGAGGTGTCTCAGATTTCGCCAACGACTTACCCATCATTAACCTCGTTGCCCGTGGTTGCACAAATGGTACCCTCGCCGAGGATGAAGAAGGCTGCTTCCCAGCGGCCGTTTTCTCCACACGACCGACTGACGCCGTGCCTTCATAGGTGCGGGTCGTGGCGAGTGCCAGGACCACGACAGCATCGTGTTCTCCCAACCATCGGCGGGAAGAGCGTCGCTGCTGCCCCGCGCTGCTTGTCCATGCCATCAGCGTCTCCTGCAATGTCAAGCCACGCCAAGGGACCGCAATCCTCACTGCTATCCATTGGAACGTTGTTGATCCTCTTCCATGCGACGCTCCGCCAGCGCCACCACCTCTCGTCGACATGAGGACACCTCGAGTTGCAGCCATGGCTGCCGCCATGCAGCTCGAGGACGAGCTGTTCGTTCGGGAGGGGTGAAGTGTCATGGGCATGGGCCCAGGGGAGCCACAACCCATTAGGGGGCTGCAAGTGAAATGATGTAGCATGAACAGAACCGCACGACCGTAGCAATACCGTGCATGAACAGTATCTGAGTACTGTAGCATTAGGATTGGGAAGGGGTTACCTTCTTCAGTAAGAATATATATTTCCCTAAATAGTTTATTAGTTTCCTTATATAGGGATTAGTTGATTGGGAAGGTTATCTATTAGTTAGGAAGGTTATCTATTAGTTAGGAATGTTATAATTTTGATTGATCTTAATTATCCATAATTGTTAGAAGAGCTCTCTATATAAGGAGGTATATTGTAATCGTTGACATTAAGCAAAAAGATGAATTAATCTAATCTCCCTCCCAAGGTTCTATCATCCCAGTCTATATTCTAATCTCTCATCCCACTAAGCCGATGTCGCCCAGCCTTTTTCCCGGCGGTGTTTACCCCGTTATGAACTAAGGTGCATGACACGAAGCCTACCAGAATAATAAGAATAAAACATGTTGTGCAATCAGGTACAAATACTAAAGAGTACAAACAACCAATTGAGTATCTCTTCAACCCAAATGCGCAATGAACAATAATGGAAGTCAGTATTTTGAAAGAAATAACCTGATTTCAGTTTCTCATTTACAGCCCAATCAAGGGCTCGTTGTGCAGCTTCTGTCAATGGTGGATGCATAGGACTGAAATAAAACATTTCTGACTTCCCAAGTACATTCGCTGCCTCCTCACGCACTTTGAGCAGCGTAATTCCATTAGCACGCATAAGTTTTGCCGCGTCGCTAGTTCCTGAAAGCAACAAAGTTGTTGTTCAGTGCATTGTACTATGCATAACAATGTATGAAACTAAAAAAACAACAAATGTTAGCTCAACAGTTGACAATATTATGGTAAACTATGTCATCGACTTTAGATGTCAACTAGAACCACTGACAGTTGAGACTTCTATGTAAGTATGCACACATTGTGTTGGATCACATAATAATTTGTCAGAGTTCAACTAATAACTAATCAACTTGAAACCAATCACATGTGAACCACCAAACACCCATCAAAGGTCTAGGTTGGAATTGCAGGATTCATTAGCACCTGTAAACTATTACAGGCTAACCTTATTTATAGAAGATCTTGGACTTCTTTTCAATCCAAAGTATCTCTATAAGTCAGCCAAAGGAGGCCCAAATTTCTCCCGCGTCATTAACCAAAAAAGGGTTTGCTTACTCCACAACTATTCTACATGGAAGCCCTTTTTTTTTTTTTTTTGCAAACAGTTGCCACATATTCTTTTGCCTTCTTGTGTTCTAAGGGAACAACCAACCAACAAACTGCTTCAGATCGTTACTATCATACTATGAGACATGCATGGCGCATTTGTCATGAACTTTTTTGGCTTCATAAGGTTCTCCATCGTTAGAAACTAGTAACTAGTGGTTATCATGCATATACATAGATAGATGACATAAGCACTTGAGAACTACAAAACTCAGTCGATGTCTAAGCCGCTAAAAAACACATTTTGTGTTTAATTACTTTTGTATCATTATTCATGATTTCCTACATTTGACTCCCCGTTCCATATTTTCACCATGCGTGTAGATGTAGTGCACAAAAAAAACTTTTCATAGTTTCAAAGAAACATATTTAGCTAAGTACATACCATACACTACACATGTTCATGAACACAAATAGTTCCCATCCAATCAGTGATGCATAAAGATTTCTTACTAGACAAACAGGCAATCATTAGAGTATCAGACCCACTTCTAGTATCTTTCAGAAGAGAAATCTTCACGCCCCTTCTAAGTTCTAACTCCTACACCATTCTTTATTTATCTTTTCCAATTCATCTGTCCCATTTGCAATCAAAAGTCACGACTAATTTGCCACACTTAAGTTCCTGATATGACCACCAAAGATAGCAAATAATCAAATGTTCGGGTGGAAATTCTAAGATCCTTCGTCTCACCCTCGACGAGGATGCCCATAAGGAGCCCCTCAGTGCCTGTGGTTGGGTACCTCATCTTCCGTGCCTCCAGCTCCGCCATCGCAAATGACCGCACCGCCCTTGATGACCACCTGCGTGCAGTGCAATCCCCATGTCAGCTCCAAATATAGACAAATGATGCCGAAGTATCAGATATAATTGTAGCTCACCGGATTTTCTTCTCCCCAGAAGCTACCTCTGGATTCCTAAGAAACAACAATTCCAGAAGCAAGTTCATCACAGGATCCAAAAATATAATAATCAAATCGCGCAATCAAAGTAGTTATACTAGGTGCTAAATCCCAAGAGATAGTCTTAAGGAAAGAAACAGCTTAAGTTAGGAATGTTTTATGAGGAAACATTGCTGAGGGGGGCGAATATCATTAGTTGTGCTTACGTAGTGGGAAGCTGAGCGACGGCGCCGGCGACACGGCGGCTCCGGCAGCGGGAGGCGAGGAGTGGGCCCCCCGCGGCAGCGGTCCGGAGGGAGGCGGGCAGGACAGGGGTTGCCAGGAAGGAGAGGGAGGAGGAGGAGGGAGCGGTGTGGTGGGGGGAGGAGACGAATGAGAGGAAGGCGGCCTGGGCGGCGGTCGCCATGGCGGGCGGAGGTGTTCGGGGGTTTACGGGGATTACTCGCTTGGATAGGGAGTGAGCAGGAGTGGGGGACGCAACGATAGAATAGTACTTCCTCGCAAAGAAGACTACGGGCACGTTTGGAATAGTTTCGGCTTAAATCTTTCTAAATATGCAGTTTTTTTCGAAGTCAGACGATGTTGTAACGTACGAAAGCCGAAAGTTACTCGTGGGGAGCTTCTTGCAGCCCTCGTTCTGACTTTGCTCCTAGAGATGAGGGGTAATTACTCGCTTTTGTCACAGAACAAAAACCCATCCCACTGACCTCCCTCGCCCGATCCCTAACCCTAGCGTCGCCCGCCCCGCATCCTCCTCCCTCCTCCTCTCTCCTACACCGCCGCCCCGCCCTGTCCCTGTCCTCCTCTCTCCCGCGTCGTTGCACCGCCCCTCCCTCGAGCGACACCGCCCCACCCTCCTCCTCCTCCCTTAAGCCGTCGCCCTCCCCTTCTCTTCCTCCTCCGAGCCACCGCCGCCCTCCCCTTCTCCTCCTCCTCTGAGCCGCCGTCATCCTCCACCGACGTCGCCCTCCCCTTCTTCTCCTCCCACGAGCCGCCGCCCTCCCCTTCTCCTCCTCCCACGAGCCGCCGCCCTCCTCTCCTCCTTCCAGTCGTCGCCGCTGTAACATCCCAATTTGCCCTCTTGTAAAAAAAATAATTTGAAATTAATTAATTGAAAGTGTTGACTTTTATTTGGTGTTGTTCAGTTCCAATGCAAAACCCTACAATCTAAATCCAATTATGAATTCCATCTTCAAATCAAATTCCAAAGTTCAAATCTCAAATTCCCAATTCAAAATCATCATCTCTCTATTCAAATCAATTATCGACCAAAATGCAAATTCAAATCCAAATTTCTTCGTCTCAACTCAAATCTTGTCTCCAAAAATCAAGATTCAAATTTTATAATGTGAATCATCCTCCCCAATTTTTTTCTCATCCTCCCAATTTTTTCTTTGTTCTTTGTTCTTTCCTTCCTTTTCCTCTCTACTTGCTCTCCTTGCTATGTCACATGCGTGATTGAGCTATGCCACGCCGTGCGCACCCGAGCACCTGCGCCTGCGCTTGCTTGTGTCGCCCACGCCGCATAGAGCCACACTAGCACCGTGCGTTCCACGCCCCCAGTGCCCAGGCTACGCCCTAGCCGCGCCGCTCGCCCGTCATCACCACTGCCATCAAGGTCGTCGTTGCTCGTGCATTCAAGCAGCATCATTGCTCCTTGTTGTTTCTGCTCGTTTTCAAAACCGTCCGCCACCGGGTTCATTGATTCCACCGAGTGCTAGTGCCCTCTCTGCTACCTTCCCTCACCGTATAAAGAGGGCATCGAGTCCCTCTTGCCTCCTTTTCGTTTTGCTCCAAACCGCAACCCCTACCTCGCCGTCGTTCAGTTGGAACGCATCGTGCCGCCACCTTCTTCCCGAAGTCCGGCCGCCACCCCTTCTTGCGTCCCGCTGATCTGGTGAGCCCCTTGCCTATATGTGCGCTTCACGTCATGTTCCCGAGTCCAACATTTCCCCTCTTTTCATTTCGATTTTGCCGCAGTTGTTCGCCAGAATCGGGCCCATCTTCCTCTCCAGTCGAGCCGGCACTATCACCGGTTTTCGTCGCCCTCGACGAGCTTCTCCTCAATTCCTCTCACCTGTAGCACCTCCTCGACCCCCTCCATCTATCCCCCACCTCCTTTCCTCCGTTGCGCTACCTTAGCCAACCACCTCTGTCGCCCTGTCTTAACCGCCTCGGCCACTCTCGGGCCACCTCGACCCACCTGACGCATTCCCCATGCCGTTGCTGTGTCTATGCGCGCGCCACCAGCACCATCGTCGCCCTGGTGCCACTCCGGGCACGCCGCTGCCACCAGAAGGACGGGAACCCCGATGGGGATTCATTTTTCCTATCGCCCAGCCCTCCCATGTCATCTCTCACTGCCGGCGCTGACGTCCAGAGCTGCCACCCGCTCCCCTGTTTCCTCGGTTTTTCTCCTTCTTGCTTTCTTCTTCTCACTGACAGTGGTCCCCACCTCTCATCCTCCCCATCTATCTCTCTCTCAATGGCAATGGGACCCCACATATCAGCTCCTTTTTATTTGATCATTTAATTTCAGAAATGAATATTCCACCAAATATTCTTTCTTCTCTCTCATTTGTTTTGCAATTTCCATTTCCAACAAACTTCTGGATGCTCATTCTCTTCCATACGAACTCCGAATCAATTGATTCTTGTTTCTAAATTCATCTAAATTCAATATCTTTCTATTCATACTAATTTTATTATTTTTGGATTTTATTTATTTTTTTATTTATTCTGTCTCGTTTCGCGCGTATAGAATCCGACGTTGCCGAAGCAAGTTTGGACCAACCGGAATGTGTGACCTCAACCCTCAACGAAGGCAAGTCTCCTTTGATCATGTTGTACATATGCTTTTGAAATCTTGTTTTAAATTATAAAACTTGTATGCATTGCTATTTACATAAAATGATAAGTTTAAATCTTAAGAGTGTTAGTTAATCCTAATTTGATTATACTCTATTTGATGTTGTTATCCTTGAATCATTGTCGCCCTCAGGGGAGGTCCCAGCAATAGGGCGAGGGTAGGCGGTCGCCCGAGGTAGCCGACGCCGACGAACCCCCACCTCCAGTCGTGGTCTGCGCATCACGCAGCGGCAGCGGCAGCGACACCGCCGCTGCCTCGCAGCGAGGCCGAAGAGGCGCCACGGGGCGGGTGGATGTCGTCGCCCCCGCAAGAAGGCGGTGGCGCCGCCGCACCGCCGTCCGTCAGGGACTAGCCACCAGGTACTTGGATCGGTTCCCCCATCTGTTGTTTCATAGTTCTGTTCGATTGGATTGGGTTATGTTGGGTTGTAGTGAAATGGATCGGGCTAATTAGAGTGGTATGGAAGATCTTGTTTTGTGCTTCCTTCTGAATTTGGCAGTGAAGAATGGAAGGCTGCACAATTTGAGATTCGACACTATGCTATCAAGATTCATAGTGCATGGGAGGGGTAGCTATTTTCTGATTGAATTACATGGGCAACACATGTTTCTTTAAGGTCAAGAGTCAAGATTGGTAAACTAAATAATACAGTGGGACTGCAAGAGGGTAAACTGAAAGTTAAACAGAAATACTTCCGATCTGTCTAAAATGGTGCATGTAACTCTGCATGATTGATTGTAAAAACATTTCCAACATGTCTGGATGTCACTAGTTTCCATATACTTGGGCAGCTCCTTTGCACTTTTGGCTATGATGCTCATCCTGAATGCATCAGCCTTTTTGTGAAAGCACTTGGAGGCTCTGCAGCAGGCTCAAACAAAAGAATATTGTTCCTTTTGTGGGGTATGTTTTGAGAATACTTTCTTAGTCAATTTAATTCACATTCTTGGTATTTGTTTTTCTCATTTGTCACAAGTCATCACCACTGTACTAAACATTTTTGCTTAACTACATGCTAAATAGGATTACATGGAGGATTATGAGATTATGGTCCCATTTCAGTCTCTTCAAGCTCTTGGTTGCCATGTTGATGCAGTTTGCCCTAACAAGGGTGCCGGGGAAAAGTGCCCAACTGCCATTCATGACATCGAAGGTGACCAAACTTACAGCGAGAAGCCTGGTCATGATTTTGCTTTGACAGCATCATTTGACAGTGTGGATGCTTCAAGCTATGAAGCACTTGTAATCCCTGGTGGACGGGCTTCTAAGTACCTTGCGTTGAATGATAAAGTCGTTAGTTTGGTGAAGGGTTTCATGGATAAAGGAAAGCCAATTGCTTCGATTTGCCATGGCCAACAGATTTTATCTGCTGCTGGGGTCCTTCAGGTACATTGATGAGGTACATTTTCTACATTTGACCTATCTTTGTATGTTCACATGATGTGGATTATAGTTTTCATATCCATTGTTATTCCGCCCAACCTAAATTTCAATCCTAGGCCCGCCACTGGTCGCCCTAGTACATAAAATCCTCAATAATGATTACTTTATTATCAGATAATGAGAATACAATATTGCGGAGTAAGATGAATACAATGATGAAGGACATCTTTGTGGATTATATAGATTGTTGAGAACGAATATAAAGTTTAACTTGGTGGAACCAGTTATATCATGGAAGTGTCTAGACATGAAGCACTTATGATTATCTTGGATCGAAAGGAGAGATTGGATTTAAACCAAATTTTAGTTGAATTACATTGATTATAGTAAGTGATTGTTGGAGAATTAGTTTTGTGAAATTGATCTAATAAACGTGGCGATTAAAAGAACAAAAAGATGGATTTTTATAACAATTCATGATGATAATTTTTGGTGAATTGGTTGAATCATGTAGAATGCGTACACTTTGTAGAATTAATTGGATTATAGAAATACATCATTGTTGGATCATATGATTATATCATTGTTGGATTATAGAAATATATCATTGTTGGATTATTGGAATACATCGTTATCAGATTACATCATTGTTGGGTTATAGGAATATATCATTGTTAGATCATAAGAACATATCTTTGTTGAATTATAGGAATATATCATTGTTGGATTACATGAATATATTATTGTTGGATTATAGAGATAAAATATTGTTGGATTATACAAATACATTATTGATGGATTAGTATAAAGTGGTAGAACTACTTAGACAAACTATATCGATTATTATCATCCCATGGGTGGGAATTATTAATACCATTTATGCAATTTAGTTTGAGAAATGTATGGCAATAGTAATTGCTGCTGGTTTCAAAATAAAATAAAATGGTAAAAATATGTTTAGACTTGGGCGGATGGTCAGGTCAGGAGAGTGCAGTTAGAGCACGAGAACTTGTATTGTATTAAGTTCCGTCCAAGTCATATTAAGGACCGACGCTTGTGACTATCAAAACTGAGTACTACCATGCAACCACATATCCAGAATGGGAAGGACCTAACCATCTAATTTACTATGTTCTAGCATTACGCCCGCGGGCTGTAGTTGTTAGGTGTTCTTTTTTGGGATTGGGCAGACGATGGTAGTTGATGTCCATGTCTGTCGGGGCTTACCCTAGGCGATGGTAACAAATGTCTATATCTGGGTAGGTTATCCCCCACAACGGTGAGCTCCGGGTCGATGGTAAAGGACGTTCATGACTTAGGGTTAAGCTCATCGGGCGGGTTGGTGTTAGAGCGTGCTATTGTAAAGGTCGTGTGATAATCACTTAGTAGCACACCTTTGGAAGTGTCAGTCGGATATTATAAGATGATTATCTCATGTGGGTCAAAGCTATACAATCTCTGTGGAGTGTAAAACTATTCGAATAGCCGTGCCCACGGTCAAAGGCAGGCAAGGTGCTTTTTCACATGGTAGATTTTGGTTTTGATTTCAAAAGAGTAATTTTTGGGAACCTGTGAGCAGTTGGGACTCTCAGGTAGATATTTTGGTAGCTAGAGCCAGTTGGGCAGCTAGAGCCCTATCCTTTGAACCTTGGCGGCTAGAGCCTTGATACTAGTGGTTGGTAGCTAGAACCTCCACTAGTGATACAATTAGTTTAATTATTGAAATTACTTTGTCAAATGTTGCTTTATAAAAACTGTTAAAACTTAAAATATTCTTTGTACAAAAGAATCATATAAGCCCCATTGTTGAGCCTTGCATATTGTATTTTCTCTTAAGACTTGCAAAGTACTTTATGTACTCACATGCTACGCTTAAAAAAAATCTCATAAACTTTCAAAGTTCCCGATGAGGATTACAACTTCTACGCGTGTGGCTACAATGAAGGACACTAGAGTACTAGGTTGTGAGCCCCCCATCGATTGCCTGAGAGCATATGGATGTGCCATCACTTGGAGTTATCTTCTTTTGTTGCAGTTTATTCGAGTTGTTTAGCCTAAAATGACGATAATTATAAGCTTCGATCATAAGATCATTACTCTTTTGTTCATTATTATACAATAGTTTGATGTTTGCAAGTTATATGTTGTTATTCAATGATGTAACTGTATACACTAGCTACTGATCTAGGGACTAGTGCAGATATACACATAGGGTTCTGGGTTTGGAAGTCCGGTCCCGATAGCCGCCCATGTCGTCCTCCCCCGAGCCGTCGCCGCCACCCCGAGACGGCAACCGCTCCCCCGACCTCGAGCCGCCCCTCCTCCCCTGCCGCCGCCATCGGCGGCCTTCTCCTTCCTCGAGCCGTCACCGCTGAGTTCTAGTCCCCAAGAAGTCGATGCAACCAGCAACGGGGAAGCGGGAGGGGTGGGAGGGTTTTGGCCGAGAAGTGAGTAATGCGGAGGAGGAGGCGTAGATGCAGGGTGGCGAGTCGACTTCGTGGAGTGTTCTCAATCAGATCGGTGTCGAGGTGAGCGCTTGCACCCGCCTGCTTGTTGTATTTTCAATTTGGAACGAATGATTTTGGTGTAGGTGACGGAGATTTTGTCATGACTAGAATTTCAATATCGAAATGGGAGCAAGGTTGCTCACGTTTTTATTCAGCACAAATATTAACACAAAGTAGGGAGCATATTGCTTGATGAGTGCAAATTTGTAGTTGATTCATTCCACACACAAAGAACAAACAAGTGACATGGCCATCTTTGGATTGCGGTGATAAATTGGTTGAAGTTGTTTAGTTGTTTGTTTTGGTATAAATGGTTGGTGTTGGGACTTTGGTGCTTTTGTCCTAGCAACAATGTTAAGATAATCATTGGTGGTTTTCTTGATAAACACTTTATCTGATTTTGTATTGTAAATGCTTGAATGGTGTTAAATCTTTCGGGAAAATTAGTTGCCAACATATCCACCACCGGTGAAAAAAAAGGAAAACCACTTTATGAGACATTAAAAATGATTTTTAAATTCTTTTTCAAATGAACAATTATCAAATACTAGTAGCAACTTATATGTTGGATTCAAAATCACTATTAACTTTGATCACAATATTTAGCTATTATATTTGATGGAATACATTTAGTTGTTGTCTTGATCTTACAAAAGCAAATGAATCACATAGTAGGCTTTTTCAATTCATTCAAACTGCAGTTCTGACAAATGAATTACACACTAATTGTTTAATTTTTTGTGTTGTAAGAATATGTTCAGATTCATCAGGGCCATTATTACTTTTGAAAATTTACTTTTCTCCTTAACTCCCATTTAATTGCTCTAAAGGTAATTCTTGATGTCATGAAATGATATTTGTTCTAGATTTGTGTTTGTTCTATTATGCTTAAAATGCCTATTAAAGTTGTTCACAATATTGTACTCCCTCCATTCTTTTTTACTTGACGTCCTTGAATCCATAATGTCAAAGTTTATAAAGTTTGGTCGCCAATAGGTTTAAAACTATCTAGAATGGCTATATAAAAATTATATCATTAAATTTGTTATTAAAAATACTTCCATAATATTATAATTTTATTAATACATCTTAATGTAAAGTTTTAAAAAATAGTGGTCAAAGTCGCATCTCGGAGACCGTAAAAAGTCAAAAACGTCAAGTAAAAAAGAACAGAGGGAGTACTTGAAGTAGCATATGACAAGAAGTCAAGTACTAATGATCAAAACTTTATTTTGGATTACATAATGTTAAAAGTAGCAATAGTTTTGAACCAGAAGGGTTATTTCATAGTTTTATTTGACGAAAATGATGGGCAATGTAAAACTCGCTATTTTTACCCAATTTAACTATCCAATTGACAAAAACTGGTCGGTTTGTGACTACTTTCTAGAATTCTAGCTGATCGCTATGAGTTGTCGGACCTTACTGAGATAATTACCTGGTCACCTTCAACAATCTTACCAACTCTAAAAGTACCTTTTGTCAATAAGTTTTGGAAATACCGTGGACAACGCATATGCAAATTTGTGAATACTATGTCATAATAACACGATTGCATGTGCAGGTTCCTCAAGTGATGGAAGTTGTTGGGCTTGGATTCACAATTTGGTTCACCTCACAATATCTGTTATTTGAGGTGACTGTTATACCCTTACTGAAATACCCGTGAACTCTTATATGGATCTGCTAGGTTCTTACTTATACTTCTACTATTTGTGGTGCAGGAGAACATGAATGAATTGATTACCAGAATTGGCTCCCTGGAGAAGCAGGTACTTGGGTCTCGTGAGGACTAAGCAGGTTCTTGCATTCCATGACCGAGTAGTTCTAGCGAAAAATTATTCCAAGTGATCGCTGACGGTGTTTATGAAGAAGAATTGGTACCCATGCTGGGTTTTCTCATAAAAAAATGTTATGATTTTGTTTTGTTTCGTTTTTGAGGTGGCATGTTCTGAATAATTATTATGATATCTTAGGGTTTCCTACAGATTTCGAGTGCAATATAGTTTGTGAATTGTGGCATTACATGGCAAGACTATTACACCTTTGCTTTGTTCCCGTTCAAATTAAGGGTAGGGGCTGTGCACTCACGCTGTGTTTGAACATCGTTGTCTTTCCCCCCCATATAAATGAATTATTTATGTATTAATTGTTTATTATAATAATTATTTATTGTTAATTGTCATTAATTACAATAATTGCGACCTATTGCGTTAATTCCGGTCAATTGCAATAATTGTCATTAATTCCGGACATGGTTGTAGCTGAACGTGGTTGTAGAAGGCTTTGACTGAACGTGGTCATAGCTTTTTGCATCGAGTTGTCAAAAACTACGAGTATTGTAGCTCTAAGTACTGTTCATCCCGAGTACTGTAGCTACATGCACTGTTCACTTCAAGTACTGCAGCTATGAGCACCTAGTGGTCGAAAGCTGTGAGTACTATTTATCGAGTGCTGTAGCTGCGAGTACCGTTCATCGAGTATTGTAGCTACGTGTGCCGAATGATCGAAATCTTCGAGTACTGCAGCTACGAGTGCCGAGTGGTCGAAAGCTGTGAGTACTATTCATCATGCACTGTAACTATGAGCACTGTTCATTTTGAGTACTGCAGCTACAAGTACCAAGCGGTCGGAAGCTATGAGTACTATTCATCGAGTACTGTAGCTACAAGCACTGTTCATCGAGTACTATAGCTACGAGTGCCGTGTGGTCGTGGACACTGGTCGTAGACAGTGGTCATGAACATTGGTCGTGGATACATATATGGTTCATGTGTTGCTAATGTGTGTTTTGACTAACGTGGATCAAGTTATGAAGAACTTGTTCCCGGAATCGATTTCTTAGTCTATTTTGTGCAGGTGGTTTGCGGGTCAACTATGATCAACGCTAAGGAGGATCGGGACTTGGTCAGGAGAACTAAGGTCTAGAACGATCGTGGATGCTAGGAGAGATGGTTGGACTCAGGCATGGCGCAAAATGGATAATGATGATTGAGCGGGACAGTTCGGTGCGATAGGTTGCATCAAACGGCATGACAGTTCGGTGCGACGGGCACATCAAGCAGCGTGACAGCTCCGTGCGATGGGTCACATCAAGCAACATGACAGTTCAATGCGACAGGTTACATCAAGCGGCGCAGAGGTCGATACAAGTGAAACCTGTTGTGTGTGGGCTTAACGGGTGCCCGTTTAGATGTCTTCCTCTAGAAGCTAGCCTCCACTAAAAATAGTGGAGGGTGCTAGCTGTGCACCCTACAACCCTGGCACGAGAAACCCTAGTTTGGTTCTAGGGAGAACAGAGAAAAGTGGAGAGATAGGGTTTTAGAGAGTTGGATTGACTGTGTGCTCAAGTATTGAGTTTTTGTCCTCCAGGATGGAGTGGCTGTAAACTAACTTCAATATGAAATCAATCCAAGTAAGTTTCTTTAAGATGAGTCTCTTCTTGTTCTAGCTCTCTCTTTGTGATTTTAGGGCTTTTTGTGATCCTTTAGTTTTCCTTTAGTTTCTGGTCTAGATCTTGCTTGTTGCGACATGTGGGAATGCATCTAGGATCATCTTGATCATCTCTTACCCATGAGCAAGTTTTTGGATTATATTTTGGTTTTAACTCGATTTTGAAGCAATCTTCACTCAAACCGAAAAGGTCGGAACTTTGGCAATGATATTCACGATCCTTGACTAGAATAGGTTCCTGACATCCTAGAGAAGGTGTGTTTCAAGCTTCGTGTAGTTTGGAGCTGTGGATCAAATCTTATACCAATTTGTGATCTTGCGTCTTGGCTGATTTTACTGTTCATCCGAGAGGTTTGACCGTCCAACCCTTTTTGTCTTGAGTGTTTGGTGTTTTTGGTCTGTTTTCTTCAGGGAGTTAATTAGATTCAATACAAGTCTTCCGCTATGCTTGTATATTTATCTTCATAACTCTCATAGCTATTGGAGTGAAAATCGTGTTGAATCAAATCAAAGTGAAAAAGAGACAGTGCTCCTATTCACCCTCCTCTAGTCGCCATTTCGGTCCAACACACACACACACACACACACACACTCAACACAAATCATACTCGCATCATCCATACACGCGCGTGCGCGTGCTCGCACTCCGTGAGGCCTTAGATGCCTTTGAAAAATCAGCGTGTGTAGAGGTCTAGAGGATGCGTATGCGTGTATATACATTAAAATCTATTGACACTAGTGCCAAGTTTGGTATTTGAATTTTAGCGGGCTAGGTGCACATCCACGTGCCTAGCCATATGGCCACAAGCCAACTTCCATCCTTTAAATTTCGAGGGACTTGCCTGCTGCAAAATTATTGCATACAAATTATAGGCACATATAGTTCACATGATCAAAAGTTCTTGTAGACTATCGTGAACTTAAGAAAAAAGAAATTTGCCTCACATTGAATCTCCCTACAACAGACAGGGATGATTTGAAATTGAAGTGAGACTATGTATAATCAAATAAATTTGAGTAGTGCTTCCATGCTTCACCCCATTAATAGGAGTTGCTTTAAATTTTGTACAATTCCAAAGGGATGAAGCATATAATTATAGTAAAAACAATGTAGTTTTTGCGGATCAACAATTCTTGTTGAATACAGTGGATTAAACAAAAAAAAAGAAAATTTACCTCACAACAAATTTAGTGTGAGAAAAGGTAAAAAAATTGGACTTGAACTAAGCTCTGTACTTCTTATTGTAGTTAACATCATTAAAATAATAATTAGTATTGTGTTATAAAAATGGGGAAAATTCCTCCGTAAACAAGGTTTTGGTTTCTAGACGACACAATTAAGCTACTCCCTCAGGTCAACAAAGATGGATGTTTTCAGCTTCTCAAAGTCAATAAGATGCCATTTTGATCCCTAAAGTTTATTATTATACATTGATTTTTTTTTATAAAATTGAAACATTATGAAAGTATTTTTATGACAATTTTACTCACATTTGCATATATATGTATTATATAAATTCTATACAATACCTTTGATCAGAATTAATATGGTTTGAGTGCAAGTATTCTAGAGCGTCACTCTTTTTTTTGTTGGATGCATATCCCCCTACTAAGCTGCATATGTTCTTGCAACTGTCAGATTAAAGGTACAACCTATCTCTATTGTCTATCACACCAACCCTAATTGCTTTCTCCTCTTTAAAGAGGCAACCACAACCTACAAATCCCTCCCAACTCCGGTTTCGAGGCCAGCCCTCGGTCATCTCCATCCATAGTTCAGATCTCGCATGCCCTTGCCCTTTGCTAGATCTGTAGCTACTAGCTACCAATGCATATCTACCGTCGTCGCACCTAGAGATCCAAGGCTAGGTTCCAATAGACCCGTAAGAGAGTTGAATCCATACAAATCTTGTATCAAATCGGGAGGTGATTGAAACTATTTGTTTTTACTCGAAAACAGTTACGAGATCTTTACCGACTTCTATGTGTAGTTGCAGTTTTATTCAAATCTTACTTAAAAAAACATTTAATCCTCTTAAGTTGGGTTGTTTATCTTATGGTTGGAAAACATTTTGACTTCATCTCTACTACTTAAAAATTGGAGTTGGTTGTCGTCCTTCTTCCTTCGTGCGACGTGAGCCGTTGGATCCATCCTCCTTCGTGCGACGTGAACCATTGGATCTTTCTCACATGTGCGCGGTTTGCCACTCCCGGTCGAGCAAAAACAGCTCTCTGCACTCCCAATCTCCCATCACTCCAGGTCTCCCATCTTCTCCTATTGAAACCATCACCCCACCCCTCTCTCTGTGCGCAACCTTGTCATCTCCTCCAGATCCCAATCTCCTTCCAAGATGGAGGCGGGTTTGCCCCCAAGCTCCTCGCCTCGTCTCCTTGCACACCGATGATGACGACGCGGACAAGGTACACACCGTCAATGACAATGGCAAAAACTAAGGGAGACAGAGGAGCTAGCGGTGGCAGCTTGCACTCGACGACACGATGGAGAGTGGTAAGGTAGCAGCGGCCAAGGGGTAAAACGGAACCCCAACGAGGAGTGGGTCCTTTGGTTGGTGGCAGCGAGGAAACATCGGCAGCAAGGTGGCGGTGGCGGCAGAGAAGCGGCTCGGGTGTGCGGCAAAAATAGCGAAGCGCTGGCGCCTGGGGAAAAAGAAGGCGCGCACGAAGTTGGTGGCGGCACGGGAATGCTACAGGAAGCTCGGTGCGACCGAAGATTGGCTAGAGCGATGGTGCGACCATGGCTAGAAGCGGAGAAGAAAAGGTGACGGCGGTGGCACGGCACAACGGCGGAACAACGATGATAAAGGTGGGGATCGGAGGAGGACACACGGGAACGTGGTGTGACGCGCACGAAAGCGAGAGAGCTCATCGGTGAGGAGATCAAGTGGCAGCGGCTCAACCGGCTTTGGAGAAGAAAAGGGCAGCGACGAGTCGGCGATGTTCCGGGGACAAGGAGTTGGGCACTGGCTAGAACGCGGTGAGGCACATCCCATAGTGCGATAGAGGAGAGGCAACAACGACAAAGCAATCCATTGGCAAAGGCTTTTGGCGGTCGGCGATTCGATGAAATTCTGACAAAACGGCGACGGATCCAAGGGCAGCGACTTAGGATTTTGGAAGAGGTGGACGGGGCGAAGGATATGACGCGGGTAGAGCTCTTATAGAGGCACGGGATGGAGGAGTTTGGATGGAGGCCGGCAGCGGCTTCCATGTCCGGCTCGGACATGAGCAAAGCTGGCGGGGAGGAGGAAGGAAAGGAGGAAGGGGAGGCTGACAGGCCGGGCCCGCTCGGCAGCTAGAGGAGGGAAGAGAGGCAGGGTAGGCTGTGGGCGAAAAGAAGAAAGGCCAAGTTGGCTGGGCCGGCGAAAAGAAATTGTGCCGAAGGAAAAAAGAAAGTGGCCGGCAAAGAAAAGAAAACGCGACCCGAAGGAAAAATCCAGAAAAAGAGATTTTCTGAATTTAGAAAATTAGATTAAAGCAAACAAAGCTCAAAGAAATGGCAAATAAACTCTAAAAAATCATACAAAATTCTAGAAAATACTCTAGAACTCAAGTAACAAAAAAACACTTTGAATTTAATTAAAGTTTAAAGTAATCACATTAAATTATTTTGATTTCTGAAAATTTAAATTAAACTTGAACTTAAACAAGACAATTCAAATGGTTATTTTTATTTTTAAATACTTCAAATGAACTCTAAATTTTGGATGTTACAACGGTGTCATGGATGACCCATTAGATACAAAGTATTTGTTAATGATAATATTGTCTTAACGATTTCTTTTGAGTTGCTACTTATTCTCCCCCTCTATTTTCTTTTGATCAGTGACAAACTTACAAAGTACAACTCAATATAACTTTAATATTGAATATTCTTGTTCCTGCCCGCAACGTTTGTGTGGAGGATTAAGGAGTCGAGGACAGAGGTCAAGATCGATAGCCTCTGCGACTTCGTGAATGCGGAGACGGCCCCCAAGGTAAGAAGAAAGCGAGGGAATTGCTCGAAATTTGCCCTGATTTTGGTTCCCTTTTCCGTTCTAATAATCTGGCGATATGTGAATTTGTAATGAACAGGAAGAGGCAGCAGGAGGCATCCGTAGTCACACGAAGGATGTTGATGTTTATACATGTGTGAAGGAAAAAATAATATTTATTACACGGTTTAGAATCCCGTCTACCGATACCAATATGTATCACACTCTCTTGTGGTTCCGTTGCAACGCACGAGCACTTAACTAGTCAGGATGCAAATATGTCCAATATTAGCTTTACAACAACCTATCAAAATTTCCCAAATACTATAGGACAACATCCTTGCCATTAGAACCAAAAAACCTTGCTTAATTCATTGTTTTTCAATGGAAAACCTGTCTCAATTGCAAAATCATTTTTTTACGAGAGGAATTGCAAAATCGGGTGCAGAGAAAATTTCACGCTCCCGGGCCTCTATCCTCCTGTCCACACTGGCCCACTGTGCTACGACGATGACCCCCACAGAGCAGTGATAAAGTCGAACAAAGAAACTAGAGAAAAACTCGACACTGATTTATGCTTCAAAACAACACTACCTGACAGGTAGGCTTATCTCCACCTAGGACCCATTCAACAGACACCACAACTCCACAAGTACCATCGACAATGAGAGCCACCGGGCCCACCACCAAGCTTTCACACTACTAGAGACCCCATAGGTATGGCCCACTGGTAGTGTCCCCTGTGGTCAGGGTAGACCCGTCCCATTCCCTACAAGTCTAGGGAAAAAAAATTCTCAGGAAGAGAGCCCTAACTCTCATCCTTGAAGGGCTTCTCCCAAAT
Organism: Ampelocalamus luodianensis; assembly: GCA_036346255.1. Taxonomy (NCBI): domain Eukaryota; kingdom Viridiplantae; phylum Streptophyta; class Magnoliopsida; order Poales; family Poaceae; genus Ampelocalamus; species Ampelocalamus luodianensis. The sequence goes on from CM070621.1 coordinate 27,747,485, forward strand.
TATGCTACGTATCCATCACCAACACCAATCTCAAAGCTTCTCCTCCTTCGCATGGCTTTTCCACCCTTGCTCTCCCATCTTGTGCTCCTACCCTCCCTCCCTCTCCCATCTCCGCCGAGGCCGAGGCCACTCGGCGGTCGGCAGGCGCAGCTCAAGGATTAGAGTGCAACCCCCGTCTGCTCCGGCTGAGACCTCTTCGTTGCTTGCGTTTCATGCGTCCCGGGTCTTACCTCCTCCGTCTGCCTGCCGTGCGCTGTTGTTGAGAGGAGATCCTTCTTCTATAGGCCCGCCGGAGGCGGCCCGCGTGCGCATGAGTCCATTGTTTTGGGGACTTCTACATCATGCAGTACCAATGGCGGCCTTAGTGATGGAACGATGCTTTGTGGAGGAGAAGGGGAAAAATAATCTAGAGTTGCTTTAGAATTGATGAGTGACATGTGGCATAATCTGAGTGAGGACCTTCCCATAGATAATTTTTTCCTGAGTCCAGTATCACCCGTAGGCGAACATAGAGCCGAGGAGACGACAAGACAGATGCACAGAGTCCTTATATAACCCAACCAAAGCTCAAACCATCGAACTAACTGGCAGTTTGGGCCCATCTCACACATTATTTGGTGGGTCCCAAAGATGATAGATAGAGCCTAGACTTGTCCAAATGGATCTAACATCTAAACGAGTCGTGCCGGCCCGACTTGACGTACCGTGCCATACTTGGGTCGCGACCTTGGGCTAGCGGGCTGGCCTGGCCTGGCACATAATATCGTGCCAAGCACGATCCAACCTTCTTCTTCGCCTCCACCCTGGCCAGGCAGCCACCTCCCGTAGCGCGGCGCCATGTGCAACCCCCACTCCTTCGCAAGCCTCCCTCGCATCGACACATGCCACATTGATGTGCACGTCGGTGATGAACGTGCGGAGTAGAGCGTGGCGTCAGCGGTGGCGAGGCGAGCGGCTCCCGCGACGGAGGAGACAACACGCGATAGCGGTAGTGGCGGAGGAGACGGTGCACAACTCCACAACGCGAGACGATGGTAGATGGGGAACAAGGAAATACCCTATTTTTATAGATGGGCGAACGAACTGATTCTGATCTATCGTACTAACCGTGTCTGGACTAGTACTGCACATCCTATGAGTTCACTGTATCGTACCGAGATAAACGCTGACCACATGAACCGACACAATACAACTCATTTAACTTGCCCGGGCCTGCCAGGCGCGTGTGGACAGGTCTGAAAGCCCGAGAAAGACGACCGGAGGAGAGCGGACGCAGAGATATAGATGCACACACAGGTTCAAGAATTTTCCCCAGAAATCAGGAAAAAAAATCCGGAGATGCCGAAGACCTCCTCATCGCCTTCCCCACCGTCTCCCCCATGAATCCCCTCCTCCCCCCTTCCGCCTGCTTCTTCCCCAAATCCCCCCACCCGCCGGACCCAAACCCTAGCCCGTGCAGCTACCTCCTCCACGCCGACGCCGACGACGAGGCGCTGATCCAAATCCCGGGCCTGAACCCTAGCCAGGGCTCGGCCGCCTCCCCTCGCCCTGCCGCCCATCGACCCGACGCCGCACATCTCCTCGCAGTTCTACACCTTCACCGCCGCCTCTCACGCGCTCATGCTGCGGTGCGTCCTCGCGGGCCGCCCCGCTGCCGTCGACGAGGTCCGCGCCGCCACGTCGCCCTCCGTGCTCGCCTCGTGGCGGGCGGTGTGGAAGGACAGGAACGAGGACACCGCCTACCTCACCGCGTGGAAGCGCATCCAGGACAAGCTCGCCGCGTCGGTTGACGGGCGTTACCTCCACTTCAAGTCCAACACCGCGCAGCGCGTCTCGCACGTTGATCAGTGGCGGGACATAGTCTCGGAGACGCACGCCGACCCAGACCTGCTCCGCCACCTCGGGCTCAAGGACACCGTCGACCGCATCAAGCAGTCGTGGACCGTGGGGGCCAAATTCTACGGTATTCCGGAGTCATTCGTCCGTGTATGTGTTGCTGCGTGCCAGGTATGTATGGCTGCACCTGCTGGACAACCTGATTCTGCCATCTCATCACCCGGACGAGGGAAGCGCCGCCGCAGGTTTGAATACACAGAGACACTGGATGTGCCTGCACAAGATGTGCCACGCCGGCTACAGCAGTTGGCTGCCAAGCATAAGGTGGTCCTCTGTATCAGGCAGAAGTATATAAGGTATAAGCCATTCATGGCCGAGGTGAAGGATTATGCATGCCACCGTGCTGGGGTGCCAACTTCAAGTGGTGGGAATGCTGCATCCTCTTCAGCCAGTGCCCCTGAGGGGAAGAAGGTGCGGGTGCTGAAGCGGGAGCCATACCAGTCAAAGAGGTGCGGTTGCGGGTTCCGTATTCGGGCAATTGTGCCAATATCCAATTATAATGAGAAAGATAAGAGTTTTGTGTACCAGGAGGAGGGCACTGCAGTGTTCAAGCTTTATGCGGTGCACTCGGGGCATGAGCCAGGGCCGCTTGATGGCAATGCCCGAATTGTTCACAGGTTAGTTGGGCATAAGGGGGCTCTTGAGTTTGATCCAGACATTTATGGTGTCAGTGAGGAAGGCGATCCTAGCTTTACGATTAAGGGGGATGTCGATGTTGATATTGATGACTCGCATCAGGCAGTCTTGCAGCAAGTCCGGGATCTCAGAGCAGAGGTGGTCTTACTAGAAGGGAAGGTGGCTAAGATTCACCCAGAGCTGTTGGGTTCACTGTCCAGTGAGCTATCGGAGGTTTTGCACAGGATTAGGAAGTTTAATTTGGATGGCAATGTCTACCAGCCAGAGGAGACATTGATGTTAGGCAATGAGGTCGGGGGATGGGGGGCTGCTGATGTGTCCCACCATTTAGATCATCATGATGGCACTTTCTGCAAGGATGATGAGATGCTTGATGATGATGATACTGATTTTGGCTCAAGCCTTGGGCCTATTGTCTCGTGGGATAGAATGGCCGCAGAGTGCGAGGACAGGAAGATGCTAATGGGTGATAGCCCAAAGTGTGACAAGTGGATGCTGAAGGAGGACGTTGGTGACTTTGATGAAAAGAGTATTCTTAACTGTGGGGATGACGATGGCGTGGAGGATTCCAAGATTATTAAGCCATTGATGCATGATGAGACCATGGTAACTGACCCAAGTTTGGTAGGTATTCATGTAGAAGGATTCTACCCTGGAGCCAAGTGGTATGATTCGCCGGTAGGTTTGGATTCCAGTGGTGATGCAGGAGATGCCAGTTTCAGACATGGACTTGTGTGAGATTTGTGATTCGTCCATGATACCATGAATGTCTTGTAAATTCTGTATACTAGGAGGTCATCAGCTCACACCAATTTAATGTAGTGTCTGTAGGTGGAGCTTCAATCAAACTAACCTATCTGCCCTGATATACAGGCTGATTTATCAATTTAACCTTTTTTTGACTTATGTATAGTGCCTGTGTTGGTTACATGTTTCAAGGCATTAGAACTTTAATTCTGTTCTTGATTAGTTATTTAATCATAGTAATTTAATATTTTGTAGCATGAATTTACTCTCTCTCTCTCTCTCTCTCTCTCTCTCTCTCTCTCTGCACGCGTGTGCGTGTGTGTGCACCGCACGGAATTTAACGCAACACTCTTGGCACAGTAACAGGGCAGGTTGTGTTATTACTATACAAGTTTGCATCATTCTCATTGTTACTGCTCAGTTGCATCCAGTATTAACTAATAACTGTTAACTACAAAAGCTTCCCTGTTCATGCTTAATTGTTCATTTTCCTCTTGTTTGCTGTGGTACATATTATTGATGCAATAATCAAGAAAACTGCCCCTGTTTTTTAATCCAGCCTTGTTAATTTTACACTTATGTATAAGATAATGGTATGGTGTTGCTTATGCATTATGCATGCACATACTGAAATTCCATAGTTACTCTTGTATTGTTTTATTTTATCTCAGCTTTTCTATGTAAGATGGATGTTGCTTCCTTGTGCGTTAAACTGTGGCTAACTGGTTGGTGTTTGTTATAACAATGCAAGTTTATCATCTTATGGCCACTTGAAGCATCATTAATTTACAAGATACAAAGTTAGTGTCTTACTAAAATATTGTACAGTCTGAAGGGTTTTAATGTTCTTTTACCAAGTACAAGGATTTTTCATGTCATATGTGCTACTGTATTGACATGAACATTATGGAGAGCTAAACATTGTTGATCATGCTCAACAAAATGAATAAGAGTGCCAAATGATCCAGGGGCATTTTCCCTTTACATTCAATGTGTTACTTTATGATAAATGATCCAGGTGAGGTTTTCTGCATAATTCATTTACTCCTTTGAAATGTGAAATCTTAGTAAATATGTAAATGATGTGGCCTTGAAGAATTAATACTTCTGCAAATTATCGAAGTGCTATTTCATTCTGCATTTCTCCCATCTAATGAGCTAGAAGTTTTGCCTTGGTCAAATGGTTGAAGCATATAATGCTACAAACGTAGTAGATTCTGAAGATGATGTGGTTAGTTTTTTTTCGCACTCAATTGGGGTTTGCTGGATTGGGAATTCGGGGTGAGTTGTACACCATCATTTTCTCGGCTATACACGTCTTTGTTGATGGTGAAGTACCAGTACCATTCTTAAACTAACCATTTGTTTGTGACCTTAAAGCATATAGGTCCGTCAGCAAACCATGAGATGTGCCGCCTTTTCTGCTTATTGGCATGCATTGGCATCAGATGGCACATCATCAGTTTGAGGTTAGAAGAACCTAATTTCATTATATTTCTTTTTTCATTCTATGGCACTCAATATATAGGGCTCTATGTGCGAGCCAGCAGGCTAGTATCACTGTTCATGATTTGGGCCAAATGACAATCAAGAAGCAGGCCAGATTCTATCTTAGACTCGTAGTACTAGAAACCCAGCCAAATCCAATGGCACGAAGGGAGCTAGAGTGATCTGGAATGAACAGAATGCTAATCCCTGCTTGTTTTTTTTACCCCCCTTTTTTTTGGTAAAATTGAACTGAAGGCATCAGTTTTACAGAGGAAATTCAAAACCATACTTCGAGCTTAATTTTTTAGGTAACTAAAGTATTATGTTGATTGTTGAGTATACTTGGCATGAGCAAGGATCAAAATCTCGGAAGTAGAGGAAAAACTGTCGGCGGCCGGTAACGGTAACCGGAAAAACCGGAAAAAAACTGGTCAAAATTCGAAAACTAATTTGAATTGGTGAAGTTTTAAAACCGGTATCCGGACCGGTTACCGCCCAAAACCGGAAAAACCACTACCAAAACCGGAAAAAATGTCTAAAAAAATGTTAGGACTTAGGAGTACAATAATTCAAACATATTTAGCTCATACAATAGGTAATATAGCACAAAAAGGCCTAAACCAATCTAGGAAGTGCATTATGCAGTCATAAATTTAAATTTAAATTTGAAAAAATCCAGGCGTTTCTTTCCTCCCAGTTCCACTGGTTTTTCCAGTAACCGGCGGTTATCGGCCGGTAACCGCCGTTTTTTTCCCTTGGGCATGAGGATGCTAAACGAACATCTGGAAATAGTTTTACGTGATATGTTTTATGCTTTGCTTGTACTTACAATGTGCTTATATTGGCAGCATATGGCACTTGCACTGGATTTTGAGAAATCTTCCTACATCATAGCCAGCAACCTACCACTCAAAAAGATGAAATTTATTCCAGGTAATGAGCCATATGACTAAATGAAGTAAGAAACGGGTTAAGAGTTTTTCTCCATTATTGATTGGTTATATTCAAGAATAATTTGTTGGGGGCACATCAAAGTTATGTTTTTGGAAAGGGTTTATGGTGTTTTCTTTGAGTAGTTTAGGCCCCTCTTGCAAAATGTTGATGAGATTGCTGCCATGCATCGGCTAGCTTGATTGTATCAATTTTCTCATGTTCGGTTTGAGGAATGGGCCGGTTGTATGATTAACTCATTCCTCATCTTCTTGTTTGGCTCGAGGTATGGAATGAGCAAGTCTATCACCAGAATTTCAATAGAAAATGATGTATCTAGTGATGCCGCAAAAATCATGGAAACAGAATCGAATGAAGACTTAAAATGATGGTGGTGCTACAGCAGAACTGACCAGGGGTAACCACCGGGGATGAAATATGAGGTATCACACCGTAAAATAGTAGGTAATTAATTACTACTTGATGAGAGATGCATGCCTTATCTGTTCCGTGTGACCTTGAACATCTTACTAATTACACTGAAGCAATTTCTTCTGCTTGTGAGCAGCGGGATAATAGTGATTTTGGTCATTGATGTCTGCTGTTCTTGAAAGGGCCTTCACAAATTTGAAGTGATGCGAGGAATCGACAGGCTGCTGTTCCTTTTGCTTCAAGTCCATTGTTGATCACTACATGGGCTGTGTAACTGAGTTCCTGTTTCCCACTGGCAACTGATTTGAATGCTTTGATGTCTGTACATCGGTTAACAGGTCACATTTTGTTGAGGGGTTAACATATCGTTTGTCGGCAGCCTATGTGTGCAGTTCATTTAACTGGGTGCAATTGAGGCCATTCATTTAACCGTTTTTAGCTACAACAGTTCGAGTGGTGTCTGAAGAGACTGAAGATATCCTCTGTTAAGTGCACCTCTAGCACTCAAACCGATGCGAGCCACAAGTGTGCTATATGATATTTCTTGTGATCAGAAGGAAACTTGCATCACCAGACCACAGGATTATGGCCATGTAGCTATTGCATGCTACGGAGGATGGACCAGTTTATCAGTATATGGCGCAGATCTCCCCAAGTTAGCTCTGCAGTGAGTCAGGTGATCAGGTCCAACTGAAAGCGAAAGGAAGCTTTTTCAGAAGACACCATCAAGAGACTAGTATGGCCACCATCACAGCCAAATCAGGTGTCATTGCAGTCGTTTTCCTGGTCATGTGCGTTGCCTCTGCAGCTACCGGTGACAAGGACGAATTGCCCGCGTCATTCGACGTCCTGCACCGGCCTGAGAACGCCGATGGTGTCGGCCCGATTATGCCCGGAAGCACCGAAGTCGGCTCTCGCCGTAAGCATCAGATGGGGTTTCCTTTGGTCCACGCGTCTGCGTCTCTGTCCGTGTGTTCAGATAATGTTGTGATTTTCCCCTAAAACAATAATGTTGTGATTTCAGTAGCAGTAGCTTTGTGTCGCCCTCCGCATGAGTGTGTTTTGGTGTTTGCTACTATGTTCGTTCACTATTCGAAGTGCTGAAGGTGTGTCGCGGACTAAGACGACCTGTGGCTGTCTGTGTTGTCACATTCCTTGTTTGTGAAGTATTGAGCCTGTGCTGTTTCTGTTGAGGTCATGAAGTGCCCTGTGGTTTGATCTTTGATGTTTGATTCACTAATGCTTGTTGCTTAGATAGTCGATGGACAAGGTAGAAAAGGGATAAATTGCACCGTATGTTGCTAAACGTGTACTGATGTTCTACTAGGTTGAGAATGAACTTACCAAGCCCGCATTCAGATCTCTAAACTTGCATAAAGTGATCCTAGACTACCAATATAAGGTTCTTGAACTTGCACCAAGCATGCCTAAGTTAATAGGCCCAATTGGGCTCTCGAGTTATCGGACTTAGTTATATCAATGCAAATTTAAAGATCCAGTGCGCAATCTACTTAGCTGAAGATTGTTTCTTTTCCGAAAGAAAGCTAAAGCTAAAAATGTTGACCTTGAAAACGTCGCTAAATTGCCCTGTGCAGTGTGCAGTGTGCACTCACGAGGCTATTTTTTGCCAAAAGATAATAGAGGTACCGAGCGTATCTATCGGAAACGAAGAAGAGAGAGAAAGGTGAGCGACCAGATGAGAAATCAGATGAAGCCGAATTCGCCCGATCGAAAACAGTCACAGGTTGCAAAATCAGACATATGTGCTCTGATACCAATTGATAGATTCAATCCGATCTACAACAGAAGATCAGAACAGGAAATAACATGATCCATATGAGATAATTGCAACACAGCCGATTTGAAAAACGGAAACATACCGGATGACTCTATTGCTGATGTAGTAGCGTTGATCTGAAGCAGTAGACGGATATTTAATCTGTCTATCTAAGGTCTGGTCTTTTCCACCAAGAGTTAAGCCACAAGTTCTAACTACAGATGGGGATATGTAGTATGACATGAATTACCCTGATGAGAGAACCCGACCCCTTATTTATAACCTTTAACATAGAATAATATCCCAGCTGTATCAATAGAGATAGATTCCAATTAGGTTTCTACACAGATTTAAAATCTTATTTTTCTTAATAGATACTTAGGCTCTTAACAAATATTTTATTTGATCACTTTATATATTTGAGCCAACTGAAGAATAGATAGCTGATATTTATTTAAACTCATATAGGTCCACATAATAGAAAATTAATCCAACAATCTCCCACTTGGACAAATGAGTAAATACATATAAAAAACTTTATGAGCTCCAAAATTGCTATCTATGTTATGAGTCTTTAAATAAATCCAGTCTATCAACTATATCACCATAGGATCAAAGCGGTCTTCGTCATTTTAAAGCGTAACTTAACCCATCAATGGTCATATGTGTCAACATAAAAGAATGACATGGATCAAAATATGGATGTATAGTATGAAAATTACATGAAATGTGATCATAACATGCATATTTTCAACTGGTCCAACTTTATACCTTATGAGATCAAAACATCTTCTCAGAACCAAATGAGATGATATGAATTAAGAGTAAAAGAACATAAACTTTATTTATGTGGAGAATGTAACTGAAGGTCTTTACACACCAAACATGTATTGTCACATGAGAATAAAAAAAATTACAAACTCCCACTAGAACTGAATTCCTCAGATGAAACCACACCCATATGAGCAACATGCACATCGAACACTTTAGGTGTCAACCCTTTAGTGAACGGATCCGCAATCATAGAGTCTGTACCTGTATGCTCAATTGACAATTTACTACTCTGAATTCTTTCTTTCACACTAGGAACTTGATGTCTATATGCTTAGACTTTGACGAGCTCCTGTTGTTATTAGAATACATAATTGCAGACTTGTCACAATATAAATTTAGTGGTTTATCGACCTGGTCCAAAATTCGCAGCTCTGTGACAAAGTTTTGCAACCATATTCCATGATTTGAAGCCTCATAGCAAGCAACGTACTCAGCTGCCATTGTGGACGGACAACAAGTGACTGCTTAGTGCTTTTCTAAGAAACCACACCTCTACCAAGTAGATAGATGTAGCTTAAAGTGGATTTGCAAGTATTTTGGCAACCAACAAAATCAGAATCAGAATACCCAATGATTTCCAACTAATCCGATTTCCTATATGTGAGCATGAAATTCTTTGTCTTTTGCAAATACCGCAACACCCGGTGAGGCTATAAGCGGCTCCGAATGGGCGAATTAGGGATTTGGGAGTGGGGATGGGGAATTCCGAAATCGGGAATGGGGATTTGGGGTTAGGGATTTGGGGAGTGCAAAAATGGGTCGTATGATATTGGATTTATGGAAAGAATGCCCAAACGGCCCAAATGCTTGAGTTGTTGAGTTACTTGCTATCTTTGTTTGGTTTTCCTGAGTTCTTCGTAGCCTCGTAGCCTTCACTGCTTCTTTCCTTCATGACGCGGCGCTTGCAGCTGGTGCTTTGTGTTGATGGGAAATTGGAGGAGGAGACGGCGGCAGAGGGGGTTCCAGGGGCGCGACAGGCAGAGCGGTGCGCATGCCCCTGCGCGCACCGGTGGTGCGTCCGCCACTGGGATTTGGTGTAGCTTTTTTGTTGTTTGGGCTGTAAGCAAAGAGTTTATATGGATGTATGCATGTGGTTGTTTTGCATAGATTTGTGTAAGTAAACACCAAAGTTTGATGTAAACAAACTTTGCAAATTTGTCTGAATCCTGCATTTTTCACTTGTATATGTGATCTAAATTCAAGAATTTACCGTGTGTCGGTGTGTGCAATGTAAGACCATGTTGTTCTTGTTATTGTTACGAACATTGTGTATGTATTCATAAGGCCTAATGTGCCTTATGAATTTTATATGATTTTCATTGATGATTATTCCCATTTTATATGGATTTTCTCTATGTCTAATCGTGATCAGTTTCTTGCGATCTATTATAGCTTTGTAACGATGGTTTGTACTCAGTTTGATTCTTTCATCCGTAGTTTTCGCTGTGATTCTGCTGACGAGTATTGTTCTAGCGCTTTTAGACAGTTTCTTTTTAAGCAGGGCATTCTTTACCAGTCTTCTTGTCCTGATGTCTATGCTCATAATGGGGGTGCTGAGTACAAACATCATCATCTGATTGAGACTACCCATACTCTTCTCCTTACCTCTCACATTCCACCACAGTATGGGCTGGGGCTATTTCTACGACTGCATATCTCATCAATATGCAGTCTTCCACTGCTCTTAAGGGTGTCAGTCCTATAAAGCATCTCTACTTTTGAGCCCCCTAGTATACTTACCTTTGTGTTTTTTTGTTGTACTTGTTTTGTTCTACTGTAACCTCGTGAGCGCACCAAACTATCGACTTAGTCAGTTGAGTTTATGTTTCTTAGTTATAGTTCTCAGCATAAGGATTATCACTGCTATGATTTTTCTGCTCGACGGATCAGGATTTCACGAGACGTTGTCTTTGACGAATCTCGATCTTTCTTCTATCGAGATTCGGCTCCTTGTCCTATTTCCACCGTTGAGTCGATTTCATGGTTGTCTCTTTCTGACTCTTCACCCATTTCTCCACTATCACAGTCTTTCCCTAGTTTGTCTCCAGTGGTTCCTTCTATACCTTTGTCTCCGGTGTTGCCTCATGCAAGATCGCCTCTTGTTCTGCAACACAACCATCTCGCTTTTTCTGGTGTTCACTACTTGAGGCGTCTTCGTCCTTCACCAGTCTACTCTCCTGGTATTTTGCTGAAACCCACATTTCATCCTCCTGATGACGCTCCTCGTTACGTCATTCGTGACCGAACATCCCGTCGACCTCCTAATCGTCTTGGATTTGCTCCGATAGCTCACGCTCTCTCTGTCACTGGACCTAGTTCTTATTGTGAGGTTGCTCCTCATTCTTAGTAGCAGCTCGCTATGGCAGAGGAGCTTGATGCTTTTCGACGTACGAAGACTTGGGATATTGTACCGATACTTGTGCATGCTCGTCCTATCACATGTAAGTGGGTATACAAGATTAAGACCTGGTTTGATGGTACTATCGAGCGCTACAAGGCTTGTCTTGTGTCTTGTGGCTTTCAACAGGAGTACAATCGTGACTACGATGAGATTTTTGCCCTAGTTACTCATATGACCACTGTTCGTACTCTTGTTGCGGTTGCTTCTGTTCGCCGGTAGTCTTTCTTACAGTTGAATGTTAAGAATGCATTTCTTAATGGTGTTTTTGTATGAGGAGGTCTACATGCAGCCATCACCTGGTTACTTTGTTTTCGATAGGCATGTCTGTCGTCTTTCTCGTGTTTTTTATGGCTTCAAACAGAATCCTCGTACATGTTTTGCGCGTTTTACCCCAATAAAGGGCCTCCATACCCTCTTTGGATCGTCCATCCACAATGTCTTATTCTGTTTTTTTTTCATCCCGCACGACTTTGATTGTCGTGTTTGAAGTTTTTACAATAATTGCACTGAACCTCAATTGATATAAAAATAAGAGCAGAAATAGATACTTAAGAAGAGATGGTAGTCGAAGCAGAAGTTATTGGCGTAATCAAAGAGGAAGGGATAGCAAACACAACAGAAAGAAACTGTGTTGCTAACAGGTGATCTATATCAAATTTTGCCCTTAGCGCTTAGGTCGCGCCGCCGATCGAAGCACTCCCCGCCGATCCGTCTCCCCCCAACTCCGGCTCTCCCAACGCATCAAGGCCGCCCCGACACCCCAACTCGCGCCGTCACACCAAGTTCCCTCCCTCAACTCCGGCTCTCCTGACACCCCAGGCCGCTTGGGGGCGGCCTCCCCGCCGGCCCAACCTCCCCAACTCCGGCTTCATCGTCGTCGTCGATCCTCCGATGGACCCAAGCCGGCCGCTGCTGGGCGTGGCGCCCTCTCCTCCTCCGCCCACGCCGCCGCTGCCGTCTTCCTCATCGCCTTCCTCCTCCTCACCCTCCTCCGCCTCCCCCTCGATTCCCTCTCCCCGCCATCCCATTCCCAGCAGGGCCAGCCAAGCAGCTCGAGCTCCTGCGACCCCTCCTCTCCGCTCGACTGCGCCGACCCGCAGCTCTTCCCCCTCATGACGCGTAGCGCCATCGACGCCTTCCCCACCGTCCACTTCTCCCGCTTCGGCCGCCCCGTCCCCGGCGAGCCCCCCTCCTCCTACTGCGACATGGCCTGGCGCGCCCGCTCCAACTCCTCCTCCGCTTCCCCCACCGCCACCTACAAGGACTACCGCCGCTTCCTCGTCGCCCGCCACCCCGTAACTGTACTCGTTTGATTCTTTCATCCGTAGTTTTCATTTGTGATTCTGCGCGAGTATTGTTCTAGCGCTTTTAGACGTTTCTTTTTAAGCGGGCATTCTTTACGTCTTCTTGTCCTGATGTCTATGCTCATAATGGGGGTCTGAGTACAAACATCATCATCGATTGAGACTACCCATACTCTTCTCCTTACCTCTCACATTCCACCACAGTATGAGGGGCTATTTCTCGATCGCATATCTCATCAATATGCGTCTTCCACTCTTAAGGGTGTCAGTTCTATAAAGCATCTCTACTTTTGAGCCCCCTAGTATACTTACCTTTGTGTTTTTTTGTTGTACTTGTTTTGTTCTACTGTAACCTCGTGAGCGCACCAAACTATCGACTTAGTCAGTTGAGTTTATGTTTCTTAGTTATAGTTCTCAGCATAAGGATTATCACTGCTATGATTTTTCTGCTCGACGGATCAGGATTTCACGAGACGTTGTCTTTGACGAATCTCGATCTTTCTTCTATCGAGATTCGGCTCCTTGTCCTATTTCCACCGTTGAGTCGATTTCATGGTTGTCTCTTTCTGACTCTTCACCTATTTCTCCACTATCACAGTCTTTCCCTAGTTTGTCTCCAGTGGTTCCTTCTATACCTTTGTCTCCGGTGTTGCCTCATGCAGCACTGCCTCTTGTTCCTGCAACACAACCATCTCGTTTTTCTGGTGTTCACTACTTGAGGCGTCTTCGTCCTTCACCAGTCTACTCTCCTGGTATTTTGCTGAAACCCACATTTCATCCTCCTGATGACGCTCCTCGTTACGTCATTCGTGACCGAACATCCGTCGACCTCCTAATCGTCTTGGATTTGCTCGATAGCTCACGCCTCTCTCATCCTGGACCTAGTTCTTATTGTGAGGTTGCTCCTCATTCTGAGTAGCAGCTCGCTATGGCAGAGGAGCTTGATGCTTTTCGATGTACGAAGACTTGGGATATTGTACCGATACTTGTGCATGCTCGTCCTATCACATGTAAGTGGGTATACAAGATTAAGACCTGGTTTGATGGTACTATCGAGCGCTACAAGGCTTGTCTTGTGTCTTGTGGCTTTCAACAGGAGTACAATCGTGACTACGATGAGATTTTTGCCCTAGTTACTCATATGACCACTGTTCGTACTCTTGTTGCGGTTGCTTCTGTTCGCCGGTAGTCTTTCTTACAGTTGAATGTTAAGAATGCATTTCTTAATGGTGTTTTTGTATGAGGAGGTCTACATGCAGCCATCACCTGGTTACTTTGTTTTCGATAGGCATGTCAGTCGTCTTTCTCGTGTTTTTATGGCTTCAACAGAATCCTCGTACATGTTTTGCGCTTTTACCCCAATAAAGGGCCTCCATACCCTCTTTGGATCGTCCATCCACAAATGTCTTATTCTGTTTTTTCATCCCGCATCGACTTTGATTGTCGTGTTTGAAGTTTTGCAATAATTGCACTGAACCTCAATTGATGTAAAAATAAAGCAGAAATAGATACTTAAGAAGAGACTGTAGTCGAAGCAGAAGTTATTGGCGTAATCAAAGAGGAAAGGATAGCAAACACAACAGAAAGAAACTGTGTTGCTAAGTGATCTATATCAAATTTTGCCCTTAACGCTTAGGTCGCGCCGCCGATCGAAGCACTCCCCGCCGATCCGTCTCCCCCCAACTCCGGCTCTCCCAACGCATCAAGGCCGCCCCGACACCCCAACTCGCGCCGCCACACCAAGTTCCCTCCCTCAACTCCGGCTCTCCTGACACCCCAGGCCGCTTGGGGGCGGCCTCCCCGCCGGCCCAACCTCCCCAACTCCGGCTTCATCGTCGTCGTCGATCCTCCGATGGACCCAAGCCGGCCGCTGCTGGGGCGTGGCGCCCTCCTCCTCCGCCCACGCCGCCGCTGCCGTCTTCCTCATCGCCTTCCTCCTCCTCACCCTCCTCCGCCTCCCCTCGATTCCCTCTCCCGCCATCCCATTCCCAGCAGGGCCAGCCAAGCAGCTCGAGCTCCTGCGACCCCTGTCTTTGGCGAATCTCGATCTTTCTTCTATCGAGATTCGGCTCCTTGTCCTATTTCCACCGTTGAGTCGATTTCATGGTTGTCTCTTCTGACTCTTCACCTATTTCTCCACTATCACAGTCTTTCCCTAGTTTGTCTCCAGTGGTTCCTTCTATACCTTTGTCTCCGGTGTTGCCTCATGCAGCACTGCCTCTTGTTCCTGCAACACAACCATCTCGTTTTTCTGGTGTTTACTACTTGAGGCGTCCTCGTCCTTCACCAGTCTACTCTCCTGGTATTTTGCTGAAACCCACATTTCATCCTCCTGATGATGCTCCTCGTTACGTCATTCGTGACCGAACATCCCTTCGACCTCCTAATCGTCTTGGATTTGCTCCGATAGCTCACGCTCACGCTCTCTCTGTCACTGGACCTAGTTCTTATTGTGAGGTTGCTCCTCATTCTGAGTAGCAGCTCGCTATGGCAGAGGAGCTTGATGCTTTTCGATGTACGAAGACTTGGGATATTGTACCGATACTTGTGCATGCTCGTCCTATCACATGTAAGTGAGTATACAAGATTAAGACCTGGTTTGATGGTACTATCGAGCGCTACAAGGCTTGTCTTGTGTCTTGCGGCTTTCAACATGAGTACAATCGTGACTACGATGATATTTTTGCCCTAGTTACTCATATGACACTGTTCGTACTCTTGTTGCGGTTGCTTCTGTTCGCCGGTAGTCTTTCTTACAGTTGAATGTTAATAATGCATTTCTTAATGGTGTTTTGTATGAGGAGGTCTACATGCAGCCATCACCTGGTTACTTTGTTTTCGATAGGCATGTCTGTCGTCTTTCTCGTGTTTTTTATGACTTCAAACAGAATCCTCGTACATGTTTTGCACGTTTTACCCCAATAAAGGGCCTCCATACCCTCTTTGGATCGTCCATCCACAAATGTCTTATTCTGTTTTTTTTTCATCCCGCACGACTTTGATTGTCGTGTTTGAAGTTTTTGCAATAATTGCACTGAACCTCAATTGATGTAAAAATAAAAGCAGAAATAGATACTTAAGAAGAGACTGTAGTCGAAGCAGAAGTTATTGGCGTAATCAAAGAGGAAAGGATAGCAAACACAACAGAAAGAAACTGTGTTGCTAAGTGATCTATATCAAATTTTGCCCTTAACGCTTAGGTCGCGCCGCCGATCGAAGCACTCCCCGCCGATCCGTCTCCCCCCAACTCCGGCTCTCCCAACGCATCAAGGCCGCCCCGACACCCCAACTCGCGCCGCCACACCAAGTTCCCTCCCTCAACTCCGGCTCTCCTGACACCCCAGGCCGCTTGGGGGCGGCCTCCCCGCCGGCCCAACCTCCCCAACTCCGGCTTCATCGTCGTCGTCGATCCTCCGATGGACCCAAGCCGGCCGCTGCTGGGGCGTGGCGCCCTCTCCTCCTCCGCCCACGCCGCCGCTGCCGTCTTCCTCATCGCCTTCCTCCTCCTCACCCTCCTCCGCCTCCCCCTCGATTCCCTCTCCCCGCCATCCCATTCCCAGCAGGGCCAGCCAAGCAGCTCGAGCTCCTGCGACCCCTCCTCTCCGCTCGACTGCGCCGACCCGCAGCTCTTCCACCTCATGATGCGTAGCGCCATCGACGCCTTCCCCACCGTCCACTTCTCCCGCTTCGGCCGCCCCGTCCCCGGCGAGCCCCCCTCCTCCTACTGCGACATGGCCTGGCGCGCCCGCTCCAACTCCTCCTCCGCTTCCCCCACCGCCACCTACAAGGACTACCGCCGCTTCCTCGTCGCCCGCCACCCCGTAACCTGCGCCTACTCCGTCGCCTCCATCGGCGGCTACCACTCCGGCCCCAACGCCCGCAAGCCCCGCCCCGCCGCCTCCAACACCACCGCCCCTCCGCCCCCGCCGCCGCTCTCCCGCTCCCAGTTCTCCGCAGGGAGGTACCTCGCCTACCTCGGCGGCGGTGACCGATGCAAGCCCATGCCGCATTACCTGCGCAGCCTCCTCTGCGCCCTCGCTGAGGCCCGCTACCTCAACCGCACCCTCGTACTCGATCTCAGCCTCTGCCTCGCTGCCAGCATGCCCGAGGAGGGCAAGCGCCTCGCCTTCTACATCGACATCGACCACCTCCAATCCGAGGTCGGGATCGTCGAGCACACGCGCTTCTGGGCGGATTGGGACAGGTGGGGAGCACAGGGCCAGCTTGGGGTCCGCCTCATCGAGGACACCAGTGTTGCCCCCATCAAGGTCTCCAAGGCCAGGGACACCCTCGTTGTCAGGAAATTCGGGGACGTCGAGCCGGGGAATTATTGGTACCGTGTGTGTGAGGGAGGGGAATTACTGGCGCCACCGCACCGGGCAATACGGTGGGCACCGAGCTTGATGCGCATTGTCGATGCTATCACCTCAAGTATGCAGGCAGACTTTGATTCAGTCCATATTGGTGGCAACGGCGGTGAGGACCTCAAGCGGAGGGTCGAGGAGGACGGAGCACGGCGGGTGTATGTTGCCGGGGAGGGGATCGACGTGGAGGCGCTCAAGGCAAAGTACAGCAGCAACGTGCATTACCTAGATGAGTTCGAGGAGCTCTGGGGGAGGGACAGCGAGTGGTTCTTGGAGATGAAGAGGATCAATGGCGGGGTTCCTGTGGAATTTGATGGGTACATGCGCGAGCTGGTCGACAGGGAGGTCTTCCTCAAGGGGAAGAAGAAGGTCGAGGTGCTCCGCTGATTCCTTCTTCTCTGAGGTATGGTGTTGAGCAACATGGCATGGCATGCTTGAGTCTTGTTTAGATCAACGTTGTCGAAATTCAATTGGAAGCTATAGCTAGCAAGGGTATAAACATAATTTCCAAATCTTTTGAGGGTGCCCGTGCATACCGGGCATATTGGTCACACTAGCTGGCTCTGCCCCTGAAATCACTTATAAAAGACTCAAATTTGCCCAATTATTTGACTCCTCTTCTTTCATTCACCTACTTTAAAAATAAATAAATCAGAATCCGGTATTGTCGTTCTTATACTTAGAAAATAGGCACATGGCTTACCGACTGCATCTCTAGATCAACTGAGCAAATATGGCACATGCTTACTCAAGAAGTTTTGTTTTATGCAGGTCCATTGTTAGTGATTGCTGGTTTCTGCAAGCTCGGCAGATTAGTACCAATCCTTTTGTTTTATCCGGAAACTGTGTGGTTACTGTGATCTCTAGGATTTCTTTGTGCTTTTTTTTACTTATTTTTTAATCTACTGGGTGAAATTTTTAGCGAGATGTTTCCCTCCATGTACTCCAAAATTCTATTGGGACTTGTAAGCTGTAACAATTATTATCAGTTATCACATGGTTAAAAGTTTTTTTTTGAGACCTGTGAGGTTGTGACTTGTGAGCATTAACATACCTTTTCGACTTCTGTATGGGTAATATAATAATAAAAACTAAGTAATATATAGTTAATAAATACAGCCAATAAACAATTAAATTATAAATAAGATATTTTCCTATAAAATTATTGACAGTATGTCCAAATTGCATTTAAATTCTAATGAAGGGATAATGAAAAGTGCAAAACTCTTTATTTAAAAAATATAGATATTTAGCATTGTTGGAGTGCCAAAATAATCCTAAATATCAAAATGCTAAAACTAGGCGACAGAAGCTCGAACCACAACCTCCTATATCAAAGGTAGAAACGCCCACCACTGCGTTACTAAAACTCTGTATTTAAAAACAATATAGATATTTAGCCTTGTTGGAGTGCCAAAATAATCCTAAATATCAAAATGCTAAAACTAGGCGAAAGAATCTCGAACCACGACCTCCTATATCAAAGTAGACACGCCCACCACTGCGTTACTAAGAGCCTTCTGGTTCCCTTCTCTATTATGTATGTATTTCTTAAGCCAGACAACAAATTATGAAGAGACCATCATATTCGTCAATCATCTTAAGACTGCTACCTCCATCTTTCTGGACATCGACATGGTCTCTAATTAACACATTTGATAACTACTTTTCTAATTATATGTTGGTAAGATTTAATAAAAATATAACGATATGAAAGTACTTTTGATGATAAAAATCTATTACTATTATTTTCATGTGACAAATCTAAATACTTTTGTGTATGTTAGTAGTGAGAAGATACCTTGTGGCGTAGGCTAAATAAAAAGTTGGCGGTGCATGTCAAGCACGACGGCGGAGGAACATCACAATTCACAAGCCAAAAAAATTGCCAATCCCCTATCGAAGCAAAGCGAAGGCGAATTCCTTGCCTTTTCTGCGGGATTGTTGAGCTGGCTATTCCCTTCGTTAGGTGGAGGCATCCTGATTCTTGGGCGAAGCAATCGCAGAGTTTTTGTTGAAACTTTGTGCGTGGCATCATGATTTGTGTGATGGTCCGTGTCCTCTGATTGATATGTGTCCTTTGATTGATAATGGTACTGTAAAGTTTATTTATTTATTTATTATGATGAATTGATGATATGTATTTCATACACCTAAATGAATTTTATTACCTTTTCCATAATCTTGTGAGTGTTCTTGCCATCTAGGTGAAGGACATTGGCTTCACAGGAGTTTTCCGCTTGATTTTCAGATCGCTGGTTGATGAGCTACCATGCTTTGGAGCTGTTTGTTTTTCTCCACGAAAGAAGGTTCCTTTGTTCTTTGTCATGTTTCTTCTCGTGTTATTGAAGCTGTTTTTCTTCAATAGTCTCATATTTTCCCACCTAAAACAAGGTAGAAAAAGCTGGATTTTAGACTCATTGGTGGCGAAATTTCTGCTATACCTGGAATTTCAGATGCTCTTGAGGTTTGGCCATACAGTTGTGTTTATAGCAGAATGTTGGAGTTGCATTTCCTATAGTTGAGATGGTTGGTGAAACTGTCCTTTTTACAGGACACTATAAAAAATGCTATTGAAGACTCAACAACATGGCCAGTAAGGAAAGCCATTCCTATAATTCCTGTAGACTACAGGTAGTTATTGATCGATTCCGTGGTACATACTGGTATTATTCTCTTCAGTAAATCAGTGTATCAAATCACATAGGAATTGAAGGGCCATAACTGATTGTGTCTAACAGTGATTTGGAACTGAAGCCTGTTGGTGCATTGGAAGTCAAGCTTGTGCAACCAAGAGATTTGAAAAACAAAGATCTGATAGGAAAATCTGATCCTTTTGCCATTTTGTGTGTCTGCCCTTTACCAGACAGAACCAAGAGAAGGAAAACAATTATAAGTATTACTAATTCCCTTGCATGTTTGTGTGGTTTGCTTTTGGGGATTTTTACTAAATGTTGTCATTACAGAACAACGATCTGAACCCTATCTGGAATGAACACTTCGAGTTTATTGTTGAAGATGCTGATACTCAGAGTGTGACAGTGAAGATCTACGATGATGATGGTATCCAGGAATCTGAATTGATTGATTGGCTGTGTTCAAGTTAGGCTACAGGATCTACAACCAGGCAAAGTGAAGGATGTCTGGTTGAAGCTTGTAAAAGATTTGGAGATTCGAAGGGACAGGAAAGATCGGTGTCAGGTGAGCCGAATTTTCCTGGAAACATCATTATTCATTTTTCCTTTCTTTGACCCAAAAAAATAACTTTAGCTCGTCATATCACCATTCATCGGGTATGTTGCAAAATTGGTTAGATAACAATTTTCTTGTTTGGATGCCATTTTTGCTTGTGACATGACCTCAACAGGTGCACCTTGAGCTACTGTACTGTCCATTTGACAAGAAGGATGAGGCTCCAAATCCTTTTAGATAACAGCTTTCGATGACTTACTTGGAGAGGACAATGACAAGTACGGAAAATGGAACAGGGAGCACTGATTATAGCAGGTTGTCTTCAAGGAAGAAAAAAGAAATTATTATGTGGGGTGTTCTCACAGTAACTGTTATATCTGCTGAAGATCTGCCAGCAATGGATATGAATGGAAAGTCTGACCCATATGTCATACTTTCTCTCAAGAAAGCAAAAGCAAAGTACAAGACAAGGGTAATTTCTTTATTAGATATGACAGATTAGTGATGCATGGATATCTTTTAACAAGTCTAATATTATACTGCATTTGTCTGAACACACATAGTTAAATTTTCAATTGCTTCCGAAAGTTGACCTGTAGTTAGCTATATAATGTGTTTGATTTTGTTTATGACTGGATTAGTAGGAGCAAAAATACATGAGGTATTACAAATTTACAATCAGAAATTGCTCGGTGGAAGTATGTCTTTACTGCTCGTATCATGTGGCTGACCGCAGGTTGTGAATGAAAGCTTGAACCCAGTTTGGAATCAAACTTTTGACTTCGTTGTCGAAGATGGCTTACATGATATGCTTGTGCTGGAATTATATGATCATGGCACTTTTCATAGAGTAAGTTCTATTTAAGTTTTATCTTATTACTGGCTGGGTGGTTTTTCAACTGCGAGATGTTTGTGCGGTAACTGTTGACCATGTTTTCTGTAGGATTACATCGGACGGTGCATCCTGACTTTAACTAAGGTTTTGATTGAAGAAGATTACAAGGATAGCTTCAACTTGGAGGGAGCAAAGACTGGGAAGCTGAGCTTGCATCTGAAATGGTCGCCACAACCAATCTTCCGTGATAAGCGGGAAGATGACAGCTTGAAGTTCAGATAAGTCCTGCTATTTTATTGCCTTTTGCCAATATATATCAACAAAATTAAGTGGTCAAAATTGTGTGCCTAATCCTCCAATAAAATTGTGATCAAATAACACACAAGTAAGCACATGATGTTTTTTTAAGTCTAGAGGAAGTAGCTTTCTTAATGAAAATGATATTCTTTTTGAACTAGATTGATTTTTAAAAATAAAAGGGAATTTCCAATAGCTTTGCACCAAGGCATTTAGGTTTCCTCTAACTTGTGCTCTTTGTAGCAGAATATTGATGTAAAAAATGGTGAGTAATGGAACTTTAACAATACTTCCTCGACGATTATAAAGACGATTATAAAGCACGACGGGAAAGATATCTTACACTTGATATTAAAAAGGATTTTTCGATGAACATTACTCCAATATCTGTGATTTAGTAAGATGCCTCCTACCGTAAGACATTGAGTGCCATTCTTAGAACATGAAGTGAGTATTATAAGCTAAGATATAACATGATGAAATTATTAGAAGAATAATGTGTTATTTGCGGTGTGTACAAAGCAATGTTGCAAAAGCATTGGAGCCTTTACTCGTTGGATATCCTGTGTCAACCTGCCAAGTAGGACCAAAGTCCAAACTGCAGTTTGCAATATCCAAACTCCATGCAGTACGAGTCCAGCTGTCCGTGACATCGAGGAAACGGGATCCTCTGCATTGCTGCGGTATATGCAGAGACGCTATAGTGCAGTAGCTTTAGAAGTGGTCTCTACCGTCTGATCAAAAATGAAAGAACGAAGGCTAAGATCAATCGCTACATTAAATTCGCTGCAGTGGTTTCCGCCACTGTTGCTACAGTGCTTTGCTGCGGTACCAAGATGTAGCGCTGTTTGCATAGTATTCTTTGCATTTACTATAGAGAATCTGGATCCGACATTGAGATTGTCGGCTCAACGCAAAATAGCTGTAAATTAGTGCGGATCCATGATTTCTAGGATGAGTGTTTGGAGTTACAAAAATATTATTCAATGTAAAATATAAAGGTTCATAATATAAAAAAACAAAGTACAAATTGTTCATACTAGAAACAATATCTCAAATAATATTCAATGTAAAATAGCTGTAGATTGGTGCGGATTCATGATTTCTAGGATGAGTGTTTGGAGTTACAAAAATATTATTCAATGTAAAACATAAATGTTCGTAATATAAAAAACAAAGTACAAATTGTTCATACTAGAGACAATATCTCAAATAATTTAGAGAAATTACAAAATCATTAAAAAAAATTACAATCTAACTCGGTGTTCCTTCATAGCTTAGAAGCGAGATATGATGTCATCATCATTAACTTGCACAAAAAAAATCTCGCTCAAAAAATGTAATCAAACAATCATTTAAGTATCGCTTTTTCATCCTATTTCTTAGCTTATTCTTCGCATAATTCATTGAAGAAAATACCCTCAATACTGGCGGTTGCTACTTAAGAATCAACACTAATTTGAGAAGCTTGTAAACAATTTTATAATTGAGATTCTTCTTTGTTTGAACAAGCATAATGGAAAGCTTAGCAATATTTTTCACTTTTCTAAACCTTTCATCTCTACGCATTTCAACAATGAAATGTGTAAGTTGAAAGGGAAGATGTATCAATTATGTGCTTGAGAAATTCTTAGGATAAAACTGAGCAAACCTAACAAAGTTGTCCTTATCATAATCAACGAATGAATCATCAGTATTGAATGAAGACATGCAAAGAAGCAAATCCGTGTTTACCTCATGAAATCTGTCATTAAGCCCTCGAAGTTGTCTGTTAATGACATTTAAAAATGGGATAATTGGCTACAGGACACAACCCATTGTCCACCTTCGCCAACGGACACTGAAAAAACGTGGTACGGTCAGAAGACACCGTAAAAACGTGTAATTTTGCCATAGGACATCGAGGGCACTATTTTATCATTTTCGGACTGAAGTGGAGAGAGAAAGACGGCAAAAAGTCCATTTTACCCTCGTCTTCTTCCTTGTTCCTATTCCACTTGTCTTCTTCTCACTAGAATGATTTATCATTCATATGTACCACGCCGCCTCCACGATTGCCTCACTCCTTCCCATCCCAATGACGCGCGGGCCTCGCCACTCTCATCTCGCCGCCACGCCGCCATCGCTCTCCATTGCGCTAATCTACGCCACCACGCCGCCATCGCTCTCCATTTGCGCGCGCCATGTTGTCATCACTTTGCTCTCTCCTCCGCTCGTCGATTTGAACGCGCGGCTTGAGCACGCACGGTCGAGGCACCTCCCGTCGACAAGCTTGTCCTCGGCGGCGGCTCATGCGGCAGCGCATCCAGTTCTTGGAGCGGCCGCGCGAGCTTCGGCGAGCGCCCCACGCGTGGTGGCGTGCGCCATGGCGAGGTTGGAGGAGCACATGGCGCGAGTCATCGCGCGGGAGGAGGAGGAGAGGAGGTGACGGCGAGCGGCGAGCGACTCGGCGGGCGGCGAGGCGCGGCTATATCGGAGTGGGCGGAGGAGAGGAGGAAGGAGGTGGTGGGAGGAGCGAGGGAAGCGAGGCGATGGAGGAGGCGGCAATGTCGGGTCGAGGAAGGAGGGTTGGAGGAGGAGGAGAGCGGCGGGTCGAGGAGGTCGAGGCGGGGCGCGCGAGGAGGTCGAGCACGGCGCTTGCGGGCAGCGGAGAAGAGCGCCGGCGAGGATCTCGGTGGCGGCGGTGCGGGCGAGCGGAGCGTCGCGGCCGTGACGCCTTCTGCGAGGCTGCAGGAGCATGGACGATCGCACTGGCGTGTCCGAAGCGGAGGTCGGAGGTGATCTGCGCGATGAGGAGGCAATGACATGATGTAATTGTTCATATTTTTGTAAATGTTCGAAATCGGTGTGGAATTGATGTTTATGCTTGACTAGATGTGGATGATCCATGGAGATATTTGTTCTATTTGAGATGTCGGATGTGTAATTGTTCGAAATTGTAATTGAGTAGAGATGTATAATTTGTTGAGATGTTCAACAAATGCATGGTTCTTTTTGTCCATGAACCGGATGCATAAATGGTTCGAAGATGTTCGACAAATGCATGTGTTCTAAGTGATGCTTGTGTTGGAAAGTTGCTGCCGGAGGCAAGGGAGCAAGGGCATCTGAGTCTTTTTCAAAATTTTCTCTCTCCCTCAGACCTGGAAATGATATAATAATCGTCTTAGTGTCTTATGACAAAATTACACATTTTTGCAGTGTCTTCTGGCCGTACCACGTTTTTTCAGTGTCCGTTGGCAAAGGTGGACAATGGGCTGTGTCCTGTAGCCAATTATCCCTTTAAAAATATGTCAACATGAAGCGATGGAGATTCTTGACTTTTTTGAAGAACCTTTTGGATCTTGCAGCTGACATATAGAAATCGTCCATTTTAGCAATTTTGATGCCATGTTTCACACAAAAGGAAGTGGCCTTTTAAGGAAAAGTTTATCATCCATTATCCTCCAGCAATAACTGCAATTGAGTCTTTGTCAAATAAATGAGATCAATAGCATTAACAATATGTTGATCCCTCTTTTGCAAAGCATTGCTTAAGTCATCTGTGTACCTAAATATGGTTAGCAACAAGTGTGCCGTGAAAACAAACTCAAATGACTCAAATGATGTCAACATAGTTTGAGTTTGTATAGCCTTTGTGCTTGAAGTGTGGTCTTCTCCAATATTTATAAGAACTCATCAGATTGAAGGATAGAAAGAGATGACATGTATAACAGTTTTATAGTGGGATCCCTAGCGAGTATCACCCAGCCTACCTAGGCCCATCTCTTGATGCAAACCTCGACCAGTTTCAATGTCACCCAATTTTAATGCTTCTACAATGTGATTAGCTTGAGATACTTGAAGCATTTGTATCTTTTTACAAGACGTCCCAAAAACATTCAACAAATATGGAAGTTGCTGAAAGAACCAAACAATCACCACTCTCCTTTGCAACAACAAGAGTTAATTAGAGTTGATGGACAAAGCAATAAATATAATAAGCAGAAGGAGACTAGTCCATAATTAGTTTCCTTAGATCATTAACTTGACCCTTCATGTTACTAGCTCTATCATATCCCTGCCCACGGACCGTAGACAAACTCAATGAATGATCCATAAACAAAGACTCAATTGTTGTATTAAGTGTCAAAGCAGTAGTATTTTCAACATGGACAATATCGAAAAACCTCTCAACTACCCTTCATTTTTTATCAACATAACGCGAGCAAAGAGCCAATTGTTTTCATTGGTACACATCATTAGATTCATCAACAAGTATTGCAAGATAATCATCACCAAGGTCTTCCATAATAAGTCTAGTAGTTTCTTTGGCACAACAGTTGATGAGTTATTTTGTATTGTAGGGGCAGTCATTCGATTGTTCCTTGGGGAACTCTTTAGAACTACCTTGCTAACTTCTTCAAAATTTCCTCTAGCCAATTTAAAAGTTAAAGGAAATTTTCTTTATTATGTGATTCTTCACTTTCATCGAGTATGAGGGTGCAGTTAAGGTAGCGGGCCTCGGCAAGGGTGTAGAGGAGGCTACGCAGGTAATACGGCATGGGCTTGCATCGGTCGTCGCCGCCGAGGTAGGCAAGGTACCTACCTGCGGCGAATTGGGAGTATGAGATCGGTGACGGGGGCGGAGGGGCGGTGGCGTTGGAGGCGTTGGTGTGGGGCTTGGGGGCGTTGGGCCGGAGTGTTAGCCGCCGATGGAGGTGACGGAGTAGGCACATGTTCTGGGGAGGCGGGCGACAAGGAAGCAGTGGTAGTCCTTGTAGGTGGCGGCGGGCACGCTAGGCCATGTTGCAGGAGGAGGTGGCCTCGCTGAGGACGAGGCGGCCGAAGCGGGATAAGTGGACGGTGGGAAGGCGTCGATGGCACTGCACATCATGAGGTGGAAGAGCTGTGGGTGGCGCAGTCGAGCAGGGAGGAGGGGTCGCAAGAGCTCAAGCTGCTTGGCTGGTCCGATGGTCTTTTTTAATTATTTATGTATTGAGCTCGATGGAGGGAGATGAAGAGGCAACGACAGTCGAGAGTCGGGAAGGCAGAGTCGCAGAGGGGCAGTGGATGCTTCGAGTTCCGATCCCGAGTATGGACACAAATAAAGAACAGCTTTAAAATTGCAAAGGATGAGGGGGCGGTTGATGCAAAGCTTATTCTAGATGACATACCCCCTCCGGTTCACAAAAACAAGTCGTTTTGGATATCGACATGGTCATTAAAATGCAAGTTTGACCACTAATTTCTATTATAATATATTTACAAAATTCAATAAAATTATAATATTATAAAAGTATTTTTCGAGACGAATCCATGCATATGATTTTCATGTATGTAATATAAATATTATAAAGGATGTCAATAACCAAAGTTTCCAAAGTTTGCCTTCACGCATTAAAAAATGACTTGTTTTTTGGACCGAAGGGAGTATAAGATTCTTTGTAATCTATCTATTATATTAACTGAAGGGAGTATAAGATTCATTGTAATCTATCTATTATATTATTAAAGTGGTAGAAAAACAAGCCACCATGTTCGTTCTTAAGGGCTAGAAATTTCTACATTAATCGGTGGAAAAAGAAAAACATCTACACTTTTGATTATGGTGGGTACATGTTATAATGATCTAGATTAAACGAAAGAGTCTATGTCAAGTACAATATAGAAATAAGAGTCCATCTCAAGTATAATGTAAAAATAACTGAAATTTAGAATAAAAAATAAAATAAAATTAGCAATTTAATTTTGATACGTATTCCTAAGGAAAATCACTAGATAAACATAATTCAGAATAAAAAATAGTAATTGGATTAGTATACGATTTCCAACAAAAAATAACTTGAATTCTAGTCAACGGCAGGTGCGGAGGGCGAGCAACGTTCTCGTCTAGGATTTCTGGGCGTCAGCAGCAAACCTATTTTGGTGAAAATTTTGTGAGATTAAGATGTCACTTGTAGAATGGTGTGAAAGTGTTGATTACACCATTTCTTGTATGACAGAGGCCATAAAAGCCAAATCTGACAAGTATTACGACAAGTCCAACATAGCTCTTGATGTAGCATGCTTTCTTGATGTTAGATACAACAAAAAACTGGTGGAATATTTTATGGAGAGGATTTATCATGAGAGAGCTGCCTATGAAGTTAATCGTTTCATAGATGCTGTGAACAAATTGTTCTAAGCTTACCTGTCCAGCAGTATTGAAGCTTTAAAGCCTAATTCTGAAGAAGGACTTTCTCATCCACATGATGATACCGACTTGAGTCTTCATAACATTGAACAGTTATTGTATGAGGATGCAGCTTGTGACAAGTTGTGATATGAATAAATTGGAGCTATACCTTAAAGAAAAACCAATTCGGTGGGTTGATCTTACTGGTAAGGGTGCAGAGTTTAACATATTTTCATGGTGGAACACACACCAAGAGGCTTTTCCTGTTCTCTCACGACTAGCTCGTGACGTGTTAGCTATTCAAGTATTAACCGTTGCTTCAGAGTCGGCTTTTAGTGCTGGTGGACGTGTTGTTGATTCATTTCGTAATCGACTAGAGTCCGAGGTGGTTGAGGCTCTAATTTGTACCAAGGACTGGACAACTTCATTTAAAAAATGTAATAATAACTAGTAAGTCATTTAGTTCATAGTTTATACCACTTTCAACTTTAGTTTACTAACTTCATGTCATTTTAAAATTTCAGGTTCCAAGGAGAAGATATCATCACTTATTGATGAGTTAGATTTGGAGCTAGAGGATAAACAATGTGCTACTACAAACATGAACGAGGAGGTTTGATAATTGTTAATTTGTTACTCCTAGATTGTTAATTGAACAACTCCTAGAATCTTGCATGATTTTTATGGATTGATTGCTGATCCTAGATTGTAGTTCGTCGGAATTGATCTAGGCTAGTGCACAACTCAGGAATTATGGACTGATTGCTGATTTGTAAGGACGGGTTCCTGATTTCTAGCTGAAGCATTGAGTGGGATTTTTTTAAGGAAGGGGTAGCTTTGATCTAATGCCTGCACGGTTCCTCGTTACGAATTACTCTATAACACGAACAACGTAGTGAGCAAGGGATTCCATGTTCTAGAAATTTAATTTTCTTCGTTTGGGTGCTAGCATCGCGGATTTTAGTGTTGTACTGATGAGTTGAAATTTGCAGCGCTAGGATTCGTTTCTCTGCATATAATGTTTGTTGTCTACGAAAGTACTTGTGCCAATACCAAGAAGAAGTTAAATTGACCCTTTTGGGATCAATAATTTTTTTTTTTTTTTTTTTTTTTTTATGTTACACGTGCTGATCATTGTTCAATTTCTATGGGAATACCATACCTGTTTCTCTTGCAATCCAGATCCACACAGAGCAGAGCATACATACTAAAATCCACATGATCTAGCTTTAGTGCTGTGCAGTCTGCCGGTTTTAGTAGCAAACCTAACTGTTACCTGAGGTAGTGATAGCGGGTTTCGAGGAACAGTACAAAGGGGTACTAATCTCCATCTATAACTGTAACATCCCTAATTTGCAAGTTTTTGAGTTTTTCCAAAAAGTTTTAAAAGTAACCATTTGGTTCAAGTTGGAAAAGCTTAAATTTGAAATTTAGAAGTAAAAAACCTTTTAAATTGAAATAATTCAACTTCAATTAAAATAAAAAGTTAGTTTATTGGAGCTTCTTGGATTTTATTTGGATTTTAAGCCTTTATTGCATTTTCTGGAATTTAATTTGGTTTTTCCCTTTTTGTTTGAAACCAAAATCTATTTTGTTTGCAAAATTAAAAACTAAAGCATAGCTAAGAGTATTTTTATTAAGTTCCATATAATTCAAGGATCTTAGCGGGCAGCTCTTAGCCAGTTCAAAGCTTTGTAACGGCCTTGTGATAATCTCTTAGTCACACGCCGGAGCGTGAAACGCTGTGATATAAGATGATTATCTCTTGTGGGTAAAGCTGTACAATCTCTGCAGAGAGTATAAAAACTATTCGAATAGCCGTGTCCCCAGTTATGGACATGCCTGATGATTTCACGCAAGGGGTAGATGTTTTCTTCAAAATGGTGGAAATGATGGTTCGGATGGAATGGTTGGGTGGACCTCTAGTTGTTTCAAAGAACTGAATTACTTATGTATTGCTCTTTCAAATTGTGCTTTCAATCTACTTATCGTATTTACTGTTAAATGTTGCTTTCTGCAAAAAGTAAACATAAAGCTATCCTCGACAAGCCTAGCATAAATAATAATTGCATACTGTTCCCTATGACTTGCTAAGTACATTCAAAGTACTCACGGCTTGCGCCCTGTGTGATTAATCTCCACAGAGGAACCAGGGAATTCAGAGTATTATGAGGAGGAGTATCCCGAAGACTTTGCGAACTAGGTCGCGTCCTCCGCTCGATTGCTGTGGGCATGTCGTGTGGCCACCTCAAGATGTTATGTTTCCAAAGTTGTATTTTGTTCCTAAGCCTGTGTGGCGCACTCTGAAGACTTGACCATAAGGTCCCTTTGCTACCTAGTAATATTAATTTGTCCGTTTCATCGTTATTTTCTTTGTATGGTTGTGATTGCAGATGTTGTAGCGTGCGAGCTAGCTCTTGATCTGGGACTAGTTACGAAGGCACGAGGGTCACGGGTTGCATACCCGGGGTCCCGACAGAGGTGGTATCAGAGCCATATCGACTGTAGGACGTAACCATAGCTAGCATGGCCGTTTAGTAAAAAAAAAATTATTTTCTAAATCAAACCAACAAATTAATGTGAATAATTATTCTTCTCTTACCTGATTATATTCTTTTCTCATCTCCTTCTTAGATTTTTATATCTTATCTATTCTGGAAACTCTATTTTCGAATTTAAATTGACCTCTCTTACCTCCGTAATCTCTGAAGGATCGAGCCTTGTTTTGGTCGACTGTCCCAAATAAGTTAAATTAGAAGTGTTTTAATAGGGCTACCCTCCTAGCTGTAGTATCGTTTAATAGAGCCTTAGCTTTGAGTTTGTTGCTTCTTAATAGCTTTTCCACTATTTGTTCTCCGGGTTTAACCGAACATCCCCAATTAGGTTGCTCTATCCTTTCCCCCTGTTCTCCCTCGTCTTTTGTACTTTTCCCTCTTATCTATCGTGCTTTCTTCCTCTCGTCTATTAAACACGAGAAGTTTTGTGCGGATGGTTCGGACAGTAACTCTGCAAGTCAGGTTGACCCAGTAGATCTCAATACCCCGCCACCACCACCTCCTCCAGCAGCTATGGCAGATCAAGGTTTGGGTCAGTTCATGGCAGCCCAAACATAGCTGATGAGCTCAATGATGCGAGAATATGAACCGGATGATGACTCAGTGAGCGGCATCACGCAACCCTTTTGCAATAATGAACGAGCAGTCAAGCCACTCTGCGACACCACCACCATCACCACTTTCCCCGGTCAAGGTGGCGGAATTCATGAGAACTCATCCACCTACATTCTCTAGCTCCTCACGAGCCATTGGATGCGGATGATGTTGCGCTCAAGCAAAAGAAGCTTGCCATTACCGGTGTGATGACCGTGAGAAAGTCTGTATGCGACACACCAACTTGAAGGTACCGCCGAGAATGGTGGGAGAACTATTGTGCGCCCATGAGAACCACGGAACATTGGTTGGGTGAGTTTTGGAAGCTTTCGCCATTCCCACATCCACGATGGAAAGGTGGAAATGAAGAAGAATGAATTTCGCGGTGAAGCAAGGAAACATGTCCATGAGTGAATACCTTAATAAATTCACTCAACTCTCACGATATGCTCAAGAGGGCGTCACCACGGATGATGCGTCGAGCGTTTCAAGCGTGGACTCAACCCGGCTTGAAGGTTCAAGTCATCGGCAATGACTATCAGATTTCGGCATTTAGTGAACAAGGCTATGCTCATAGAAGAGTCTCGCTGTGAGCTGGCAGAGTCTCATAAAAGGAAGATGATGCAACATTGTGCGCATCAAGGTCATTCGCAAAGAGCCAGGTCGAATGTGCAGTGCTCCTCCTGTCATGTTCAAGACTCGGCAATGACACCTCGCCTGATCGCATCGAGTTTGCGATTTCAACAACAACATCAACAACCGACCTCCAAGAAATCCCAATCCTGCCGCAGAGTCACTTGTTTCAAGCGCGGCGGTGGGCATTCGCCGTTGCTCGCCGCATGAGGCAAGGTCCTTCGCTGTCGATTCAACTTGGAGCTACTCCAGCGAACCCCATGCCGGGCCGGACGTGGAGCACCTCGAACTCGGTGCACGGCTAAGACCCCTCGATCTTATGGAAAAGGCCGTGTGAACCACATCAGCGTGGAGGAAGCCGAGCGACCCGAGGCGTCGTCTTTGGGTAAGTTCCTAGTAAATTCGGCACCTACTCTTTTACATTTTAGTGCGAGCTTCGCATTCGTTTGTTTCGCGGATTTTTCTTTGCAAAGCATCGGTTGAAGGTTTCAAACCTTAAGACATCTTGTTGGTTCAATCCCGGTTTGGAGTTAAGCGCGAACGGGGTTGCCCACAAGTTAAGATGATCATAGAAGGGTAGAATTCTTAGCCAACACGATAATCATTGGCACCAAATCCTAGATGTGATTTTGGGTATGGATTGGCTTGCTAAGCACCAAGCAGTTTTGGATTGTGGTGGCAGAAGCATCACCTTGGTCAGTCCAGGTGGGACTAGAGTAAATTTGAAGCCCCATGAAGAAGCATGATGGAGCGTTAGTCTGCAGTGTCAAGACCCTATCCCTGGAAGATGTCCAGTAGTCGAGAATTTCGGATGTCTTTCCTGATGAATTACCTGGAATGCCACCGGATAGGGACCTAGAGTTTGTCATCAATCTAGTCCCAGGAACCGCACCAATTTTCAAGAGACCCTACCGCTTGCCTGTTGATGATTTGGTCGAACTGAAGAAGCAAATCGAAGAGATGCAAGAAAAAGGATTTGTCCGGCCCAGTTCCTCACCTTGGGGAGCACTGGTCATCTTTGTTGCAAAGAAAGACGGTACCCAAAGCATGTGTGTGGATTACCGCTCACTCAACGAAGTCACCATCAAGAATAAGTACCCTCTACCTAGGATTGATGATTTGTTTGATCGCTTGAAAGGAGCGGAGTGTTCTCTAAGATAGACTTAAGGTCGAGGATACCATCGATTGAAGATCCGCCAAGAGGATATACCCAAGACGACTTTCTCAACCCGATATGGGTGTATGAGTTCACGGTCATGTCTTTTGGATTGACCAATGCCCTCGCTTACTTTATGAACTTGATGAATAAAGTATTCATGGAGTATTTGGATAAGTTCGTTATTGTCTTCATTGACAACATTCTAGTATATTCCAAGAGTGAAGAAGAGCATGAAGAGCACCTTCGCTTGATTCTGACTAGGCTTAGAGATCATCAACTCTATGTCAAATTCAGCAAGTGTGAGTTTTGGATGAAGGAAGTTACTTTTCTGGGACATGTCATGTCTGCAGAAGGAGTCGCTGTCAACCCTAGTAAGGTCGAGGATGTGCTCAATTGGGAGTCACCCAAGTCAGTACCTCAGATCAGAAGTTTCCTTGTATGGCAGGATATTACTGCCGGTTTATAGAAGGTTTCTCTAAGATAGCAAGACCCCTCACTCAGTTGTTGAAGAAGGAAAAGAAATTTGCTTGGACGCCAGAATGTGAGCAGAGTTTTCAAGAATTGAAGAAGCGCTTAACCACCGCTCCAGTGTTGGTTTTGCCAGATGTCCGAAAGGATTTTGAGATTTTCTGTGATGCATCACGACAAGGTCTCGGATGTGTTCTAATGCAAGAAAGAAAGGTAATAGCTTATGCTTCACGTCAGTTGAGGCCTCATGAAGTAAACTACCCCACTCATGATTTGGAATTGGCTGCAGTAGTGAATGCTTTGAAGATATGGCGTCATTACCTCATTGGTAATCGCTGCGAAGTCTACACCGATCATAAGAGCTTGAAGTACATTTTCACCCAAGTGATCTCAATATGAGGCAAAGAAGATGGCTGGAATTGATCAAGGATTACAATGTTGGAATCCATTACCACCCCGGCAAGGCTAATGTGGTAGCGGATGCGTTAAGTAGAAAGGTCTATTGCAATACCCTGATGATCAAGGAAAGTCACCGACGATTACATGAAGAATTTGACTCAAGCTTGAATTGGTTGAAGAAGGTTATTTGGCCGCATTGGAAGTGCAACCAACTCTGAGAGTCGGTCGGGGAAGCCGGATCGAAGATACAGATATCAAAGAGACCAAAAGTGATATGAAGAAGGGTAAATCCCTAAGATTTTCAGAAGATGAAAAAAGAACTATTTGGTTCGATAAGCGTATCTGTGTACCGGACCAAAAAGAGCTCAAGTAGTTGATACTCAAGGAAGCCCATGAGACCTTGTGTTCCATTCACCTTGGAAATGCCAAAATGTATCAAGATCTTAAGGAAATGTATTGGTGGCCTAGTATGAAGCGAGAAATCGCTGAATACATAGCCTGATGTGATGTTTGCCAGGGTTAAAGTGAGCATCGAGACTTCTTTGGACTCCGCAACCTTTGCGAATCCACGAATGGAAATGGGAAGAAATTGGCATGGACTTCATCACCGGCACACCAAGAACAAGAGCTGGATATGATTCTATTTGGGTAATTGTAGATCGCGACAAAAGTTGCGCTTTATCGATCAAGACCACCTACTCGGGAGACGGACTTGCGAATTGTATATGACAAGGATAGTATGCGGCATGGAGTGCCAAAGAAGATTGTGTCGGATCGAGGATCCCGATTCACCTCAAGATTTTGGCGAGAGCGCGGTGTTTTGGGTACTAATTTGAATTTGATCTGACCTACCATTCTCGAGCAGATGGATGAGACGAAAAGAGTGAATCAAATCCTAGAAGATATGTTAAGAGCTGCGCTCTCGAGAACCAAGCCGTTGGGATCAGCTGCTACCTTATGCGGAGTTTTCATATAACAACAATCATCAATCAAGCCTACAAATGTCCCCGTTTGAAGCCCTTTACAGGAGAAAGTGCAGAACACCCCTGTATTGGACTGAAACAGGAGAAGGACAAGTACTATGACCTGATATCCTGAAAGAAGCCGAAGATCAAGTTCGGGCAATCAGAGAGAAGCTGAGAACGGCTCGGACTAGGCTAAAGAGCTATCGCCGATAACTGCTGCAGAGATTTAGCGTTACCAGAGATCATGTGTACACAAGGTTTCACCTCTCAAAGGAATGCGTCGTTTCAAAGTAAGTGGGAAGCTTGCACCAAGATACATTGGACCTTTTCCAATCCTAGCCAGAAGAGGAGAAGTTGCTTACCAATTGGAGCTTCCGCCTCAGCTATCAGATGTGCATAGCGTCTTCCATGTGTCTCAATTGAAGAAGTGTCTGCGTGTGCGAGAAGAGCGAATCTGCTAGAAGCGATTGATTTGCAAGAAGATCTCACCTACAAGGAGCAACCCGTCAAGATTCTAGAAGTGTCCGAGCGTGTGACCAGAAGCAAGATCCTTCGTTTCTGCAAAGTTCAGTGGGGCAACCACACTGAAGAAGAAGCCACCTGGGAGCGTGAAGAGGACCTGAAGGCCGAGTTCCCGCACCTATTCTCTAGTCAGCCTGAATCTCGGGGTCGAGATTCCCTTTAAGGGGTGTAGGTTTGTAACATCCCTAATTTGCAAGTTTTTGAGTTTTTCTAAGAAGTTTTAAAAGTAACCATTTGGTTTAAGTTGGAAAAGCTTAAATTTGAAATTTAGAAGTCAAAAACCTTTTAAATTGAAATAATCCAACTTCAATTAAAATAAAAAGTTAGTTTATTGGAGCTTCTTGGATTTTATTTGGATTTTAAGCCTTTATTGCATTTTCTATAATTTAATTTGGCTTTTCCCTTTTTGTTTGAAGTCAAAATATATTTTGTTTGCAAAATTAAAAACTAAAGCATAGCTAAGAGTATTTTTATTAAGTTCCATATAATTCAAGGATCTTACGTGAATTTTCCTAGAATTTTGACTGGTGTAGCTATTTTCTAAAAGCCTTTTTGCTTTTGATTTCTTTATTCGAAATCTTTTGAAAATTCGTTTTCGGCTCGTGGGCGAATCTCTCCTCGCCCGATTCGCGGCGCTCGCTTGCATGCGCCGCGCTCTCCTCTGCGCGCCTTCCGATCGCAATCGGACGACCACTAAGACTCGCTGCGCTTTCCCTCCCGCGCGTCCGATCAAAATCGGACGGTTCTCGCTTCGTCGTCCTCCTCCGGACCCCTTTTCTTCCGCGCGGCCGTGCGCGCGTGCGCGCGCGGTCGCGCGCGGCGCCTCCGTCCTCCTGCCTGTCGCCATCCTCGGCTGCGCGTCGAGTGCGGCGTGCTCCACGCTCATGGCCTCCGTCCTCCGCGTTCGTCCGTCCCTCTTTTTCCCCGTTTCTGCGCCGCCATTGACGGCGCAAGCAACCTCCGCCCTTCTTCCTCCTCCGGGCCCCAGTGCCTATTTAAGCGCGCCGGGTTCGCCTCCTCCTCCTCTCTCTTTCCCTCTTCTCCCGCCTCTCTCGCTCTCCTCGGTCGCATTGCCGTTCTTCGCCGCCACCGAAGTCGCCGCCGCCTCTGCGCGCCTCGAGCATCCTCGCCGCCTCAGACCAGCCTCCGGCCGCAAGGACGCCGCGCGTTCCGTCTGCGCGCCACTCTCTCGGAGGCCACGGAACATCGCCGCGCCTCGACGCGCGCCTCGCCGTTTCCTCGTCGTCGCCGACGCCTTCCGGTGACGCGTCCTCGGGTTGGTGAGCAATGAGATCGCCTCGCTCCCTCAGCCTCGGTGCCTCGCCGTCGGTCAAATCCGACCAACGCGGCGACCCTCGGGCGTGGCCGCCGGCTACGGTCCGACGTGGCTGCCGGCGTGGCCGCACATCGCGCCAAGTCGGCGACATCGACTTTGGCGATGTGGCGACCACGTCAAGCGCGTGGCACATCCCGCTCTAAACCCGGTGCCAAATCTTGTAGACCACATCCATGCACCTCTCGCGGCGATGGGCCCACATGTCGGTTTCTTTTCTTTATTTTTCTTCCGACGAATTTCCTTTGTGACTTGGTGACGTCATATTGACCTTTTCCTTTACAAAATAATTCAGAAAATGAGAAAATCCCCAAATCTTTCATTTTATGTGTTTTCCAACTTTAAGGCCATAACTTCTTCGTTCGAACTCCGATTCGAGTGATTCAAATTTCTAAATTCATCTAAATCCCCTCTTGCTGTTAGTACTAATTTGGTATTTATTTGGAATTTATTTGGAGTGGTTTTATTTATTTTGCTCTTTCATACGTGTAGAAACCGACTTTCTAAGATTTCTCGGACCGACGACCAAGCTCCTCAACTCTTCACCAAGGCAAGTCATAGACCCTTGATCATATTGAACCCATCTTTATCAAACTATATTGTTTTATTTATACATGCATTGCTATTTTATATATTAAATTGTTTCGAGAGTAGATAAATGCCTAATTGTTGTATACCTCCTTGATAAATTGCAAACAAACATGTACCCTTGAATGACATGAACCCTTCGACACCATAGGAGGGTTTATTTTAGTTGGACATTGATAAATTACCAACTCGGGTATCGTATTATGCTTAGCCCTGCTTTAGTTGTACGTCGGGACTCATGATCACATGCTTATGAATGAACGTGACTAAAGGAATTATAGAATCGTGGCGCGGCCACTTTTATTATAAGATGTTGTGCCTAGGCTAGGGTGGTCTTTGGCCGGATTGAATCGAAAATGTTTTATGCTCGGGCGAGTGGATGGTGGTGAGTGTGGCGCCGTAACGCACATTGGGACATGTATTAGTCTCGCCTGAGCAACCAACTAAGGACTTAACCTTGAACCATTGATCTGGGTCATATCGTGCAACCACATGTCCAGGATGGGGTGG
Source organism: Ampelocalamus luodianensis (assembly GCA_036346255.1). NCBI lineage: Eukaryota > Viridiplantae > Streptophyta > Magnoliopsida > Poales > Poaceae > Ampelocalamus > Ampelocalamus luodianensis. Next base: position 27,784,498 of record CM070621.1, read on the forward strand.
ACCTGGCCTAATAATTAGTAATGAACTGACTAGGTTCTGTTGCGGTGGAGCGTGCTGATTCGCTGGCGCAAGAGGGGGCACGAATCTAGCGGGTGCGAAGCTCGTTAGAAGCGAAATCTTAGCGGGCAGCTCTTAGCCAGTTCAAAGCTTTGTAACGGCCTTGTGATAATCTCTTAGTCACACGCCTTCGGAAGCGTGAAACGCCTGACAGTATAAGATGATTATCTCTTGTGGGTAAAGCTGTACAACCTCTGCAGAGTGTATAAAAACTATTCGAATAGCCGTGTCCCCGGTTATGGACATGCCCGGTGATTTCACGCAAGGGGTAGATGTTTTCTTCAAAATGGTGGAAATGATGGTTCGGATGGAATGGTTGGGTGGACCTCTAGTTGTTTCAAAGAACTGAATTACTTATGTATTACTCTTTCAAATTGTGCTTTCAATCTACTTATCGTATTTACTGTTAAATGTTGCTTTTCGCAAAAAGTAAACATAAAGCTATCCTCGACAAGCCTAGCATGAATAATAATTGCATACTGTTCCCTATGACTTGCTGAGTACATTCAAAGTACTCACGGCTTGCATACTGTGTGATTAATCTCCACGGAGGAACCGGGAATTGAGTATTATGAGGAGGAGTATCCCAAGACTTTGCGAACTAGGTCGCGTCCTCCACTCGATTGCTGTGGGCATGTCGTGTAGCCACCTCAAGATGTTATGTTTCCATTGCAAGTTGTATTTTGTTGCTAAATACACGTGTGGCGCACTCTGTAAGACTTGACCATAAGGTCCCTTTTGCTACCTAGTAATATTAATTTGTCCGCTTCATCATTATTTTGTTGTATGGTTGTGATTGCACCGATGTTGTAACTGTGCGAGCTAGCTACTGATCTGGGACTAGTTCTGAAGGCACAGAGGGTCCTAGGGTTGCATACCCGGGGTCCCGACAATAACTTGTCCAGAAAAAAAATCCCACAATAACTCTAGGGGGTTGAGGAAGTGAGCTTGCTCACTTGGCTAGCTGTGGTGTTGTCTAAGCAGTCCACCCAGGTTCAAGTCCTAGACTTGGCAGTGTGTCTCACATAAAGGTAGTCTCTACCTTTCTACGTCAAAAAAAAAACTCTAGGGGGTAGTCTGAGTCTCAATTCTCAGGTTTTTACCAAAGCCAGATATTGTTAAACTAGATTTAGGGCTTAACGACCTAAACCTTGTTTGGTTAAGATAGCATAAGACAATGATAGCAAAACTCAATTTATGAGTTGTATGGAAAACGACTCACCTGGTTTTAACAAATTTTTTTTTAAAAAAGTAGAATAACTAAAAGCTATTTTAAGCCAGACAACATTTTCACCAAATGGAATCCTAGCCAAGTAACAACTTGAAATTTGTACTAGGAAAACTTGCACAAAAATGCGCTTTTTTTGGCAAAACCAATTAACAAAATCTGAGATCCTGTGAAAGTGCATAAGGCTACTATTTTTGTTAATATGAAACTTGAAAGATGTTTATTCTATTGTGGAATTCTTAGGTGTTGCATCTTCACATAAGCCATCAGATTACGTCATCTTCAGATTTATTCGACAAATTGTACAAATTTGACATTCTACAAAACTATTTTTGTAGGATGAGATAATGACCGAGGCTGAGATAGTGAGATCGACTGAGGCATGGTCATAGAGATGGTCCGCTGCTTGCTGCTGTCTGCTGCCAGACAAGTCTTTTGTGTGGCCAACGAGCTGCTACTTACTTAGCACTTAATATCTTACTAGTTAGTAGTTACTACTTGACTACTTGTTGTGCTATTATCCTGTGTTGTGAATTTCTGATGTAATTTTGGATCGTGAGGTGTGAGAGTTGTGAACTTGTGGCTTGCTACTTGCTTACCTAGTCCTTGTTATAGTGTCATGTACTTGCTACTTGTCAGTTACTACTTACTACCATTTGCTTAAATAGTCTCTATTATCGTGTGATGTATTTAAATTTATTTGTTAAACTATTAATTAGTTGTATTTTGATTGATCTTTATTTGTGCGACATATATGGTTTTTGTTTTCACGCAATATCCGAATAAGTATTCGTGACTGAGACATTCCGTATTCGGTTCGATGTGTATTCGCTCTGTATTTATATTTGTATTTGTATCGTTGTCCGTGTTTGATTTCGAATCCGATAAAAAAAAAAACGGGTACGGGATGGACAATCTGTTTGCACCCCTAGTGACAATGTGGCCTCCCTCACGGCCTTTTTCGCTTTTAGGCAGTCAGTCTGTCTTGGAGACTGTTGGATCCTTTGAATTTTTCGGAGTACAAGACTCTCTTTTATCCTTGGAATACATAACGCCCGTACCAACGGATTTGTATGGCCGAGGTGAATTACGCCCTTATTTTGGCCTTGACAGATTAAAGAGAAGTAAAAAGGTTGTGTTGCGGCTTCCAGGTAATGGCTGGCTTGGATCGCAAGCAAGATGGGAGGCGGTGGCATCGGGCCATCACTGACACGTCTGAACATGTACACGGGCCCACGGTTCGGTGGAAGTGGACCAGTCGCGTAAGCTAATGCTGTACTTCATCGTCATAACATTTGCTTGCCCGTGTGTGCGTGCAAGCTGTGTGTGGCATTTGGCAGGTGTGGTCGTGAAAGCCGCTTTTGCTTTTGCTTTTGCAGGGGGCCTTGTTTCTAGTCCTCGAAATAGGGTGGATTTGTAACTTGCCATTTTTTTGGTGAAGCGGTATGATCGCCGCATAGATGTTGGAATGTAACCTAGTTATTCCATCGAAAGTTCAGGCGTTCAATTATTTCGGTCTATTTCAGACATCGATCTTTCCTGAAAGCAGCCAAGAACATATAAGGGAGTTTTCGGCTAAAATAGCATGTTTTTAAGTGAAATAGTAAAAATAGTTCCCCACAAAAGAAATGTAAAAAAACATCACCTCTACTGCTCGGGAGCGCGGCAGGCGAAAAAACGCGAATAAAAAGTAAACACTGTTTCTACAGTACCACAACTGGGTTTGGGTAACCGACCAACGCGAATAAAAAATCCAGTCAAACCGGTCCTACCAGTGACCTCGGTAAAATTTTGAAATCGGTTACCCAAACCCTAGCCACAACATCATTTTGAACCGTGCGTGAGCACTGTTGCTACAATCGGTTTTATTTTACTGTCGGAGAGTGCGGCAGGTCCCCTGCTGTGACATTTTCGCACGATACAAGTGCCATTTCATTAGGAAGAGACTAGATTTTCTATTCCATTTCAAAAAGAACCTAAATGAGCCAAAACTCCATAAAAGAGTAAGTAGCTATTAGTGGTGTGCAATGGCACTAATTTTGATTTACATACAACCATCTATGGTTTTTTAGGGCACATGACCTATTACCGAGGTACTAACTTCATTTCATTTTACTTTTTCATCATGTTTCTTTTCTATTTATGTATGATTTTGAATTGCAAAATATAATTTTAATCTATGTTTGTCTCGTATTAGCTTTGTCCCAATAACTCTTTCTAAATTTTAATCCAGGGTTCGTGACTAGCTGGTACATAATAATACTGTCATGATTTGTGAGTTGAGATGGCAGTCCTGCAGGAAGAAAAATAGCAGTGCTAATACTGAGCAGCAGAGTGCCTTAAACAAAGTTGCATCCAAACGCGCAAAAAGAATCTGGAAAGGGGTCGTGCGTACGTGGTGACTAGTGGGTGGTGGCAGCCAGGCATGGGCCAGGCAGGGGCCGAGGCAGCTGGCGGCAGCGCGCGATCCCCTTCACACGGGGCATGTCAGTGAGTCAGTTCCCCAACAGATACCACAAAATTTGTTCCCACATGATAACCACGGAAGTGGACCATCTCCATTAGTATGGGCTAACGGAGCACAGTAAATTCTTCTTTCCGCTGACTGATCTAAATCGAATAAGTGCTACCGTACATAATAAAACAGTGGAATTTGCTATAGCAGATATTCCACTGCTTTCTACATAACTACTGTAGTGCTACCATCGAGTACCGTTTATGTGGACTAAAATCACTGTTCAAACAGTGCTTCTCTGCAGTACAGTAGATGATCCGGATCCCGCCAACCCCTTTTTATAGGATTAATTTGTCCAATAACATCACGTTGAGGTAGAAATTGAAAAATAACATCTAATGTGTAGATAACATGTCCACACATCAATGTTATTTTTCAACCTCTGATTTATGTGGGATGTTATTAAACAAATTGCCCTTCTCATATAGGCTGCTCTGCTCGTTAACAAAAGGTGAAATTAGGTCAGTAGCACTCTAATCGTTGGTATTAAAAAAAACATCCAAAACCATGCTTAGCTGCAAAATGACATCACAAACATCCGAAAATCTTGAAAACTGCATTACTGTCATATTTTTCATCCATCTTTAACAGCAAGGACATATGATATAAAATAATACAATTTTAATGCTTGTTTTACCCCATTCGCATGCTGTCGCCCTACATATTTTCCCTCGTGCCCATCCACTGCCAACCTGCACTACATCACCCTGTGCAAACCGAGGTGAGCTTCAAGTCTCCCATGGCCCTGAAGGCTCTTGGACCTCCTAATTGCATCCCACTACTGCTGAGAAACCACAAAGCGAGCAAATATTCCCGGCTCTGGTCTACTACCATCAGACATCTACCAACAACCTCCACCAAATTGATTGGCACCACTTGATCCCCGGTCGCTGGCCAGAACTCGTGTGCATGCTAAATCCTCCCGAGTACCGATGGAGTAACACTATTGTCTAGCACCGCCGCTGCCAGAAGCCTCGTACCGCCGCCGTTGCCAAAACAAGCGAACCAAGTTGTCCCATGAGTGAAGGCAACACCTTGCTTTCCCCTTTGAGTACTCGCTCGTAGCCGAATCAAAGAAAAACGAAAAAAAAAAGATTAAGGGCAAAGGAGTCTTTTATCTACTAATGGCTGTCAGAGTGAAATAGTATCATTTTTAAGAATTTTAGTTGTTTGTGATGTAATTTTGCAGTCGATTTAAGTGATATTTCTTTGAATACCAACTAAAGAAGTGCTACCTAACTGATTTTCCCTTAACAAAACACCCCACTAGCTACTACCAAACCATTTCGCCCCAACCACGTTCGGTCCAAGTCCAACTCCGACTACATAAAATTCCATTGGCCCGGTCCTCTCCCACGACCGCCATTTGACTCGGGAGCCACCAATACTTGCCCGGAATCGCGAAAAATTGCGACTTTCTCCGCCCCTTTTAGACGACGGACGCTGCCCCACGCAGCCATCCACAGCGCGCCAGACAGCCAGCCCACCCAAAACCCACCGTTTCCACACCCAATTTTGAACCGCTCCATCCCATCCCATCCCATCCCATCCCAAACTTCGAGTCCGCCGAACCAAAACCTTCACCGTCCCAGGGACAGAGAGAGAGGGGAGGGGCAAACGAAACCGTAACAGGAGGCGGGGAAACTGAAGCGAACGGGAGAGGAGAGGAACGGCAGTGCGGTGCTCGGGTTCCGGCGATGGAGCGGTCCCATCCCTCCGAGGTGTACGAGCTCTTCGTGCGGCGCATGAACACCCCGAGGTAAGTAGGCGTGGGATTTCCATATGGTTTTCTTGCGTCCGTTCAGATCGAGCGAGCGATTTGGTGAGTGTTGTGCGTGCGGCGGTGCAGGGTGGCGGTGGACAACCGGGTGTGCGCGACGGCGACGCTGGTGCAGGTGCACAGCGCGCGGAAGCACGGCGTGCTGCTGGAGTCGGTGGCCGCGCTGTCCGAGCACGGCGTCTGCGTCCGCAAGGGCTACATCTCGTCCGACGACGGGCGGTGGTTCATGGACGTGTTCCACGTCACGGACGCCGTGGGCCGCAAGGTTGCCGACACCGACGCGCTGCTCGCACGCCTCGAGTCCTCGCTCTCCGCCGAAGCATTGCCGAGGCCGGTGGGGTGCGCTCCGCCCGCCGCGGAGGGGCTTACCCTGCTCGAGCTTATCGGTACGGACCGCCCGGGGCTTCTCTCGGAGGTGTTCGCCGTGCTGCACGACCTACGGTGCAGCACCGTCGACGCCAAGGCGTGGACGCACGGCGGCCGCGTCGCCGCGCTGGTGTTCGTCCGCGACGAGGAGACCGGCGCACCGATCGACGACGCGGCCCGGGTCAGGCGCATCGAGTCCCGGCTCAGGCACGTCCTCCGGGGCGGCGCGCGCGGCGTGAGGACGGTCCTGGCCGACGCGGCGGCGGTCGGCAGCCTGGACCGGAGGCTCCACCAGCTGCTCAACGAGGACCGGGAGGCCGAGAGCCGCGCCGCCGCGGAGGTGCCCACGACGACGGCGGTGGCGGTGCAGGAGTGGGGGGAGAGGGGTTACTCGATGGTGACCGTGAGCTGCCGCGACCGGCCGAAGCTACTGTTCGACGTGGTCTGCACCTTGACGGACTTGGATTACGTGGTGTACCACGGCACGTTTGACACCGACGGCGATCACGCGCAGCAGGTGAGGCTTCTAGCGCTTTCTTGCTCGATTGGTTTTCAAGATTCTTTTGGGGGAAACTGGCTGTGCTGCACATTTGGAGCTCTTGATTTCTCAATGTTATCGTGTTAATTTGGGGTTGGTATTTGCAATTCCCATCTTCATCTCGAGTTTTTGGTTTGGGCTTTCCTGTCAGGAATCTAGATGTTTCTTTGGGTGGTTGTGTCAGGCGAATTGCCTTCTGTCATTGTTCCAACTTTTACCTCACTTTTTGCCTCTCTCTTCTAATGATGTCTACTTAGTTTTGTTTGATTTGATTGTGATTATTGTTTGACTCCAAGCTATCCTGATCTCGGTTCTTGGAAATTTCTTTTTCGAATTTTCTCGGTTTTGGGAGGTCAAATGGAATAGTTATTTGCTCTTATGAAATGAGAGTAAGCCTTTTGCACCACTCTTTATCTTTTATAAGCTTACATTTTTATACGATTAACTAAGAGTTACCCGGAGCTTATCGGAATGTTTGTCTCCTCCTAAATTCACATCATATAAGCTTATATACATGCCCGTTACATCCACTTCCATTCGTCTCTGGGCATGCTCTGAAATTGAGCCGACTTAAGTGGGGTTAATCTGAGTTCCGTTTGCTTGGCTTCGCCGCAGGAGTTTTACATCAGGCGCTTGGACGGCCGGCCAATAAGCTCGGAGGCCGAGAGGCAGCGCGTGATCCAATGCTTGCAAGCGGCAATCGAGAGGGGCGCATCCGAGGTACGTGATTGCTGAATATCTCCTTTGCTTTCCCTCCATGCCACGCCACCGAGAAAAGCACACAATTCCCTTCAGAATTCCAAGCGCAAAAGTCTCTTTCTGCCCAACTTTCCACTTCACCACCATGTGTTGAGCTGAAATTCCAGCGGTGTCCGTCTAACGCGATCTTCTGTGCGTGGGAGCAGGGTGTGAGGCTCGAGCTGCACATCTCCGACCGGAGTGGGCTGCTCGCCTATGTGACACGTGTGTTCCGGGAGAACAGCCTCTCGGTCACGCACGCCGAGATCACGACCAGGGGCGACATGGCGGTGAATGTCTTCCATGTCACTGATGTGGCCGGTCGTCCAGCCGACCCCAAGACGATCGATGAAGTGATACAGAGGATCGGCAAGGAGAGCCTACGGGTGAATGAGGAGCGGTGGCCTCGACTGTGCTTGACGGAGGGAGATGCCGGCGGCGGCGGCGGCGCAGGGTTCTCGCTAGGGAGCCTTGTGAAGAAGAACCTCTACAACCTTGGTCTCATAAGATCCTGCTCGTAGAGACAGGAAGCTGTTCCCGATGGAATACTTGTGTAAATATGGGATGGTGCATGGGTTAGTTTGTAAATTAAGTTGACCCTTTTATTTTCCATTTTTAGGTTTAGTGGTTACGTGTACATAGTAGAACTGAAAAGTTGTTGGCCGGTTACAGCTTGGTGGCTGGAGCTAAGGACGCTTTGGACCTTTGGTGGGTCATGTATCTTCTTCCTTTTACATGAGAATAGACAGATAAATATGTAAACATGGTTGTACATAGTATAATGCTTTATGGTCCTAACTAATTGTTTGACTTGCGTTTCAGTATACATTACTGTCAATTTCCTCGGTCTCTTTCACTAGCACTTGTGGTATGCTATGCCACGGAGCTATGTTTCCATCCAGAGCTGGTCCTCCAGGAAGCATAAGCGCAACAACACATTACATACCCTGAATCCCTTCAGGAATCATAAGCACAACTCATTCCACATCCTTAATCTGAAACCCATCCTAGTGGAAATTGAGTATGTTCCCCTTCGTACAACAACTAGAGATCTCAAACTGTAATGACGTCACTTGATACACAAGATCTCCAAGGTGCTGCCATATGGCCAAACCAGATGAATTAGGAAATAGTATAATTCACCAACTAGCAGCATGAAAAGTCCAAAGTGAGGCCATACGAAATATTAATAAACGAAATATGACGATTGATTCGACACATGTGGTTTGAAATTTGCACTGATCCTCAACCGTGTCAAAAACCCTGCATAAGGACGTTCCATCAGTCCACAAAAATCAACCACGCGAATACATTTTATTTCCAAATAGTATTTCTTTCAACGTATTTCCCGGCAGAGTTTCACTATCAACATGTAGAAAACCATTTGACTTTGCTGCAGCTGCATTAAAAATTGATTTTGAGGGAGTCCAATGATCCATGAGGTGTGCATGCATGACATATGGGCTCACGGCTTTGTCCCCAGAAAAAGAAACGGAGGAGGAAAATTTCTGTAGCTATCGTCACCGCAGCTAAATACTCCTACTGGCCACGTACGCGTACATTAGCCGGTGTCTCGCTTTCATGAGAATTTTCGTCGTTCCCCTCGATCTCGAAGGCTCCAACATACAGAGGCGGTGGTTTTTTTCTTGCGGGGAGATGCCGACGCCTGAAATTAACCGGGTCATGCATGCAGAACGAACTGATTTGAACGTTCTCGCCACGAAACGAAAAGAAGCCAACGACTACCGACCTACCGCCAACTGCCGTAGATCGAACCAAGCTTGGTACGAACGATACAATCGCGATTGCTTTCGGGGCAGCTGTGGTAGATCAACCGAGGAAAATGACCGGCTAACCTTTTTTTTATTTCCCCTCTCTGCGTGCGCGCGTGTGTGTGTGCGTGTGATGGAGAGGTAGGAGCGTGTACCGAAATTGAAAATTGCATTGATTTGGGTTGGAGCCGCTGGGTTCCTTTGTCACTTGAATCCGCGAAAACGACGGGTGGTTGTAGCGTCCACGGGGAGCAAAACGTGCGTGTAGGAAATGGGTTCGGTACTTGGGCGGGGGCGGCTCCGGGCTCGGGCTCCGGCCGCCATCATAATCAACTCCAAGTTGACAATGGGGTGAATTAAAGCCAATTTGCATGGGATCATAAGCAACCAGCAGTAAGGAAATTGGGAATGTTCGGACTCGATCCATACTATGAAGATTATCTAAGCAGAAATGCTTCGCGTACTAAAAAAAGATTGTACAGGTTTGAAGCGTAATTTTGCACTTTACAGATCAAATTGCACCCCATTTATCCAGACCAAGTATTGGGGAAAATTAACCGTTCGTACAATGAGCAGCTAGTAATGAGTGGCAGTGCTGAGGAGTCCCTTGCGTTGTGTTGGCCCAGATCTCTACTGGTCCAGCCTTTCTTCTACTTCTCCTCCAGCTGCAGGGGGTTGGTCTCGATCGACCGTGTTGCGTACGAAACCTATTTTCCTACCTATCAAGACGGCCTCGTTTTCAAAGGACGACGCTCTTCCTGGCTTCGATTTCGACAAGGAAACTAAAGTTGTTAGCCTCTTGTCTGGCCCTAAGAGGAGAGCATTCCAAAATTTAGTTCAGGTGCCTTCAAAAACGACAGCTCCAGAACTCAAAAGTGCCTGCCCAGCAAGGCAGACTTCATACGCCTCATGGGCTCACGGCAGCGAAGCATAGCAACAACTGCCTCCCCCGTCCTGCCGCCGAAGGTATCTGTCGATCCGGATTTCGTAATTCAGAATCATCTCTGAAACCACTGCACTATTCTCTGGATCAGTAAATAGTGCTTACAGATACATCACCGACTCATTTCATACATGATGTAAACCAAACCATTTATTTATTACAACATATCAGAGTTAAGTAGACAACATTGGGTCAAGTTTTACAGTAAAGCCGATCAGACCAAATGAGTACATTACATCAATAGCGGAAGCAATAGCGAAAGCAAAAGTGAAAAGACACATCTCGCCACAGGCAAGCGACTGAGGAAATCTGTGTACAACCGACATTACCCAAAGACTTGGACAATATTGGTGTACACGAGCATCGATTGAGTCAGTCAAACTGGGGCACGACTAGAATAACTAAAGACTAAAACTGCTATTCATCATCTTCTTGGCCATCTACTTATGGATCCTCGTAGTACGCGTAATGTCCTTGATCCTCGACTTCTGAAGGTGGAAGAGCAAGGATGAGCACAAACAACCGTGCTCGCGAGCCAACACACAAAATGCAATAGTAATATATGCAAGGCTTAGCCAGATGGCTCGGTTTCTTTTATTTGCTAAAGCAACATCTTCAATTACCATAGATATAAATTCCTATGATTTAGCATTTTAAACAAAGCATATTTTATTAAAGAGAAGTTGTGCAATAATTTATAATGGTGCAGGTTACCTACACCTTATACTTAATTTTGATTAGGGCACATCCACCTTATTAACAACACTGGGGTACTTCCACCCAGGGAAATCCAAAATCAGGGCAACATCGGACCGACGAGTTTTCATCCCATCCACAAAGTTTTTATAAATAGAACTAACTCGCGTAAGTTCCCATGTCCGCCCTTGACCGTAGGCACGGCTGTTCAAACAGTTTATGCTCTACAGAGACTGTACACTTTACCCACAGGAGATAATCATCTTGATATGTACACACATTTCTTTAGACATGTGAATCAAGGAGAGATCATCACAAGGTCTTTACAATGCATCCCTCAGTGTCAGTTGCACCCGCTAAGGTTTCACTTGAGGATGGTTACGTCTACTACCCCTCACATCAACCACACCTAGACCCTCTCTTGCGCTACACAACGGCTTAAGCCAGCATCCCAACCTATGTCCACGACAGCTTACGCTAGCGATACGACTCGTGGGTCACTCCAATGGTTCAACTCGCGCTGATGGATACAAATTATTTAGTCAAGTCGACACAATTATTAAACTTGTGATTGTATTATTTTACATTGGGAGGTCATCACAAGATTAAGTTCTTAGAGTCATCTGGGCGGTACATACCACATTCCACCAATTCTCGTGCTATGTCAGCACCAACCATTATACCGTTCGCTCAAATGTGGTAACGGCAAGTTATTAGGGTTTTGAGAAGCGTAAAACTAGATTATCTCAAATATACCAGTCATTTACCCCAAATGACTGCCCAAAACAAAGTTTATGATTTTAAAGATGATGATTAAGGCAATTAATACCCTAGTTCTTAAACAAGATTAGCATAGCGCTTAAGTACAACCTATAGCTAGTAAAGTTACCACATATATCTAGGGTGACAAGGATTAAGGGGTTCAATTGTCAAAGACTGGTATAATAATATTTAATCATCAAGTAGGTATGTAACTACCTTAAAGATTTGACTTACATTTGCATAATGAAATAAGCATGCAATTTGACATTTTAAAAGAATATAGATTTGCATAAAATATAGGTTCAATATGATCAAAGTATTGATTCGCTGGGACAAAGGCAAGAGGGTCTTGAAAGTCTTGAGCTTGATCAAACTAAGACTCTTCCGCGTTCTCGAACTCTAATCGGACGATTGTGGCGGAAAAAGAACAAACAAGCAAGCAAAGCAAATAAATACAAAAGACAAATCAAATAAACTGTGAATTGAACAAAGTTACTACTAAAAGAAAGATCTTGAATTTAGAAATTTTTAGAAACAAATTTTATTAAATTTGGATTTAAAATGAGGGAGGACGGGCTCTCCAAAAAGAAGTTGCTTTGAATTAAATCCAGAGAAAAGAAAAAGGGAGAGAGAGAGACTATCTCTCTAACGAATGAAGTCCACTGCATAGGCTTGGTTCACAACACAACGCATGGACCAAGCCTACGTGCATAGTGCACTGGTCCACCGGGGCTTTAACAGTTCAATTAAATGCTTCGGGCCCACTATCTTAGAGTCATCAGGATTAAACAAGAGTTAAAGGACTTCATTAACTGATGTCGGGGCCCCACGCGACATACTCACAGAGCAACATTAAATCTGTACTTAAACACCGCTTAACCCTAACTGACAGCGATTCTAGTAATTAAATGACATTGCACAGTAAAGGTCGGCTTCCGACAAAACAGAGCAGGCTAGGGTTGGCTTTGGACACCCTCGTTGCCGGCGAGCAGACCACGGTGTCCGGCAGTAAATCCCAAAAATAGAACCCCACTGAGTGGACGATCCCATGGGTACTGGCGTCGAGGACCAATGTGGCCCGCAGCGGCGGCGACGCTGGTGAGGAGTGGCGGCGACACTACTGCTAATGCGGCCAAGGTGAATCGCCGGCACTTTGAGCTAGGAAAAGTGCGCACAAGAAGGAACAAGGTACGGGAAACTTACCGGGACCGAGAGGGGGCCGGAGGCGAACGGAGGACGGCGACGAAGAAGGTTTCGGCCGGAGTTGAGGAATGAGGGAAAATTCGGCAGCTCCTATGGACCAAGGAAGAAATAAAGATGGGGGAAATGTTCCTCACGCTCTGGAACATAAGATGACAGGGTTGGCGCGGTGAGGGGTTCACCGGAGCGATGGATCAACGGCGGCGGTGCGGCGACCGAAAGGGGAGTTTGCGCTCTTCGGTTGAAAACAACGAAGGAGGGAAAAGAGGGAGGGGAAAGGCGAGGCCAGGGGCTTCTTATAGCCACCAGGAGGAGAAGATGACTGTTGGCGAGGCTTGATGGCGGCACAAGGGCCAAGGGCGGCACGGCAAGAGCGACGGGTGCGGGCCGGTGGCACGCGGCGGGAAGGAAGGGGGAGCAGGGGCACAGAGGTGAAGGCGCGGCACTGTGCGGAGGCGCTGTGTTGTCAGGCGGCGTGGCTCAGCGTGAGCGGGGCGGCGGAGCCGGGAGCATGTCCCGGCCGCGTCTTGGGCGTTCCAGCGCGGCAGGGGGTGGCATGGGCCAAATTGGGCAGAGCCAGAGGGGAAAGGGAAGGGTTTGGGTTGGGCCAAGCCCAAGAGGGAATTTGAAACTGGAACTTTGAATTTGAGAGCTTTTGGAGATTGAACTTGAGCTTTTTGAATTAAAAAACAAACTTTGAAATTCTCTTAACAATACTGAAAAAGGGAATGTTACAGTATCAAGCATCGGATTCCTTCCGGTTCAGTTGCTGCTCCGGTCAGGTGGCAGGTGTCTTCATAGCTATCGCGTAGAAATTACTCCGGAAAAACGGTAGTCAATCTCTCTACTACACGGTTCCAAGTACTGGATTGTCCATAGATGGTTTTGCTTGTTGTGATACGAATTGCACGAATGGTGAGTAATAATACTGCTTATCTAATGCCTAATCCTAAACCCAGGAATGGTCAATCATTGCATACATTGATTTGCGTAGCATGGAAAATTTGTGAAGTGGTAATAACAGATGCACTTCGTGTTGTGAAAGAATGGTTCTTCCCCAACCCCTAAGAGGGCAGGACAAGACTATATACAGTGAGGTAACTGATCTGTAGTTCTGTACAAAAGAATTTGTGGCCATTTGGCAGTTCATGAGTGAAGTACGTGGTTCACACAATCAATTACAACCGTGCACGAGCATCAACTAATCTTGTGAGTTTATCAGTCTACACAGGGTCACTGCTTCTAGGTATTATTCTTACAGGAAGGCCGGCTGGCGTGGCGTCGTAAGTGTCAGCAACGTCATATCGATCATCTTCATCCCTCTGAGAAACATCAGCGAAATGAAGACTCAGCCCTTCCTCAATGTCAGAGTCGTCCATATACCTTGTCTTGGACAAGGCTTGGGGATGTCTCCAGCTGCTGTTGCTTCTCCTATTGCTCCGCTCTAGCTCTCCCCTGCTTCCCTGCGATATATCGCCACTGTGATGGCTGGAATAACTGCCAGTCATGTACTGATTTCCAAATTCTGGAGGCTCAAGAAAACTGCCTTGCGGACCATGAGAATAGGCAGGGGCCTGGTCCCACCAATGGCCAGTAGAATGATCTTCTGTACCGCGGTGCTTCACGGGAGCATGCTGAAACAAATCGCTTGATTTAGATGCTCCCATATGACTTTGAACTCTTCCATACAAATCAGAGTCCCAGTTTCCTGCTGCTTCGATTTCAGATGTTTTTCTTGCTGGTGAACTTGTGTTCTCACCAGTCTCAGGGGACGCGTCGTCAAAATGGGGAGCCTCGGTTCTATCCGAGAGTGGTGGATGATACATGTAATACCAGTCCAGAATATATGGATGAGTTCTTTGATCTGTATCAAGCAATCCTAAGAGGCCCAAGTTATAAACAGCATGTGGGATGGCCTCAGCGTGGTTACGGATGTCACTTGGGAGCATTTGATGGAAGATATCATCCCTTTGACCTCTAGTGCTAGCCACAAAGCCTGATGCTTCCATTGCTTGGTATTGTGCAAGAGCTTGTTGACGTATTTGCCTTTCTTTGAACTTTTGGAGGTTAGATAAGAATTGTTTGCCATCAGCATTTGGCTCCCATGATGGATAGACAGTCTGAAAACTGTAAACAATTATGTAATGCAATTAGACTTCATATGTTGTTGCTTCAGCAGCCAAATGCATGGCCTATGATTGGAAATGTACAGTGTACATCAAGGACTAAAGCAAACTGGGATGGCGCTTGCTTGGAATATCATATGATCGGTTCTTAACTTCCAGTTCCTATATACTGCTACATCTATAAAGTGGCAACGAGAATGTAACAGAAGTAACAACGTTGTTAAATGATATGCAACAGTAAAAATGGAAATGCTCAACTTCCGTCATATTTTAGGACAAAAGGACTCTGTTATGTAGTACTCCCTCCAATCCAATAAAATGTTGAAAATACTTGTGGTTTTGATTCTTCTAGGAAACATTTTCAAATACCCCTACTAAATGTTGATTGGTACAATTTTGATAGGTATACATTTGACAGGGGCAGACTATGCACCAAAAAAAAAACAAGGCATTAACTATGTAAAAAAACTAAGGCGTTAGCATCTCCGCTGTTCAATGCGCATAAAGTGAAAATGGCATCTATTTCAGACCAGAGTACTAAATAAGGATAATATACAAGCATGGTAACACAGCACAAGAAAATAACTTCAGAGCAAAGAACTAATCTTCATAATAGACAATACTATATAGCTAGCAAGAAGCACACGAAGTACATGAAACTTGAAAATACATGTACCTTAAGAATGATTTCTCCATTTTCCCTTGGGAGCTCCTCAGGCTTTTAAGAGCATCAAATGGTGAACCATAGTTTCTATTTCCATGTCTTCTGAAGTCAAACAAGCTTAAGCTATTGAAACAGAGAGAAGCAATGTTAAGTGTTGCGAAGGCCCAGCAAAAATAGATGGTAAGAAAGTAGTTTCTGAAGAAATGTCAGAGAACCTGCATACATCTCCCACTCCATCTACATAAATTGTGAAGTCTGAGATGAAGCGCAGAATATCATCAGCGCGCTGTAAATCAATAAGAATTCACAACTGTCACAGAACTTTAGAAGCGCATTTTTGTTGTGCTAGTTCAGAACAATACCTTTGGTACCTCAAAAATGAGCAAGTAAGGAGTGATGAAAATGGAGGCCATCTCTTCTAGTAGCATTACTATGGTATACTGCATGCACAATTTATCAAGTCGATTCTCACAGCAACAATTGAAAAAACAAGCCACATAGCCAATACGCTTATATCCTAAATATTAAACATAAGCCATAAAAATAAAATCAACTGAGATCTAAATGCAAGTTACATATCTAGCCAGCAAAGCACTTTGCTTAGTCCTGTGAATCTACACACCCAAAACTAACTTTTATTTTTACAGATATAGCACTCTAACTGAAAGAGACGAAAACAACTATAAAACATTAGCTTTGTCATAAGCATTCTATAGGCAAAAATGATATGATATTATTTCTCTAATTTTATATTATCCTATTAAATTACCTGTCCCATGATGAAAAAAAGGAAGTTTAATTGTCATAGGAAGGATTTATTTTTTAATAATGCAGTGGTGGGGAATCACAAAAACAAATGGCGACAGATGCCAATAAAATGGATGATGGTGACATTCTAAAGCCAAATGGTACACAGCATACAGCACATTTGAATACCTTGGTTATTTGGTTAAATATAGCATATGTACAATTCTCTCAGCCAACTCTGTTATCATAAACAAAACGACACTAGAGGTGAACTAAATTACCTGAAATAGTGTTTCAAATTCTCTTCGCACCAGTTCACTGCTCTCTTTACCACGCCACCTCTTAGGCATGTAATGCGTTTGCTGAACAACGAAGCACATGGCCCCTTCTGGGTCAGTTACTTGAAGTTCATCAGCCACTACTTTTCGACTTACGGCTGCTATTGTTCCAAACACAATAGTATACCAGAAAAGATTTCTTCCGAAAACCTTAAAAAATTATGGATGTGAGATTTTACAAGGTGATTAAGATGCAAGTAATACCAAACGAAATAATGCAGAACAAAGTACTTACATGGCCCTCGAGAATGGATTCACCCAGAAATCCAATGATTATTAGAGCACCAGCCAAGCCACCAGAAACAAAAGATATGAATTTTGCCATGATAGAAATCAGTGGAATTGGAAATTGCCTCAGGTAATGCAAAGAATGCACAGCACTGTTGTTCATCCTATGTCTGAAGAAATGATCTACCTGAAATTATTGTAAGCAGTTGAGTTTTAGAGAAACAATAAGACTAATTACATGGTATCTATAGGCCTCAGCAGGCACACAGTGCATGCAGCTAGAGCTAATATGAGGCTGGTGAATGCCAGACATTGAGAAAGTAAGGGCAGCCGGAGAGGTCAAAGATTCATTTAGATCATTCATAGTAGCAGTAATGATTGCATAAGAATGATGAGTTTTTCAAGAGAAGATACCTCATTATACTCCCTAAAAATCCACCTTGACAAGTTTGACCATCTTCTAGATGACGCTGTACTGGGGTGATGATAAATTTCTTCAGCATGTCTCAGAATGAGGTACACCAATGGGAAGATCACAAGGCAGGGTGACAGAATAAGCATTGCAATGCCCACAAATACAAGACGCTTTTTCAACACATCTGGGCTTGTTAGAAAATCTTTTCGGACACAGAATTTACTGCAAAAGAAAAGGATATCAGTTTTTAGTAGAAGTTTAAAAAAGAGGACTAAAGTTACCAAAAAAGGAAAATCTAGTAAGCCAAAAAATTCACAGGACCATCCAAAAGCAATGTGTGAGTTCTTGCCAGAAAGCTTTGAAGTGGATGGGGTACACATTGGAAGTTGGGGAAGTATACATCTTTAGGTGGGAGATATCTAGTGCAAAAGCACAATTTAGTGCACAAATGCAATAGCTTTTGGTTTGGGTATCAAATCAATATTAAAAAAAATCTGAAAACAATTGCAGATGTACTTTCTGAAATTACTTTATTTGTATAGTTCGAATTCATTCCACATTGAGAGTAACAAATTAAGAAAATTCTGACAAATGAAAACTCAAAAAAGGAAAGGGGAAAAAAAGAAAAGGACAGATGTTATTATTCACAGCAAACCTACCTTTTTATTTTTTTATTATTTCGAGAACGTGCAAAAGGATTGCACGTCATTCCATTAAGACGAGATAACAAACAACAACAGGAAGTACCAAAACAACTAGAAAAGGAAAGAAACTAGAAACGATAAAGGAAACGAAGAACTACAGAAGCTAAAAAAACCGAAACAACAACAGAAGAAAACACTTGAACTGAACTCGCAGCGCTCGCAGAAACGAGAGAGAGGCTGACAAGGGCTAAGTAGACTAGAACGTGACTACTCCGCGGGGCGGGGGCGGGGGGGGGGGGTGTCAGCGCCTCTAATCGGAGAGAAATCGCCAAGCGCCATTGGAGATACTCCTCACAAACCCTAGAGAGAATCTGGTCGACGGAAGCAGAAAGCTGATTGAACATGCAGTCGTTCCTCTCCTTCAAAAGTAACCAAGAAACGAGGATAATGCAAGAGTCGAGAGTACGTCACCGGCTCCTCGGGGTATGACGAGCGGCTAGCCAATGATTCTCTAACGACGAATGGCCCGAAGGAATGGCTTGACAAAGCCCAACTAGGGAAAGGAAACGCGCCCAGACTTGTGACGTGATCGTGCATCCTAAGAGAAGATAGTCAATCGTTTCGGGGGGCGGAGCGACAAAAAACGCAGGTCCCTTGGTTAGGCATAGGCAACCCACGTTGCTCGAGCCGGTCCGCTGTTCAGCAGTGCCGACAGATCGCTAGCCAACGAAAACACTTGCATTTGAGGGGTGCCCAAGCTTTCCAAATGGCCATGGCACACGCAAGGATTGGGAACCAATGAAGAAAGCTTGGTAAGCCGAGCAAGACGTGAAATGATCCGAGGGGTCCCAGCGCCACCTTATGAAGTCTTGCTGCGTCGGCGACAAGCGGTGATTGCAACAACTCCTAGAGGCGAAGATATTCCAAGAGGAGGAGAGCGTAGAGGGGTCCTGAGATGTCCTGGATCCAACTGCCATCGAGCATAGCTTGTGCGACTGATCTTTTGGTCCGGATTTTCTCCGGGATCGCAAAGACCAAACGCGATGCGACCGCCACGATGCTTCGCCTGTTAAGCTAGCAATCTGTCCAGAACAAAGCGTGTTCCCTGTTTCTGAGCTGAACTTCTAGCGAAGCTTGGAGCATGTCGCACTCTGTGGAGCTGGCCTGCGAAGCGAGTCCCTGCCAAGGCCTCTCCGGCCAAGTCCGCTGCAGCCAGAGCCATCTGATGCGGAACGCGTGACTGAGTCTGAGGCTAAGCAACCCTAGACCCCCCGAACAAGTCGAACGACAGACCGTAGGCCAAGCAACCAGACAATGTCCGCCAACCACTGACTTGGTTCCTTTCCACAAGAACGCCCGGTGACGCTTGTCGATTTCCGTGATCACCCACTGTGGGGGGGGTAGCGCCATGAAGGAGTAGATTGGGAGAGCTGTGAGGACCGACTTCACAAGGATGAGGCGACCTCCTTGTGATAGCATTACGGACTGCCAATGTTGCAACCGACTGTGAACCTTATCCAAAAGCAGTTGAAAACCAGTCTTGGTAGGCTTCCGCAAAGAGAGCAGCAACCCCAGATATTTGCAAGGGAAAGTAGACAGGGTACAGTGGAGCTCATCAGCAATAAGTGCAAGGTGGTGATCTGAGCAACGGATAGGCGCAAACAAACTCTTGGCCAGGTTTGTTGCCAACCCCGTGGCTTCGCCAAAAACCTAAATGACGATGCAGATTGCCAGCAAATCCAAAGGGACCAGGGAGAGGAAGACGACCATGTCGTCTGCGTAGAGCGATAGGCGGTGAGGCACACTTCTAGATCCTCCAAGCGGCTGGAGCAGCGAGGAAGTTTCAGCCAACGAGAGCAGAATATTAAGAAAGTCCATGACTAAGACAAAGAGCATCGGCGACAATGGGTCACCTTGATGTAGTCCGCGACCGTGCCAGATGGGGCGACCAAGATGGCCGTTCAGCAAGATCCTAGTGGAGGCAGTCGAAAACATGATGCAAAGCCACCCACACCACTTGGGACCAAAGCATGAGGATCTCGAGGAGGAACGACCATGAAACTGAGTCGAACGCTTGGGCGACGTCGAGCTTCAACAGGAACGCCTGCTTCTTTTGTTGATGCAGCAATCGAGCCGAATGTCTCACGAGGAAGAAATTGTCTTGAATTGAGAGTGCAGCGATGAAGGTTGACTGGTTTGGAGCTGCTAACTTGGCCAGCTCGGGAGCCAAACGTCAGGCTAGGATTTTCGAGAAGAGCTTGGCAAAGCTATGCAACAAGCTAATCGGTCTGTAGTTTCTCGCACCCTGTGGTTCCGGTTTCTTCAGCAACAGCGTGATGAAGGCTTGATTCACGAGATGCAGGTTGTTGCCGGCCATATTTCCTATCTTATGAATCGTGGCCAAGACGTCTTCTTTGGTAGAACACAGCTATGAAACCGTCTGGCCCTGGCACCTTCTCTGCCAGCTTTGTAATGCACAACCGGTGGACTTAAGTAGCGAGTCAAGCCTTCGAATTGGATCCACAATGGACGGCGAGGTCACCAACGCGTTGCGCACCGTATCCTGAAAGCCCTCAAGTTTGATCCAAAAAAATTCGAATCGAAAGTTTTTTTGCGCTGAAATTGAACGTTGTAGAAAGCAACAACGGACAGTGGTCCGAAGCCATAAAGGGAAGAGCGCGTAGGAAGCAGTCGGGGAAGATCTGTTGGACCATAAATTGTCATAATCCAAGAGGACCGTCCATGCCCGAAATCGACCTTGGCTGAGATGGAGTGAGGATGAAAGCAAGGCGCCGAACAGGATGCCTTGGCAGAATTCCAAGCTATAAGCAAGCGGCCTCGCGAATTTGATGCCGACAAATAGAAGAAACCATCGAACGATGGTCCCAGAATCCATAGCTAAAAGATTGTCCAAAACATCAAGTTCCGTTTCTTGAAGACAAACGACCGCCGCGAGAGAAGAGGTAATTGTTTCCCTGACTACATCCCGCTTGGATTTCGAGTCGAGTCCCCTAACATTCCAAGAGAGAAGATTGCAATTGGACCAATCCATAAGACTGAGGAAGAACAACTAAGTAGACCGACTGAACGGACGTACAACCTAACAAGCCGACACCGGCAAACTCGCTGCTTCTGGGGAGGCGATCACGGCCAACTCACCAGGTAACGCTTCCGGGACGAACATCCGAAAGAGGGCTACCAGGGCAACGATGTGATCGTTGGAAAGCGACCTATCAAAGAGTTGCTGCAACTTGTCAATAGAATCTGCATAACTTGTAGACTCTACTCCTAGCATCTCAGCAAGCATTAGTTGCGAACGATGTCCTGCCGGGACACACCGCTCAGCAGCGGCCGTGATCTGCCTACGACGCCAGGGGGTGAAATTGGTCGAAGGATTTTCCGCCGCAGCTGCTGGACATCAGGCAACGGAAGAAGGGGGTTAGGGAGCACCCTCTTAACCCGATGGGAGTAGGAGAGCACGGCAACCTCGGCTGGCTCGCCAGCAGGGGAAGCAGGTGACGAGCGAGCCACCGCCACAAAGGGGTAAGGTTGTCCAGATGACCGAGAGCAACGATGACACTTCCGATGACCACACGCCACCGCATGGTGCTTTATTCATATTGCTCGAGAAGCTACAGAGCTACGGGTTGTGCTTAAGCGAGATGGGTGAGACAACCGGCTCTCGGCCGAGCTCAATGGGCCTCCGCCACCAATGGCACGCGTGGAGGAGAACCCTAGGTTCGAATGTCCCACTCCGTTTGACAGCCAACATGGCATCCGAACAAAGGAGAGTGGGGTGGGGCAGACAGCAAAGTGCGCTTTAAAGCTGCCGAACGTAGAGTTGCTAAGTGTTCTGACACCGACTGGCAGGGAGGTAGTGTCAAGGGATTATTCTAACATACTTTGATTTTGAAGTTCAAATTTTAAAGGGTGAGCACACCATAGACTACATCCATCTTTTTTTCAGGATTTTTTTTAATGTTGAATTGATGCCTAAACCAGTCGCTTAAACGGCGCCTACTCGCACGCACGCAAGACGGCCCATGAGGCACAACCCATTCTGGCTCGGCATTATTCGTGCCGTCGGCCGCCACGTCTTGGTGGCGCCGAGCATAACCCGTCGGCCGCTTGTGCCGCGGTCGAGCCAAGACGAGACCGTTGGCCTAACGCCGGCGGCACGCCCACGAGCTCCGCCCGCCTATCCGGCCTCGCCGGCCGCCTTACCCGATCCTCGCCGGCCGCCGCCGGCCGCCTCCTCTTTACCCGCGCTGCTGCTGCGCTGGCGCTACGCAGACTCATCGCCGCACCAGCAGCCGCAGCAGGCTGCACCGCACGCAAAGCACGGGCACGGCACGCGCACGCGCCGCCCGCTTAGCCGCCTCGCTCCCGCCGCCTCCGAGTCTAGCCTCCACGGCCCACGCTTGGCCGCACGCCCGCCTTCTTCCTCTCCGCCTCCTCCTTCTCTCACACGGGCGCCGGCCCTTCTTCCTCCGCCCCGCCTCTCTTGCTCTCTCTCCGCTCCGTCCTCCTCTTCCTCTTCTGGCCCCTTCTCCTCTTGGCTCTTCTCTCTCTGCCCCTGGCCCCTCCTCTTCCTCCAGCCTCCTCTATCTTCCTTCGCGCCAGCGCCGCTTCTTCTTCTCTGCCGCGCCGCCCCGCCGCTCCTCTCCTCCTGCCGACTCACGCCACCGCTTCCTCCTCTCCCGCTCCTCACGGCAATGCGCAAACATGTCGTGTGGCCGTCGTGTCGGCTCAGAACGCACGGCCCGACATCGCTGTTTGCCGCGCGTCGCGCCATCGTGCCGGTGTGGAGGCCCAGGCACGGCCCAGGTGATCGTGTCGTGCCGGCCCGACCCATGAACAGTGTGGGTCACGCTGTGTCGTGCCTGGACCGAGCCAACAGTGTCGTGCTTCAGCCAACCCGGCAGGCACGGCCCATTTGGCCAGCTCTGCCTAAACCAAATATTTTAGCACATGTGCACCAAATTGTGCTTTTGCACTAGATATCTACCCCCTTCTATGTGGATTGACTATTTAAGTTAACAAAAGAAATGGCATGTGGTCATCTATAAAATTAGTAGTAAAGCAGTAAACCTTGTGTTAGATATTTCGCAATTAGTAACCAAACATTTAGCAACCGGTAGCCATTGTATTATATGTAGTGTCATGTCGATAATTCTGTTTTATACCTCGTGGGTTCAATATTACGAAAAGGGAAAAAAAACAGAGTTATATAGACTGGTATGGACAGTATATCTGGCTTATTTGCTCCCGCTTGTGCAGCTAAGTTCTCAGGCAGCAGCTTAACTGCTTATACGGCCTGCTTAAGGACCTGCTTGCCCTAGCTAGAGCTTCTCTCAAAAGCAGGAGTGGCATGTAGAAACAGACATAGCTTGATCATCTACTTAGTGCAATTATTTTTGCCAAATAAATAGTATTGAAATAGTAAAATACTTGGCCAAATAAATCCATAGCAAGTAGTTACAAATACCGAGGTACAAACTTCCTTACCTATCAAACATAGTTTGGAAGATGCACCAATTTAAGGTCCATTCTAGGGCTTTTGGAAGTATCAGATAGTTCCTCCTGTCATGCACATGAGATTTGACAGTTGGACCAGCTCCAGGTACCCAAGGACGAATTGGAAATGAAATAACGCCTTTATTGACCATCCCTATCAAGTAATTTTCTTTCCTTGTTATTCTCATGATAATATCATGCTCCGAGAGATCCCTAACAACACAAAGTTGTTGAGACTTTTGTAGCAAGACGACCTTCTCAATTATTCTGGGCCATGATATGGTTTGAATCTCAAGATCTGTAACCTTAAGGCTACACAAAGAGAAATGGAATATAAATAAAGTCATTGATTGCTCCGAGCTAAAAAATAACACGCATTAAGCTGAAACCTTACCTGCTATAGTAGAAGTCACGAACATTCAATGTACTTCTCAGTTGCACAAAGAACTTGAGGAAGTTGACAAGTCCATAGGTTGTCAATAAAACCATTGATCCAATAGTGATCATTTTAGGAAATGTGAAGGGAACTAGTGGGTTATGCTTAATGACTTTCATCAGATCACATGGTTTCTCCCCAGACTCAAGTGCCTCCACACCGCATTTCAAATGGCCAAGGGCATTCCAATCAACATATAAGAAGAAAAACCCAATACAACATACCATAAACAGTACGTTAAGGATCTCGATTATCCATTTGGCAATGATACACCTTAGTCCTTTTGCACAGAAATATTCATAAAGCCTTTCGAAGAAAATATCCAAGTCAGGAATCGGTTCTTCCTTGAAGTCTTCACCATGGAGAAGTCCAGATGGGCTCTCACTTCCAGAACCTGGCAATCTTCGGTAGTCTGACAACTCTATTTGAGGTGGAATACCAACGAGTAGTGGTGCTGATAATGGTGATTCGCTTCTCCATGGCCACTTAAATCTTGTTTGTGCATTTGTGTCCTTCAAAGGAAAGGACATCATTCATGAAAACAAAAGCCAAGGCCAATTGGTATCCTTGCCATGCCACAGGAAATCACCTATAAAAAAAAACAAAAGGAAATCAAAGATTCACATTTTGCGTATCACCACCAATTTCCAATGAAGCAGAATTTCTGGTGAAATAAAATTACAACGAAATGAGTATCTCCTATAAACAAAACTCAAAAGTACAACAAAGAGAAGAAACCGAACAAATGCTACAGTCAGGCGTTTTATTTGCAAATAATATAAGCCAAAGACAAAGTTGTGAACAAGCTTAGCGCAAGTAAATTGGGAAAGCCATTACAGACAAGGTGAACATACAAGCAGCAAGCAATTAGGAATAGATAAACTTTTTCTGCTTCAAGTACTAAATGTCAACAAGGTAGTATGTCTCCAACTCCAAGCAGCAACTATATGGTGTCGAAACTATGAAGCCGTAAATTCCTTCATACTATTGATGAATTGATAAACCAACTGCCACTAAATGGCCGAAACTTAATTGCATAGAACCTATCTCCCTTCACATCATCTGCATCATCCCACGAAAAGCAATTCGGTGTCCTACACCTCAAAGTCATCGGCTAAACAGCACGTTCCAGCTAACTTCTAGCAAAATCTCTACCCACCAGCACCCAAAACCACCATACAACACACGACCGATTCAACCACAAAAGTTCTCCCCGGCTAACACCGAAAACTCGAACCAAACCAAATCAAATTGGTTTGCCAAAGCTTGGTTTCCATTCCAAAAAATCGCAAAAAAAAAAAAACACGCGTGGGGGAGAGAAAGGGATAGGTAGAACTCCACCACCGACCTGATGGGCACCGGCGATCGCCGGGCGCAGGCGCGATGGGCGCCGGATTGCGGGAGCCCCGTGGGACGAGGGCCTCGCGGGGAGGAGGTGACTTGCGGTGGACTGCGGCTTCGGGGGTTGGGGTTCGGGTGGGGTAATCGCACGGTGGGAGAAGACGAGGAGAGGAGAGGAGACGACAGGGGTGGTGTGCTTCTGCCTTTAGGAGAGACGTGACGGGATCGGGGAATCGTACGAGAGGGGATCATTTTTGTTGGTTGCCTTTATCTATGGGTTTCGCTTTGCTTCGCGTTGTGTTGGTCGACCAGTAATTGGGAATCGTAATGGCTTGCCGAGGGGATTGCCGGTTGACTAATTAAATTGACTAATGTTATATCTGTCATTTATGGTAAGGCTATTTATCGTTTTCTTTTAGTTTCTGCAAGATAAGTAATGATGACACGTGGGCTTCCTCACCATTAGATCTAACTTCGACGAATTTCGACCGTTCGATTTGACGTAACAGAGAAGCTCGTCTTTGCTCGATCTCCAACCGCTGTCGCCTCGCTGGAGCTCTAACTTGTTGGAGGAGGAGGGGGCTATGGTGGACGATCTCCCTCGGCACTAGCGACATCGACCTTAGACCAACAGTTGGTGTTGGAGCTCAGGATGTCGGTGACGGGCTTTATTACGCCAGTGATTGCAGTCTGCTTCTACGGAGGAGGTATAGGGAAGGACAGGATGATCTTTGGTTGTCGTTGGCTCATCGGAGCAAGAGGGAGGGAGGGGGAGGGACCTAGACGGTTGCAACAAATTTTTAAAGAGACGCAACATCGATTGGTGAAACATGTAACAAAATTCGACACGGTTGCAACAACCAATCGCAAAACAAAAAATGATGCAACAAACTAACAACAAATTTCGACAAAAAAACCTTGTAACAGATTCATAAACCCAACTACAAAAAAAAAAAAAAAAAAAAAAACTTATGCAACAAATCTATAACCCAACTACAACAACAAAAAAAATCTTTGTGCAACAAATCAAAATGGCAACCGTGTACAAAAACCTCCTGCGGGCAAACTTGGAGAAGACATGTTGCAACAAAATCATACACTTCATACAACAATTGATAAAAAAAATGTTGCAACAATCTAGAGAAATATACGCAACAAACCTACTAGAATAGGGATGACATGTGGGCAATGGCAATGGTCCAATGCCAAGGAGGGAGCAACAGCGGCTGCCCCGATGTTGTGTCTCCACCCAACAACGTTGCCTCGTCGCCAGTCATGCTCACCATCTGCTCTGCCCACCTCCTGCGGCCTCAGTCCCGCTAGATCTGGCGAGCTCATTGCAAGGGGAGACCTCCGCACAAAATCTGGTTGCGATGGACAGCCTTGTCGAGCGCGAGTGGCGTCGAGCTCAAGCTAGCGCCCAACAGCAGGGCTTGGGATGCCGGGGCTAAAGCAGGAGCGGGGCAACTCGTCGGTGGTGGAAGCGGCTTGGCCTAAACCGGTCCGATGTGTTGGTGGGAAGAGAGGGTGTAGTAGGGGGTAGAGGAATGGATGGTTGGGGTGAGATGCTCTCGTGCGGCAATAACGATAAGGTTTGGGGGTGTGTGATAGCTGCAGTTGGGGAGTGAGTGACTAGTGGGCTCGTTTGATGCGTTCGGACGCACGGGTGCTAACGATATCCTACATTCAATTCTCATTTCCGTATTAAAAACAAAAAACTCATTTAGAAGCTGAACCCGCTTCCCACTTCGGATATGATTCCCAATTCGCCCCCTTTTTCTGGACAAGAGATTTCGATGTATGGTGATGTTGGATAAAAAAGAACACAATGGATCATAATCTTTATCACATCTTCAGAGATATAGCGCGGACGGTGCAGCGCATTACTTACGAATTTTGACTGTCCTTTTTTGCTTGTACATGTTACTACGCTATTCGGATAGCGGAGATACAAGATGGCAATATACCCCATATCCGTGTCGCTGCGCGCTCGTGCGCCACCGCCGCTGTACCGTCCGCGCGCTGTTGCTGGGCGTTGGTCCCCGAGCGGCTGGAGCCGAGCAGCCGGCGCGCGCCAATCCGCGGTGGTGCCTCAACGCCGGCCCATGCCGCGCGCGCGTGCGTAAGCGCTTATGCGTCGCTGCTGTGCCTGCCTGTGCCTGTGGACGGTGGAGCACTCTCCACCGTGCACGCTTATACAGAAACACACGGCTGCGGCTATGCTGACATGCTGTTGAGGTGGAGCACCGAGCACCGTTGATCCAAGACGTCGACGGTCCTGGGCCTAGTTTGCTTCATGTGGTAGACTTGTGGTTCATTGGGTACTGAAATGAATCGGATCCACTGCTACACATTCGCCCTGGCGGCCCGGCCCCGTGGATGACTCAGCTCATGCCTAAGCCCCAAGTCTAAATTCTCTGAGCAGGAATGAGAGAGCAATCGCTGGGCCATAGAGGCAAGAGTCCTATAAGTGCCCCAGTGAGGCAGCGAGCGGATCTCTACCGGAAGAGGCCGGTTATTGGGCCCATCTGACTGTTGGGTGATATCTTTATGCCCCGGCTACTAACACCATGCCTCAAGGCCCAAAACTATTTCGATAGCCTTGTCAAGTAAAACCAATACTATGCATGTGGGTGTCCGACACCCACCCCATCTTATTCAGATAGTTAATGGCACCTACTTTGGTAGACCTACCAATTAACGATCAAAATCGTGATAGGTGCAGCAATTAAAAATGCATCAATTTTACTTAAATTTTCTTGAGGGATACTATTCTATCATGTCAAAAATATCTAATGATAAAACATGATTAAATAGCATAACAGGAATAAACATTCACAGATAATCAAATTAAACTGTGAAATAGTATGACCCTTAACATGTCGATCTCCATCAGCATGCTCCCTGTTCTCCGACCACCATGCTTGAAGTCTCCGACCGCATTCATCTACTAAGCATTTACTCCTAAAAGCTAGTAAAGAATTACATGGGATAATTTCAAGCATCACAAGTCGATACACAGTGAGTTATACAATAATATGTAGCTCGATGGCTATCTCACAGCATGACACGCAGGCCATGAAAATCCATTCATGCATCACATACACAATAGGTCATACTATTCACATAAAACCCTGCAAAAACAAGTTATGCATAGAATCTAATTCTATCGGCAACATGAACACATACTATCTATAACGCACGGTCCCGCATTTAAAAACCAAAGACGGCGGTCCTCGTTCGAACCAATCGATCATCGCTTTGATACGACCACACATCGCGACGCATCTCGGCATGGCGGAACTCCGACCAGAGGATTATCGTGCAAGGTAGTCGAAAAAGGTAAAGTGAATCATATGGTGCTCTTCATCCGTGCTTCCTTGAAAACCCCATCTAGAATCGCCGAACAAAGATCGATCCTATCGACCGAAAGGCTCAGATCGCTTCATCCATATGAACCAATCTAGGTTATCAAACCAAACCAGAATAGATCCATCTACTACCGCCACATATCCATATATGTGACCGATCTAGATAAAAACTATGCAGATGGCTCGATACCACCGTAGGGATACGGGTAGGCTACGCTAGCAACAATATAAAATTCTACCACGTAAACCGAAGCCAAGCAAGATAGATGATCATAGATCATTACCACCGACGCCGCAGCAGCAAATGGAAGTAGAGTCGGGCGACCTAGTCCGACGATGAACGCGCCGATGTAGTGGTCGAGATGATCGCCCAACGCCCTCGTAGTCGATCGCTCCTCCAAAGCAGCCTCCACGCTTCCTTGTGAAGATCGTGGATCGCCTTCAACGCAACAATGACCGCAGAGCGCCTCTACGATTCACACATCCGAGAAGGAACAACCGTGCGCCGGTGTGCTAGCACCAAGTCGCACGGAAGGCTCTCAAGAAGATGGCGGCTAGGGTTTCGTGGAAACAACTCACGTGTCTCTCTTGTCCATCCCGCACTAGCCTCAAGCATCTTCTTATATAGTGCCCCGTGTCGGATTCTATCCGAACACGCTTTACTTAATCGTATTCGCATCGGTTTGTTCCATCCCATTAAGTGTGTGACCCGTTAGGTTTATGTGTAATCGGTTGACTCGAAACCTTTCCGACCACGAGTCGAAGCGGTCCCTAGCGGTGACATAGCGATTCCCGAATACACGCAAATTATATCGATTTAACCTTAATGCAATATGATCTACGACTAGGTTCTCATCACTTACGACTGTGTCCTATCTTTATACGACGACTTCAGATTCGTCACGACCAGTTCGAACTCCTCACGACCAGGTTTCAACCACTCTGTGATTTCGTTCGATCAGTCTACGACTTGCTCATATCACCATACGACTTGTCTGGATCTGATCGAACTAAACGACTTACTCTAGTATTCTCCCTTTGTCTCACGATATCTGGTTTGAACTCCAGGTGAGATAATGTGTCATCCATGGACTGTTCAATATTTTCTCGATCAAGTTGTCGGATAACCTTATGTGGTCGAACACTTCGACTACTAGTGGCATGGCCATGTACTTTCTTTATCCGATCACTTCGAGGGGCCCAGAGACAACTCTCCCATTATGTTAGGAGGGGCAAATCCCATATTCGACCAGTCACATCCCTCCGCATGTTTCATAGCATGCCCGAAAGCTACCTTTATAACTACCCAGTTACGAGCAGTGTTTGGCAACCCCTAAGAGTGCTATTACACATGTAGGGAACCATGCTGATCTCAGGTCTAAGGATTATACATCATCATTGCTTGAGACCAACTAATGACACATAGAATCATAACGATCTTTATAGTGTCTCAAGGTGGGTCAATCCAACCCCATGTTCTCTAACATGTGTTTACATTATTGATTTGATATCCCTATATCCATGACCGTGAAACATGATCATCAATCAATACATGTATCGGTCGAGAGTCACCGTGTTCCGATCGGTGACATTCACCAGGATACTTTTAGAACGACATCATATAAGTCGAAGTGTTTCACCAACAAGTCACATACTCGTTGATCTTCAGAACTAATGATTCATTCAAGGAACAGAATAACATTTATTCAAAACTCATAAACATAGACGTGATACAATCATCTCCATGATTGCCTCTAGGGCATATCACCAACAAAAAGGTGGTGTCTAAGAGCACCTGAGTATTTTATTACTAATAAGTACTTAAATTTTGAACTCTTAGATCTAGATTCAATGCATGAGATCATTTTGACTCTTCCTTTAGTGAGATATCACCAAGTATAGCATAGATAAAAAAAGCTAAAGTACTCACAAACCCAAAAAAACACTTGAGTACTCTCTAGCAAACCCCATGCTTAAAATGGATCGTGTCGGTGTTTTAGAACCGATCTTACGTAAAGATTGTTTGATTCGGGGGGGTCTCCACAATTGATCACGCAGACGAGAGAGACACGAGGATTTTTATACAGGTTCGGGCCTTCTCCAGTGAGAATAATAACCTTACTCTTGTGTATCTTGTATTGGGTATCTGGATTACAATCAGCTGAGGGTCTTACTAATTGTCTTCCAAAAAGGCCTCTCCTTTCTATCCCTTAAAGACACCTATTTATACTATGCAGTGGTGGCTGTTGTCGTTCCTGGCTAATTAGTCGCTCATTATTGTGTAATAATGAGAGTAATTACCGGAGTAGTAACCTCCCCATGCTGTCAAACAGTTATCAGTCAGAGATAGTGGGGGATTATCTGTAGTTATATCAGGCATAACTACGTATTTTGACTGCTTAGATTCCCACTATTAAAAGAGCCTTATGACAAGTGGACCCAGTTAATCGTGAGGAAGTCATGGCAGAACTGGTCATAAAAGAACTTACGACCAGGGGGGTTGTCGTAGAAAGGCTTACGACTGGGTACTGGTCACAGGAAGACTTACGACCGGACGTAATCGTAGTAGGACTTACGATTATACCATAGTCGTAGAGATGCTTACGACTAGGAGAGTAGTCGTAGGAGATCTTACGACTACCTGACTTGCTTTCCCCTTCTAATATTAGGGGGTATGCCATGTGACGTCATATTACATGATTATGGAAATAATAAAATGAAGATTATTAGATCCTCGTCAGATCGATCAGATTGGGAGGCAATGTAGTTTATACGTTCGGTCTTTCTTACTGGATCCTTGGAATAGATTTTCGTTTAATCTATGTTTTTTTTTGGCGTAACTACGGTTCAGACGTACGATGAGAGGCTTTCCATCGTATGGTTTGATGCAACACATGGGAAAGAACGGTGCAACATTTTTTTTCGCTCGTTGCAACGTATCAAAAATCTTAGAATCAAAACAAACATTTGGAAAAAGGACACGTTGAAAAAAATCTTGCAACATTACTGTGAACAAGATGCAATATTTTTTTTCAACAGTCGCAATATTTTTTCCAACGGATCGCAACATTTTTCCAATAGTTCGCAACATCTCAAATAACAGTATACAGTATGAAACATTTTTTTCGAAGGTCCCAGCATTTTTTCAACGGTTCGCAACATATCGAGGTCCAAAGAGCAACAATCAGACACTTGCAACAAAAATTTTGGTGGGTTGCCATGAAATTGCCAAGACGGAGTATAAGCATTCAGTAGTAAGTTTTGTCAAGTCAAGACCGTCAGATTTGTGACTAGTGAAAATCAGAGGTGCCCACCCAACAACGCCATAGCCTGCGCAGAGCTCGACTGCCCACACGCCACGAAGGAGGTAGGAGTCAACGACGTGCTCCAGGAACTTGGCGAGGACGACGCCGCTGTCCCAGACGACAGCACCGGTCACACCGGGAGTGACCATGGACGATGGCGACTGGAGCAGGGAGAGGCGCAATCCGCAGGGTCTCCTTCCCCTCCCAAACGCCGCGAACGACACCACTGTCAACTGAGTAGTGTGATTTGGCTCAGGAAGAAATGAGAGAGAGAGAGAGTTGAGTAGTGTGGTTTGGCTCAAGAAGAAAAGAGAGAAAGTAGAAGGAGAAGGCAGTCATGAGAAGTTAGGGAAGTGGATGGTGTTTGAGTTAATCTTGTTTTTTGTGTTGTTAATTTCCATTTCGGTTTTGGAGTCCTATTGTCACACTAAATTCGAGTGCGTGTGTGAGTGGGATTTGCATGTGTATATAAAGTAGGCCTAGGATCATGTAAAGGTGTGAGTTGTTGAGAAGATATAAAAAAAGATAAAAAGAGGAGCACTGCTCCCGAAGACAGATCGTTTGTGTTTTGTTGTTCGTGTTGTGTCTCGTCTCTCCAGGAGGAAGGAGCTGCTACCAGGCGCTGGGTAAAGCCGCTGGTAGCATCACGTGAAACAACCAGGAGGCGGGGCGCAGCATTACGTGAAGTCACAGAGCGGTCACGTCGTGCAAAGACCATCTGGTCTCAAGAAAGTTATATTGAAGCTAGGAACACAGAGGTGCTGAACCATCGCGTTTTTCAGCCAGGTCGTGTCAGGGCATAGAGCAGCACTCGTCGGTCCCACGGAGAAACAGTAGGCCCAAAGGCCGAGTTGTGTTTTCTCTGGAAGCTGTAACGAGCGCGTTTCTGGACAGAAGCGAAGAGCAGAGAGTTTTTGTTTATCTGGAACGAAGTTCGCTGAACGAAGCAGAAGATAGTGCAAAGCTTAAAGGAAAATTCCAACAGGTGGATAAGAAGCGAAGGATAAGTCAGGAGTGAGTGGATGAGAATCGAAACGAAGAGATGATGTTTATGATCAGACATGTAGGATAGATCGTCCGGGAAAAAAATGCTCCCTCCGGACGTCTGAGTTGTACTGTTTTCCTAAGATAAATCTTGGCTCTTCTGGCACCTTTTTCCTCGTGCCGAACCATGGAGTTTTGGCGCAATCTTATGGGAAATGGCAGATCTATCATCTATGACATGCAAAATGCACAGCTAAAAGCCCTAAAAACACTAGAAAGCAGCATAGAGGTTAGAAGATACCGTAAGCAATGAGCGCAGAGTTTGACGATCAAATCCCCGGCCATCCTCCGGGCCGCGGTAGTCGAGCAGCACGTCCAGGAAGCCGTTCTTTGGCGGTTCCCCGGCGGCGCGCTCCCGCGTGCGCCGCTCGATCGGCTCGTCGAACATGGCGTGCAACCGCTTGAACACCCTCGCGAGGCGCTTCCTCAGCCGCTGCGGGTCGAGCGGCGCGACCGCGGGGAAGAAATCCGACACGTCGGGCACCCCAACGACGCTCGTGAACTCTGTGATCACGTCCCTGAACTCCCCGGACGCCCCGCGGTCGTCGAGGTCCGCGAGGTCGGCCGAGAAGATGGTACACGAGAGCAGGTTCAGCACGGTCGTGAACGTGAAGCGGCCAACGTCCACGGCCGCCCTCTCGCGCGCCAGCCGTGCGACGTGGGACACGAGCCGCTGTGCACCTTGTCGCGGCGGAGGGACTGATACGAGTCGAGGCGGTGCGGCGCTAAGAGCTCCGCGGAGCACAACCTTGCGGACGGTGCGCCACTAGGGGATGCCGGGCAGGAGCCAGCCCATGAAGAACCGGTCGTGAGCGCACGCGCGGAGAAGGCGGCATCGTGGCGCTGGAGGACGTCGCGGGCGGCGTCCGCGGAGGAGGCGACGATCGTTGTGACGGTGCGAGGCGCAGGGTCATGAGTGGGCCGTGGCGCTCCGCGAGGCGCGCGAGGGAGCGGTGCGGGTGGGCACCGAGGTCGAGAAGGTTGCCGATTAGCGGCAGCGGGAGCGGGGGACCGGGGGCAGGTTGCGGCGGGCGTCGGCGAAGAGATGGAGGAGGTACAGGGAGGAGACGACGAGGATAACGCATGGTCATAGATAGAGATGGCAACGGGCTATTCTTTATCGGGGAGTGGTGGAACATCTCTATCTTTATTCTCGTTTTCGAGTGTTATTTTTCGTCTGTCTTCATCTCTATCGGGTTATCGGGGCCCCCAGGATCCATACCCGTAAGTTGGATCCCGAAAGAAGAGAAAATAAGATTCATAATGTTATAAAATAAGTATGAACATTTACATGCAATACTAAAATGACAATATTTTTAGATTAATTAGCATCTGAAAAGTAAAAGATGCAAATAAAATTATTTAACTATCGCCTTATCGGATTGTGCGGTACTGGGCTAGTGGCCTATATGTCTTATCGGGGGCCATGCGGGTAACGGGGATGAAGAGTAGGAGAATGCCTCAATCCCCGTTTCACCCGATGGAGAATTGTATTTGCATATTAGTATCTCCGTGGGGAAAGAAATAGTCACATCTCTGTCTCCTAATAAGTGAATTCTCCATCGGGGAATGAAGAATAAGGCCATTACCATCCCTATGCATAGAAGAGGAAGAGCTCCATGCTATTAATTTCGCAGCGGGTGCTATATGCCTACATCAGGGAGTGAGGGTGCTAATGTAAAACGGTATGGGACTATATATATGCAAGGATGTAAGTGCAATTGCGACGTCAAGGTGTTGTTATTCTTGCTGGAACTTTTTTTAGAGGGTATTCGGGTCGGAGTTCACCGGATGATTCCTTTGTTGCCCGTCTTTGGAACATTGCTAACTAAGTAACTATGCAGAAAGCTACTTCTGACCGTGATTGGCTAACCTCTGACCTCTGGGTCTAATTTGCTTTGTAGGAAGGTTAAACAAGTCAAAACTCTAAACAGTACTGTCTTGGGAGTAACAGGCTAACAACCCAACTCAGGTAGTGGCAAAACTTGCCCACTCAAAACACTAGTCTTGGGAATAACAGCCCATCCCAGGTAGTAGTAAAACTTGACATTACAAGTATACAACATGACCTGGATTTAAAACTCTGAGACTGCAAAAATTCGTTTATCAGAAAATTTCACAAAAATCATTTCACCTTATTTCCTCCTTGCCTCTGAATGCAGTGTACTCCCAGCTAGCATCCCAAGGTCAAGGTAGCAACAACGCATCAGCAAAGTCGTACATTTTCTGTCCTCCAAATTATGTTCATCCTCTGAATTCACTCAGCTCGCATCATGAGCTCATCCTCCTCATCGACGCGTTTATCTTGCAATGTATCAGCAGCAATGGGCTAGCTCTTCCTCTCCTCCACTGTTCCGTCCGCTTGCCGGTATTTGAAAAGCATCCGTGCCAGCTTGGCCTACTTTCACAGTGCATCCTTGGCGCGGCCATTAACATCGGCAGGACAGCCGCCGCTGCCGATGTCGATGAGATCCTCTTGTCGTCCACGGTTCTTTTTGCTTCCTTGCAGTTGCTCAGCATCCAGCGTTTCGACCTCATCAACCTCCGCAATACGCTCTCCGGTGTTGGAAATTAATCTAAATTTGTCAAGTAATAGGGTGTTAGAATCCTGATGCAATCAGTATCGGATCAAAATTGGTTTGTTTCCTTTGTTAGGCTTTCCATGTTTAGCTTTCCATATTTAATTTTGGCTTGGCTAGCAAGTTGATCAAGTAGTCTTTAAAAGGACATGTAATCACATCAGTTTGATTGAAGCAAGAGAGGAAGAAAAAGAAAAGAAAACGCTGCATGCGACAGCACAAAAAAAATCTCCGTGCTATTTCTTCCTTGATTACGTGAGTTTTGCTTCCTAGTGCATGTGCGTGTGGTTCTATCTTGCTATTTGATCTATGTGTGCGTGTGTCTTCATCCAAGATTGCTACCAGTACCAGTGTATCCATGCGTACATGAATTACCAGTACCAGTGTATCCATGCGTACGTGAATGTGTGCTTCGCCAAGGGTGGATTCCACGACACCAAGGTGCATATGGCGGGGCTGTCGCATTGGCTGCTCGTCAACATGTGAGGCGAGTGCCGAGTTCGCGTCGCACGTATAAGGATTGGCCGAGTCTTTTTCGGTTTGGGCTAACATCCGGCACGGTCGTTAATATCCGGAGCACAGCCGCGGCCGCCGAGGAGGAGACGGCGATGATGAGATGAAGCAGAAGGCCAGGAGCGACGGGCTGGTGGACGCCCAGAGCGTGATCAACTCGACAGTGGAGTTTAGCATTTTCAGTATCTTGGAAGGGAGAACGGCTCGTTTGAAGCTGGACGGTGAACGATCTTGGCGCCTTGGCCTCGACTCGAAGTCGAAGCCCCCGAGCGAATTGTGCAGGGTAAGATTCTGCCCCGTGGACCTTGGGGTCATGGTCCGTGAGCTTCTCTCAATTTTTTTGACACGCAAGATGCCGAACGAGTCAGCAGACTCAGCACTAGCATGTTTTTACTCGTTATTTGTAGAAGTAATTCGTGGGAAAACATCCTCATGTAAAGAGGTCTGACAATTGATTAAACTTTTGCGGCACAAGCTGGTGAAAAAGATCACGGTAGCTCCGAAAATTGCAAAAGGAGAGCGCACATGGGTGGGGGGACGTGGAGACGGAAGTGCCTTCCTGGGGAGAGTTTTTTTTTATTATTAATTAACCTTTTTAAAAATTTTATTTTAAAGTTAACATCGATGCACTTTATTTTCAATTCTTTGATCACGTCATAACCAGTGACTTTTTGTCACACCACGGGTGATAGCGTGACAAAAGCTTGCCCAGATACGGGCTGGCGTGACAGTGTTATTTTGTCACGCCACGGGTGGTGGCGTGACCAAAAGGGTCGGAATTGAAAATAAAGTGCGTCGGAGATTAACTTTAAAATAAAATTTAAAAATGATTAATTAATTTTAAAAAAGTTCTCTTCGGGAAGAAAGCCGAGACAAACGATTCGAGATTCCAAGTCGTGGACTATGTTAGATCATCCTTTTTTAAGAACCACATTAGCTATATCATCTCGTGGCACAAAACAACCAACAACTGTTGTATTCCACGATAAGAGTTTTTGGCTTATATGACACTTTTATCGGGTGTAATGCCAAAATTAACTCTCTCTCGTTCGTAATACCAAAAATGACACCATGGAACTGCCGACAGCCGACACATAGCGAAATAAGGTTCCGCGCTTGTGCACCACGTGTCTAATCCGTCCCCTAGAGGCTGAATCCCCTGTCATAGCCCTAGCGCGCCAGGGGCACGGCTTGCATGCATGTATTGGTGTATACTAGAAACCCACGCGTGTCTTGGCGCACAGAGTTGAACAAAATATGATTGTAATCAAGAGAGAAAATGCAATCAATACAGTGCACAGCTTTGGAAAATTAACCATAAACACTTCAACAGCGCTGCCAATAGGCACACCTATTTACGATTGGGCAAGACTAAAGTGACATTTTAGATATGGACAAGGAGCATTGTTCGTATAGTTAAATTAGAAGCGGTTGAAGTCTATGAATCAGTCAATATAGAAGCAATTCAGTGTAACGGAAGCTCATACCAGACTATCTTGAGGCATTTACAATTTGGAAACACAGTCCTCCAGCTTCTGAGCAGCAAAACTGCCAATAACGTGCAGGAAAACAAGTTAGCTCAAAACCCTATTTTTCCAATTTAATCCGGCTCATAAGTAGACCCTCATCCCAAACATCAAACCACCTGTAGCCACAATCAATATTAAAGCTAATTTCCTTCTTGTTCAAAAGAAACGGCAGATAAACCTTTTTTTTGTAGCACATTTAAACGGAAAATAGACGACAGCTACCTTTATCCATTTGCAACAATCAATAGGCTCTCCCCATGGCGTCATCCATTTTGAAAATGGCCAAAGAAGATGCTCCCATCTCACCATTAGCTTTCCACTTCCGAAAGTTCGCAAACCAACCGTCACCACTATGAAAATAGTACCAAAAACCTAAAGAAAAGGGGGAAACATCATAACTTCACAAGGAACGTGAAAGACGATGGCAATATTCAATCCAATACACAAAATACTTGTTCAAAATTTAATGTCATACCAGATGATTCCATTAGATCTTTACCAAGTAATTTTAAAGGAGAACCAAAAAAGCGCAAATTTGCATGTTGGGTAGGTGTAAGTGGTGCTTCGATATTTTATGGATGGATATTTCACAATAAAGATAAATAGCTTTAAAATGAAGAATGCATAATGAACAAAATCCTGAAGGTAACAACCACTAAGCATATAGCAATGAACAATGAATAGGCGCATAACTTAATTATGAACTGTATAACAGACTCTCCCTGTTTTCTATTCCATTTTGTCTGCATAATCCAATCAAACTGTACATTCATTTATGTAGCTGAAAACAAGAGGAAGTACACAAAGTAAGGCAGGCGAGACAAACACGCGACAGGAGAGAGAACATGCATCAGAAATTACACAGTTGAGCATAAATTTTAAGTTTCAAGAGAAAAAGTATAACATGAGTGTCCTCTTGGCAACCGAAATAATGTGTAAATGAAGGAGCAAAATGAATTAACACAGAATTGTAAACTTCCCTTAGCATAATGCATATTAATAGAGTTTCACCTTTCCTTTAGGGACACCTTCTTGGCATCTCCCTCTGTAAGTCCGTCCTACGAACTGTATTTCAACTATGGGGCTCCATGTCTTTTCTGGCTCTTTTTCTACATCCTATTAGGAATATAATAGATTACAATTATCATACAACAATCCAAGCATGCTGGTGAATTTAGAATGGGAAGCACAGTCCATAGATGTTAATGCTCTTGCACACTATCTACCAAAATATTAGAGCATGCACACTTACAATGTTTTTATCTAGGCCACCCATATCCACATAAGTTACAACATTTTCAGGCTGCCTCTCTTCAGGCTCTGCAATGGGCACTTCAGCCTGCCCGGCTGCTCAGCCCTGTTTCTACATTTGGCACCAAACGGGAGAAAACAAAAATATTAATAATCCCAATTTAGTACCTGCATTTGGCACTAGAGCAAGGACAACTACTCCTAACTAAATGAAGAACTAACCCAAAGTATGATACGGTACAAAGATATAGTATACTCCTGAACAATTACTCTACAAGCAGAAACAACTCGTTCCACTTGCATGGCACGATTGAAGCAGCAGGGAAACGGCCCAAGATCTGGACCACGCCGCGCAAAGAAGAGGGAGGGTGGAGCGAGGTGGGTGGTCACCATTTGGGGCACGAACATGCGCTTGATGAAGTGGGAGCTCCAGGCGGTGCTGCCGTCGAAGTGGTCGACGGCCTCGCGCACCGACTCGAAGGTCGCCAACGTGTCGATCTCTGCCCTGTCCCTGCCGCACGCGCCGGTGGCGGGCGGAGCTAGGTCTTGTGACTCACCGTTCATGGGGACTCGTGCGCAGAGAATAAAAAAAGGTGGTTGGTTCCTTCTCTTTCTTGGGTTGTTTGTAGCAGGGGATTTTTGGCTTGAGCCAAACAAGGAAGAGAAGGAGAGCCAGGAAGCGAGTGGAAGGCAGGAAGCGGACAACGGGGGAGTGTGGACGGCAAGGGAGGGAGGGGGAGGGGAGGTGGAGGAGCGGGAGGAGGCAGCGAGGGAGCGGCGGCGCTAGTGAAGAGAGGCGGCAGGGGATGCAGAGGAATAGGGAGGGGAGGAGGAGGGCATAGCAGGTAGGAGGCGAAGCGAAGCCAGCGCGACTGTGTGCACCAAGAGAAGGATGGGGAGAAAAGAAGAAAGGCAGGCGATAGGAGAAGTGGACGCCGAACACCAAGAGAAGGATTTGGAGGGAAGAAGAAAGGGCGGCGATGGGAGAAGAGGAAGGAAGACCGACCAGTGCAATGGCAGCGGTGGCGACGACCTAGCCGGAGACAATGGCAGCGCATAGATCATGGGCCTTCCTTCTACTAAATCAACCTCAACCGCCGTCCCCTCTCCGCCACAGAAACGCTGGCACCCGACCTCGAGGAGATGATGAAGACAAACGACAGGCGACTGGAGCGAGGAGGAAGAAAGATGAACAAGGAGGGAGAAAAGAAATGGAGGAGGCGTGGCATTGACGACACTGACCAAGCCGCTCGGTCCCCTTCTCTCTCTGTGCGAACACACGCGACGAGCGGAGCCAGCGCACGACAAACAAGGCAAGGGCCAGATGACCAGATCTGATCGGACGGATGCGGACGGAAGGAACGAAATCGAACGGTCATAACAAAAAGGACGACATGGCCACTCTCTCCTTAGCCCTTTCCCCCCTTTTATATAGAGAGATGTGCATGCATGCCCATGCAAACACACATACTACCATGCATGTTCATCCAATCGACCAGGGGCTAGGCAATGGTCGCGTTGTCTTCGGCGATGATCTCGACAACAGACACGGCGGCTCTGGTGGCGGACTCGGACGCACCGAGATGATCTCCACGGCGTGTACGGCGGCTTGGGGACACAGCGTTGGGCCATGGGACGGCAATCTCGGCCGCGAGCGACGCGGTGACACGGTAGTTGATTACGAACTACGGTTCGCCACCAACTCGACGCTCCGGAGCTCGCCGCCGCTGAGTCCGCGATCGCGTCACCGGGGTCGTTGCCATACATCCCCGCAAAGCCGACGTTCGAGCTCGCCAATTTGGATCATCACCAACCGACGCTCGCGTCCAGGCCGTCATTAACTCTCGCGACCTCCGGATTGCCGTTCTAACCTCACGAGGCCGTCGTCGTCACCGTCAAGCTCGTCACGCCGGCCACGTCGTTTTAAGCCGTTGCCATCCTCGCCTTGAATTGATACGTGCATGCAACCATGCACGTATTATTCTCTTCCTCAACTATTCACATGAAGATGGAGATCATACGAAGCCATGGAGTCGTCATCGCTCGTCTCGCAGTGAGCCAAGGTCGACGTCGCTGTCACCTGTAAAGCTGTCGTGCCGGTCGTGTCGTACACCGCCGAAGCTACCAAGCTGCTGAGACATCCTCTTGAAAATAAGGGTAATATTTTAATTCTAATTTTATTAAAGAGAACTGTTATACATCTTTCAATTTTAGTGCTCTGTGATTGGTGAGAGAGGGAGAGATGATGGGAAGTGAGATTAGATTAGGGATATAGGGGTGGGGGTGATATCTGGAGCATTGGATCTCCATCTAATGGCTCAAAAAGTGACTGATTTCCAAGAAAAAATCAGTCGCATGTTGTATAGACAGACAAATATTGCAAAAGACTAATGATGCATAAAACAGTACTGACAACAGACAACTCATTGTACTTCGCAATATATAAAAACAGGATGTAAACAAGTTAATCAATCACACGATAGACTTACAGATGGGTCTGATGAAGAACAGGAAGCAGTGCGGACTTGATGCGATCACGGCGTAGATATCACGGTCGGCAAGAAGCGGTCGCGCAGATGCGCTGCCCAGAAACCTTATTGCCGCCCCCGTGCAGGTCTTCATAGCAGCAACGGCTCGGAGATACCGCTTCCCTTCTTCACGGTGCACGCCGAGAAGAATAGTCGGCGAGCTTCAGACGGCGCAGTACAACAGCACAGATTAGAAGGAAGAAGGAATGGAGGGTATTTTTCTACTCGCTATGCACTGGACGTCTCCAGGCATATATAGAGATATGCATCGGTAAGCGACAAATTAAACAGCTATTTACCCACTGGTAACTGACACACTTAACCAACCATTTACCCACTGGTAACTGACACACTTAACCAGTCATTTACCCACTGGTAACTTTCACACTTAACCAGCTATTTACCCACTAGTAACTGCCTGTCATCATCACCCAATAAAACCTCAAATTCAAACATTTGAATCTCATTCAAACAGAGAGAGATACATGGTTCAGCAAAAATAAGGTGGATTTGGTCTGCCAAATGACGCGTCACGTCACCGCACGATCACGCGTCGCAAGTCACAAGTCACGCGATTTTTCACGCGAAAATACGCGAATGCGCGCGCATGCGTGCGTATGTGTGTTTAGCCTCGTGCCACCCTCATCCATGTGTCACATGTTTTAAGGAGTGGCAAGAACCCCACTTTATATATTGGTCACCCCTCCACTTTGCCTTAGCAATATGATACTAAACCATAAATGCTTTGAAATTATAGAAAATGAGCATCAGTCATATGGGCCAATTTCCAACACATCCGACGCTCAAACCGTCATGTACGCCGTGGGAGACGTCGTCCTAACCGCCGTCAAACGTCGAGCTGTCAAGATCGTCTTCCATCGCCAATTCCCTGCACAAGACGAAGGAAATACATGCACCCGTGCACATGAATAGTACATACACCATGCATACAGTTTGTGTGAGTGCATATATGTGATGTGCATGTGCGATGCTCACGTACAAAAGCATGCATGCATACAATGTATGTGAGTGCATGCATGTGCCGCCACGCCGGCCATTAGACGTACTGGAGCCCGCCACTGTGCAGCCCGCCGCCTTATCGAGGCTGCCGTCCCATGGCCCAAGGCCGCGACGTCGCGCACCGCAGCAGTCTTCATCATATCGCCCGCCGCCGAGGTCGCCGTCAACTAGCCGAAGCCGAACATGAGCAGCCACGCCCGCCTCAGCCGCCTGCCGTGCCACGCCCGTGTATGCCGCGAGCCAACGTCGACGTTGCCATCATCTATGAAGCGGCCGTACCGGTCGCGTCGCTCGCCTCCTAGTTCGTAATCAACTACCGTACCACCGCGTCGCTCGCCGCCGAGATCGCCGTCCCATGGCCCAACGCCGTGCCGCCAAGCCGCCGTACATGCCGTGGAGATCATCTCCGAGCGTCCGAGTCCGCCACCAGAGCCGCGGTGTCCGTTGTCGAGATGATCGCCGAAGACAACGCGACCATGAGTTCTGGACTGTTTTGGCCCCATAGCGCCTCGTTAATTCCTAAAGTAGCCACGTTTTCTCACAAATTCCAGTTTTGGCCCTCTTCTAACACTTGCTGCGGCACAGGACCGCAGCTAGTGACTTCCTGCGGCCCCGACGGCAGCTACGCCGCTGCTGGCGACACGGCGCGGCAAGAAAGTTGCCGCTTCGGACGAGCAACAACTTGTTCTGTGGTCCCGCCGGCAGCAATTGGGCTCGCCGCCACGCGTTGTCCGCTGCTGCGCGCCCACGCCCGCTGCGCTCGCGCACGCGCGCTGCGCAGCAGCGCTCCGAGTAGGCCCGGGCCCCGCCACGCGCCGCTTCGCCTGCTGCGCCTGCTGCGCCACTCCGCGTCTTTGCTCCGATTCATATGTGCACATTCAATAAAATGAGATTTAACGCAGATGCTTCGCTTGTTAGTCGCTCGGTGCCTTGTTTTCATGGTGAAATTGAGAGAAACTTAGCTAGAGCCAGAGAGGAAGAGAGGCAAAGACGAAGAGAAGGGAGAAGTCAAGCAGAGAGTAGTTGAAGCTCGCGCAGTTGCGGAAGTTGTTAATCGTCTTGTGAGCACCTTGAGAAGGTTAGTGTCATTTACATACTGTTATAGTTTTAGCAATGTGGTTAGTATGTAATTAGATGAATGATAGATTCTTATTGTAGCAACTGAGTAATTCGGGTTGTGTAGTAGTTGTATTTGAACTTAGCGTTTGGACGTAATTAGAAGACTTAGTTTGATTAGCACATAATTATAAGACTTAGTATCGTTGACGATCGGGTCACAGCGAGCGCGTGCACCGCGTGCGTGGTCCATGGACCCTTGACGGGGCATGTTGACCTTCGGTCCATGCACTACGCCATGAACTGAGTGAATGACAAATGGGCACCACCTGTTAATAGGCTTATAATTCGGAAATAAAATAGGAAAGAACACTGTACAGTAGACCCCGCATGTTAGTGGCAGAGGCTTGATTTAGGTCGGGTATAAAAAGTTTGAAATGCATGGATATTCTGAATTGATTTATTTTTGCACTGTAAATTACAATAACTTAAAAAATTCATAACCATTTGAAAGTAACCCCAAATTTTATTCTGTAGCTAACCATAAAATGTTTAAATAGAAATAGAAGTGAACCTAAAACTAATTTTTTCTGCCCACTAGACAGTAGTACATTAAATTTTGCAGAAATTACTAAAGTGTCAGGAACTTGAACCTAAAATTTGAAAAATATTCGTAGGTGGTTTAACGTGCAATTGAAATGTGCATGAGATGCAACAGAAATAGAATTGAAAACATTGAGTATGAAAAGTGTATTTAAACTTAGCGTTCGGATGTAAAATTAGAATACTTAGTTTGATTAGCATGTAATTAGAAGGTTTAGTGTGATTAGCGCGTGCACCGCGTGCGTGGTCTATGGATCCTTGACCAGCCATGTTCACCGGTAATAGGCATTTGTAAAGTGATTTAGTTTTGCACTGTAAATTCATACAACTTAAAAAATTCATAACTAGTTGATAGAAACTTCAAATTTAGTGAAACCCATTTTTTTGGTTTCTATTTTTATTGTACTTTAACTTAGAATAGGTTTGAAACTTGTTACTCGCACTGATAATTTGCAAAATTGCATTAAACTCGGTTAAGATTTTTTTTTTTTACAGTAAGAATTGAATTGATTTTTGTTGGTCATGAAATGTTATTCTGTAGCTAACCATGACTAAAATTGTGGAAGAATTCATTTGGAAAACCCGCAAATAAGTGGATGGTGCGAGCATTACATATAATTTAGTGGTTTTATATGCACATGTGTTAGGTACTTCATGGCGGAGATTCAAGATCTATTCGTATTCTACGGGAACGCTCTTGTACGTGATGGGCCGTACGGGGCGGACCTGTCGAATTGCGACCGGACTGTGATCCGGGCGCCGGGTCTGAGGGACATGAGCCTCTCGGAGCTAAGGCGGTGCGTGCGGTCCGCGTTCGATCGCGCCACTGCAAGGATGAAGCTGCGCATCGAGGCGTTGTATGTCTCGGTGGTGGGTGACGGAGGGGAGACCGTTTGGCAACTTATGAAGGTGACAAGTGACGCTTCATGGACCAATTACATGGAGGTTGTTTGCAACCCTGCTGCTGCGATCTTTGCGCGGCCGATGGTCTATGTTCAGTTCGTGGAGTGGACGGGGACATCCGACGTGGGTGGTTCCGGTGAGGCTGCTGGTGAGGAGGAGCCTGCATTGGGTGTTGGAGGAGCCGCGGGCAAGGAAGTGGGCGATGGA
Source organism: Ampelocalamus luodianensis (assembly GCA_036346255.1). Lineage (NCBI taxonomy): Eukaryota > Viridiplantae > Streptophyta > Magnoliopsida > Poales > Poaceae > Ampelocalamus > Ampelocalamus luodianensis. The sequence goes on from CM070621.1 coordinate 27,829,458, forward strand.
GACCTGAGGAGGCGTGCTGACAACTTCAAGCCCAACGAAGGAGTGGACAGATGGTGGGCAGCTCGTATTGATTGCCACGAGTACCTGGCCGACCAGGTGGAAGAGGTGGAAAGCGAGGAAGAGGAGGATGTGGAAACAGCCAGTTCCGAAGACGAGCAAGACGGAGAAGCTGCTACACGAGGTGTTGGTGGTGGTGTTGTGACCACCGACAATGATTACGTCCCCTCTAGATTGGACGATGTCGCAATGACATCGCTGGTCCTCCCACAGCCGGAGGGGGCCGACTGGGGGTTTACTGAAGACACCCTTCTCCTAGGGCAGCGCTTCCCTAACAAGAGCGCCGCCCGAAGATGCTATTGCCGATCGCCATTAACATTAGCCGGACGTACGGTGCGGAGGTCCAACCCTGACACCTACATCGTGAGGTGTGTTGAAGAATCTGTCTTTGGCAAGGTCCGTGTGTGCGGTTCCGCACGCCTCGAGCACGAGCTTCCGGATCACGGTCTTTGAAGGACCACACACGCGAGCTAAGCGAGCGCTTCATAGGCACCGCAACATGACGTCCTCGTATGTTGCCACCTAATAAGCCACCTCGTGGTGAAGATGTTTGCATTTCGCCAAAACTTCTAATGGCGGAGGTTGCCAACATGGTGGGGTTCCAGGTGAGCTACAAGACGGCATGGCGGGCGAAACGGAAGGTCGTGGAGAGAATGTTCGGCACATTCGAAGAGGCCTAAAACCTAGTTCCAAGAATGCTGCATCAAATCGCAGAATCAAATCCCGAGACTTACATAAACAAGGTTGACCGGGTGCATCCGAGGGAGGGGCCCAATTGTTTTGTTCTGGACACGGTCTTTTGGGCCTTTCCTCATGCAATCGAAGGGTTCAAGCATTGTCGTCCCGTGCTGACGATGGACGACACCTTTCTATCCGGGAAGTACAAGGGTACCATCCTCACCGCGGTTGCAGCCGATGCGAACGACCAGTTACTCCCCGTGGCCTTCGCAATTGTTGAGAGCGAGAGCACCGAAAGCTGGCTATGGTTCCTGTCCAACGTGAAGCAGGCGGTGGTCCAAGACCGTCCAGATGTGTGTGTCATCTCGGACCGCAATGCTGGGTTGTTGTCTGCGTTGAGCATGATGCAAAATGGGACGCAGCCGTTGTTCCGGTGGAATGATGTCGAGGCGGTGCATGAGGCATCTCGCGGTGAACTTTCACACAAGGTTTGAACAAGGATCGATGAAGATGTTCAAGAAGCTCGCATGCGAGAACCAAAGCGGAAGTTCGATGCGTGTGGAGACGGCTCGACGAGAGACCGGAAGCATGTAAGGAACTCGGCGGGCGCGTAGGAAGGTGCAGCGGCAAGAGGGTCCGCGCGAGTTGGGGAGTTCACATGGGGTTAACTCACATGCACCGACCGAGAAATGGTCCTGCGCACGACACCGATGGTGCAAGGTGCGGGATCATGGCGACCAACATGTCGGAGGTGTACAACGGTGTCCTCAAGGGTGTCCGATCCTGCCGATCACCGCAATCGTGGAGGAGAGCCGAACCGTGCTTATCGGCTGCTACGTTAACGAGCCATGATGGCCAAGAAGCATCCGGAGGATGGCAAGCAATTCTCGAGGTAATGCATGCCCACATGGAGAAGAAGATCGCAAGGCTCGTTCGCACAATGCTCGTACCATGGATGGCGTCAGGCAGAAATTCGAGATCCGGCTCAGGGAGAAGTACGTCATGGGCCACGCTAGAGGATCGAAGCAGTGTCCGCACGATTGGTGACGGCGTCGTGCACCGCAACAAGCGCGCTTCTCCACAAACCATGCTCCCATGTGTGCGCGGCGTGCGCGGTGTGGCGCCGAGCCTCGGGCGTTACATCTCCGAGTACTCGACATCCACCACCGTATGGCACTTGGAGTGCCGAGTTCCATTCTTACGGATGGACATGCACCACGAGGACCTCGCCGTGGCAAGTGAAGTGGGTGTCCAATGACGCCCTGAAGCACCCCCACCGTGGAAGACGTCGATCCACGACGATCCGAACGACATAGACGACGGCCAGCCAGCCAACGGGTTCGCCGCCTGCATCACGAACTATGCAAGACGGTTAGCCACTCCATCGATCGCGCCCAAATGCAGACCTAGCACAAGCAACGCACCGTAGCGCCCAAGATACAATTACCAAGTCGTGATGTTGCATGCTTATTTTAATGCCTAGTATGAGTTGTATCGTTCTCAATCCATGCCTTTGTGTACGGATGTAATGTTATGTTCTGTGGGTCATGTGTTAACTCATTATGGTCATATCTACTGTTATGTTCCGTGCACGTTTGTACATGTGTTATTCGCTTTGTCTTACATTATGTTGTCATATGTTTCGATTTCTTTTTGTATGTCATAATTTATGTTATATATGTAGACTTACATGTTGTTTATCTCTCGGCAGGAGATGACGCAGCCTCCAGTTGATGGCCCGTATGAGCTGCTCGACGCACGCTGGGATGGGCGACATCGATGCCTAGCGTGGTCGTCCGGCGTCGGCCCTCCGAGCCTAGCCCTGAGCGCCCCCAGAGAGAGGTGGGCTCTTGACGAGCGGTATGTCCCCAGACTGCGGGACACCGGCCTCCTGCCCTTTGCCCGCATGTTGGATGTACCGCACGCGTTTCAGTTTGACGCGGCACTCCTATCTGCGCTCGTGGATCGTTGGAGACCAGAGACTCACACCTTCCACTTCCAGTGGGGGGAGATGACCATAACTCTAGAGGATGTAGCTATGCTTACAGGTCTGCCACTACAAGGTCTTCCAGTAGTGCCACCTCCGAGGCGAGTGGACTGGAAGGTGCGTATGGCTGACAGATTCGGTCACCCGATTCCTGACAACGTGTCGGTGTGCCACATTCCTGGTCTGCGGAGTACATGACCTGCCCCGAAAGATGCGATCGTGGAGGCGATCAGACACACTTCCTTGCATACCTTTTGTTCTGCTCGGATGGAACTTGTTTCCCTCGACTCGGGGTGACTGCGTGTACCTAGCTACATCCACTCGGCCCGAGTCTTTGGTGGACGTCCGGCCGACGAGGTGCCACAATACGATTGGGCCTCCGCAGTGCTTTCGCCACTTACCGAGGGTTGTGCGATGCCTCTCGTAGCAATGCAGACAAAGGGGAGCCGGTCCTCGCTGTATGCTACACACTGGTGCAGCTATGGTCATGGGAGCACTTTCCTGTTGGCCGACCATATTTTCGGAGCACCGTGCACCCTTTCGAGTTGTGCGCCAAGTCAGCATGCATCAAGCACTGTGATGACCCGTCGATGGGCCTACAATGGGAACGCGTTGGACACATGGTACCCTAGGTTGGGCCAGAGAGAGACCGAGGCGTGCGTACCCTGAGTTCCATAACCTATTGGAGATTCTGCATGAGGATGAGGTCATCTGGTGGCCATGGATCGCACGCCTTGCGGATATGGCCCCGTACGGGTTATCCTCGCGATGCACTCGTGACGAGGCGCTCGTTGACGACACGCCACGGTCTTCGCACATGGTCGAACCGTACAATCCACAGCGGGTCATGATACAGTTTGGCCTTTACCAGGAGGTGCCACCGATGCCGGGACGACCTCTCACAGAGAAGGCCCACCGGTATGTCATTTTCCTGTATCATAGTAGGCGCATGTCTGACTTACATTTGTTGATATCCGAATTCAATTGCAGGCAAACGAGAAGAGGCCGAAGGAGCGACGACTGGAGGCAGACACAGCAGCCGTGGACGACTCTGTGGAGCGAGAGGGTGGCAACAGACGTGGTGCATGAGTTACGAGGCTACGCCATCCAGACGTACGGTGCGTACTTGCAGTGGTACGTTCCGCGCACTAGGTGTAGGCTTACTGGGCTAGCGCCACCGCGACCAGTGGAGGTCATGCAGGGTGCCGTTGTACTAGCAGGTCCCGACCGTCATCGGGCGGCACGCCACGACGAGATGGTAAACATTCTTGCTAAAAATTTCATCCGGCTACGCGTTTGTAACTTACTATCGGTTTCCTTGCAGTACTACCGCCTTGATCGTATCTCGCGTCAGGGTGATGAAACTCTACGCCGTGGTCGCAATAGCACATTTGATCGCATCCTACACGCGGTACGCATGATGACCGAGGACGCGAAGAATGCAATAAGGACCATAACTTGTGGTCGCCATAGTGACGTTCACGTACAGCATCGCGGACACTGAGGGCACCCTCCACCCTCAGCACCTCCCTCGGCACCTCCCTCCGCACGTCCGTCGCACTCTGCGAGTCGTCAGAGCTATGGTCGGTCAGCCTCAACGCGTCAGGTATGTCATATGTCCGCCGGTTGTTCTCATCAATACTTGTCCAAGCACTCCTTTTGAACATATCTGACATCACCGCTTTATTCTTGCAGATTTGCGAGGACAACACTCGCTTCACCGCCGTTGTCATGGAGGGAGGCGCAAAGACTTGCGAGGTTTCGGGACCCGAGTGCGATTACGGAACCCTCGTATACCGCACTAGTCCAGATCACGCTAGTGCACAGGTTAACATAGGTAAATATCGATCCACACAAACGATAAATAAAGTAAACGATTAGTTTGAATAACAAATAACGGTTTTGACCTTATGGTCGAAGTTTACACTTATTAAGCCACGCAGGCTAACAAAGAAATAAAGCGGCGTGAACGGAAAACTCCAACGTAGATCCCACCAATTCACCACAGCAACCAACCGATCCGGACCTTAACGAACGATCACCTTCAACGAACTCCTCCTCAAAGCAAAGTAGACTCCTCCACTTCAGTAGGTTTGGACGCAAGTTTTACAACAAGCGTGAGTACACAACCGTACTCGCAAATCATACCACAAAATGCAATGTATAGATGCAGGCTTATTCCAAAGAAAAGGCTTCTGTGGTTCTTTTGCATAAAAGCAACATTTGCAATTGAATACGAATAATATATTGAAAGCATAATTCAAAACAAATAGACAATATTAATTTAACAGTTATTTTCACAAAGACACACAGCTAAACAGATTATTTCACATAGCCATATGATTGAGATCACACAGCTCCCATTCCCATATTTTATGAAAACTACCCCTTATGTGAAATCACCGAGCATGTCCATGATCATGACGCGCTATTCGAATAGTTTATTTAACACTCTGCAGAGGTTGTACACTTTACCCACACAATATAACCAAAGTAGCTAGCACCAATCATAACAAAACAGTTCGGAAACTTCATCTCCAACATTGACATTCCCAGTGTGCTTACAAACCGTTATACATATCACATAGCCCATGCATAACACACACCGTTGGACAGGGACGACGAATCCTCCCGTGATGCAACCACCAAGTAGTCACACCTCCACCCTATCACAAAGCCTAACCTACCACCGAACATCAATGCCGAGAATCCATAACTTACTAAGTTAGGCCCGCCCCATACCGGGCATGTGGTCGCATGATGAAGGCTCGGGCCAATGGCGCACAAAGTTAAGTCCTTAATTGACCAAGGCAAGACTTCCATGTTCTAACTAAGCCACACAGATTATCATACCCATCACATAGTCCACCATGTCACACGCTTTCCACCACTTGCCTCACCCAAATCCTTTACCACCCAGTTGGTTTTAGTGCAACACATGCCATCACGAAGTAATAACATACAAAGACACGCTTTTACACAAAGTTCCATAGTCACTTAGTCATAATTGATATTTGCAACTTACATGAGATGATGACTCGTGGCATGGCTAAGCAATTGTACTCAGATCTAACCAACCCACATTGGTGCTATAATATTACCAACTAATAACCAATCTAGGGTGACAAGGAATTATGACATACAAGGCCAAGGTGGGATAACAATTTGATAATAACTATGCCCAAAGCATTTTAATAAATAATTAAAGTAGAATACAATAATTTAACACAACGTAATTTGAAAATTGGGTTCAAGATGATCAAAGGTATGACTTGCCTTGGAAAAGGTCTATGTACTGATCTTGGTCTTGGGGTGCTCCTTCTTCCACAAAATTCCCCGACGAATCGACGTCTACTCGCAAACGAGACACAAACAAACAAAACAAATAAATAACAGAGGCAAAACAAACTCCAAAAATTAAATAAAAATAATAATTAGGTAGATCTTGAATTTAGACAAATTTAGAAATTTGAATGGGCTCAATCGAGTTAAGATGCAAAAGTTATGGCCTTTGGAAGATTGAAAATACATAAAATGTCAAAATCGTGATTTCATGAATTTCGAATTATTTTCCTAAAGGAAAATCAGATTATTGCGCAGTGGCGCCACCCTCGTGATTTCGGAAAAGATAAAATAAAGAAAACCCGACATGTGGGACCCACATGTCGCTGGCACGGCCACGGTGAGACTGGGTCTCACCGAGCCTCGAAACGTAACTCGGTGGATCGCCGCGTGCGCGTCGCGACACGGCGCCACGCGGATGACACGCAGCAAACGGCCGAGGTGGACGCCACACGGCTGCCACGCCGATCGACGGCGATAACGGCTCGGGAACCACCGGCACGGCGAACGGCGGCGATTCACCGGCGGTGAGTGGTACCGGCATGTAGAGGGCGTTATTGCGAACCTCGGTGCAACACCGATGCTCGCGGTGGACGGTGGCGGTCGGCGGCGAGCAAAGAGCGGCGGAGGGCTTGGCTTGACGGCAATGGCGCTCCGTGGCCGCCCGCGAGACAAGGGCTACGAGGTAGAGGAGCTCCGTGCGATGTCAACGGTGCGGACGAAGAGGCGCGGCGCACCGACGGCGAGAACGAGCTCGTCGGAGTTGCGCGCGCGCAGATCGCTTCTCGAAGTTTTTGCGCGGCTAGGGTTAGGGTTACGAGCGGCGGCCGCGGGTTGAAGTCGCGGAGACCGAGGCTACCTCCCTTTATACCCGAGGCCTGGGAGAGTCCAGGCACGAACGGCGAGAAAGCGGGCGGCGGCGGAGTCCCGCCGCCGTCCCGACTCGAGACGATGATGACGTGGCGGGTGGGACCCACACGCCGAGACACGGCTCGCGTGAGTCCGCGCGCAAACGCGCGGCTGCAAAACAGACTCGCGATCTGACCGTTGGATCTTGATCGAACGGCCCACAATCAAAGAAACATTCGGACAACTCCGGTTGCCTTATGCGCATCCAGCCGTTCATCCTTGATCCAACGGTGGAGGATGAGCGGGCGAGAGAGAGAGAGAGAGAGAGAGACACTGACAGACGGGTCCACAGCCGATGGAAGGCGCTTACTTGCACTACTGGTGAAGTGGGTCAAGGCGCTGAATAGGAGTTGGGCCGGAGAGATTCGGCCCAAAGAGATTTCCGAGATTTTAATTAGTTTTTCTAATTTGGAAAATACCAGAAATTTAAATAGGCAATGGAAAATAGCAAATGAACTCAGAAAAATTCTAGAAAAATCTAGAAAATATATCTGAGCACATAGAACCCAAATAAAATAGTTTTGGTTAGTGTTCATGTTGGGATTATTCACATTAAATGTTTTTGATTGTAAAGTCCAATATTAAGCTTTTGAAATTAAATTCAAATAAATCCAAATGGTGAATTTTCTCCCTACTAACTATTCAAAGGATTTTTAAGGCTCTGAAAATTGGGATGTTACAAACCTCCCCCCCTTAAAGGAATCTCGACCCCGAGATTCAAAGAAGCTAAAGAAAAGTCTAGGGAACTCGGCCACTCTTCTTCACGTTCCCACGTTGCTTCTCCTTCTGAGTGGTTGCTCCACTGGACCTTGCAAAAACGAACGGTCTTGCTTCTGGTGAGCCGCTCCGCGACATCCAAAATCTTGACTGGCTGCTCCTTGTAGGTAAGGTCCTCCTTTAGATCAATTGATTCTAGCGGGCTTGCTCTTACGCACACGAAGACACTTCTTCAATCGCGAGACATGAAAGACATCATGCACTCCTCGCTAACGATCGCGTAGCACCAATCGGTAAGCAACTTCTCCACGGCGTTCCAAAATCTTGAATGGACCAACATACCTAGGGCAAGCTTCCCTTTGGCATGAAACCTTTTACCCTCCGAGCGGAGTCACTCAAGATAAACGAAATCCTCGGGTTCAAAGCGAGATCTCGACGACGATTATCGCGCAAGCTCTTCCGCTCGGTCGAGCTATCTTCAATCTTTCTCTTATCATGGCCACTTGCTCTTACGCTTCGAATAATGTCGGACCGAAACCGATCGTTCAATTGCTTCGACCAATTCAACGGGGTTCTACAGCATCGACCATACGATTGCTTCAAATGGTGACATTTGCGGATCGCTTGATAACTATTGTTGTACGAAAATTCTGCATACGGTAAACTTTTAGCCCAACGGGTAGCATTTGCTAGAGCACAAGCTCTCGGCAGATATCCTCCAATATCGATTGACTCTTTGATCGCCCATCGGCCTCGTGGATGGTATGCGATCAAATTCGATGGGTACCCAATGCTTCATGCAAGCTTTGCCAAAAACGAGGTGAACCGAGATCCTCGATCGCACACTATCTTCTTGGGCACACCGCAAACCGACAATTCGGCCATGTACAACTCGCAAGGCGATCTCGGAGTATGTGGTTTTGATCGCAAGAAATGGGCGACCTTGGTTAGACGATCGACTATTACCGGATCGAATCATAACCCGATTGGGTCTTGGGTAAACCGTGATGAAATCCATTCGATCTCTTCCCACTTCCATTCGGAATTTTCAGTGGTTGCGGCAAACTCGCTGGTCTCTCGTGTTCGCCTTACTTTCTCGCGGTGTCGCGACAAGGCAACGAACTCGCGACTTCGCTTCAAATTTGGCCACCAAAATTTAGTCTTAACATCCTGGTACATCTTGGTACTTCCGGGGTGGATTGAGTACTTTGAGTCATGGGCTTCCTTTAAGATTAACTGTCTCGCACCTTCGATATCCGTACACGATCGACCATTAATCCAGTATGTCTTGATCATCTTTGGTGAAATCCTTGAATTTCCCTACGTCATTTTGACCTTGATGTCTGACAACACAGGATCCTTTGGTTGTGCTTCACGAATTTACTTCTCCAGGGTAGACTGTACTTCCAAATTGGCTACAAATCCTTCGAACACAACTTCTAGCTTTAGCTTCCGAAATTCTTCATAAAGTTCTGGGCAACTTTTCTTTACTTCCAAAGCATTACAGTAACTCTTACGACTTAGAGCGTCTGCAACTACGTTGGCTTTTCCGGGATGGTAGTGGATTCCAAGATTATAATCCTTGATCAATTCTAACCACCTTCTTTGTCTCATATTCAGATCATTTGGGTAAAGATGTACTTGGACTCTTATGATCCGTGTAGACTTCACAACGATTCCGATGAGGTAATGACGCCAAATCTTTAGAGCATGCACTACGCACGGCTAATTCGGATCATGAGTAGGGTAGTTCTCTTCGTGAGGTCTCAATTGCCTTGATGCATAGCGGCGCTCTCTTCCTTCTTGCATCGGGCGCATCCTAATCCTTGACGCTAGCATCACAATAGATATCGAAATCCTTGCGAATATCCGCGGGATCAAGACCGGCGGAAGTCAAACGCTTCTTCAACTCTTGAAAACTTTCCTCACAGGCTGGAGTCCAAGTGAACTTTTTCTCCTTCTTCAACAATTGCGTAAGGGGCTTAGCAATCGATGAGAATCCTTCGATGAAACGGCGGTAATAACCTGCCATTCCCAAGAAACTGCGAATCTGAGTCACGGTCTTGGGCTGCTCCCAATGTAGTACTGCTTTAACTTTACCGGGGTCAACTGCTACTCCCTCGGCTGTCATCACGTGACCAAGGAAATCCACTTCCTTCTTCCAAAAATCACACTTACTGAACTTGGCATACAGCTGATGCTCTCGAAGTTTTCCCAATATTATCCTTAAATGTTCGGCGTGTTCTTCCTCCGACTTGGAGTACACTAGAATATCATCAATGAACACAACTACGAACTTATCCAAATATTCCATGAATACTTTATTCATCATGTTCATGAAATAGGCAGGGGCATTAGTCAGACCAAAGGACATGACTAAGAACTCATAATGTCCGTACCGCGTTGAGAAGGCGGTCTTGATATCCTTAGGACAAATCTTTAGTTGGTGGTAACCGATCGCAGTCGATCTTCGAGAATAATCCGGCTCCTTTCATCCGATCAAACGGATCATCTATCCGGGTAGTGGGTACTTGTTTTGATAGTAACCTCGTTGAGAACGGTAGTCAATACACATCCTCATACTTCCATCCTTCTTCTTGACAAACAACACCGGCGCTCCCATGGCGGCGAACTAGGTCTCACGAAACCTTTCTCAAGAAGTTCTTCTATCTACTTCTTCATCTCTACCAATTCATCTACCGGCATCCGATAAGGTCTCTTTGAAATTGGTGCTGTCCTCGCACTAGGTCGATGACAAACTCAATGTCACGATCCGGTGGCATTCCCGTAATTCTTCCGAAACACATCTAGATATTCACCGACCATCGGTACTTCTTCTAAGCCAATGGTCTTCGATCGCTTACTAGCAAATGTCCATCACGAACCGAGGTGGCTAGAAACTCTACCTTGTTTCCTTTGGCGTCCTCTCATCATTACGGCTCTTGCCACAATCTAGCACACTTTATGCTTGGATAACCAATCCATGCCGAGGATGACATCTAGGTTTGGGTATCTAGGACTATTAGGTTGGCTAGAAACTCAACTCCACTATGAGTAACTTAGCTCCTAAACATCCCACTCTAGTACTTAGCTCTGCTCCAGCGATCGACTAACAGAGTATGCTTAAGTTGCATAACTTCCAATTTATTTTTGGTTGCAAACATTCCGAAACAAACGAACGCGAAGCTCGTAATCAAACAAAACGATGCGTGTATCGAGTTAACGAAACTTACCCAAGACGACGTCCGGTGATTCCCGGCTCCTTCGGGGTGACGTGGTTGACACGGCCTCGATCACGCATGGTGCTCTCCCGGCTTGACCGCAACTTGTGACGCCTTGATTGATGCCCGCGCTGGTGTCTTGATGGCGAGCTCCAAGGTTGAAGCGTCATCGAGTGATCGCTCCTCTGCGAACACCGGTTGGCAAAATGTCCCGCCGACGCAGCGTAATGCACCTTTGGTGCGCTCTGCTGGTTGCTTCTGGATTGGGGTTGACAGTGCGGGGTTGCGGAAGTTCGGGCACCGGACGGGTGTTGAAGTTGGTGCAGGTGCTCTGAACGAAGTTTGGGGTGGAAACCTGTTGAAATGTGCTGGCACTATTCTTGCTCTCTGTTGTGATTGATGGTTCCCTTGCTGAGCCATACGGCGTTTGCGGTTATCCTCCAGTTCCTTGCGTTTGTCCTCCAAAACAAAGGCTTTGTTGACCACTCTTGGAAATCGTGAAAAGTATGGGCGATCAAACCGACTTGTAGTCCGTTGTTTAGTCCCTTCAAAAGCGACTCAGGCGAGCCTTGTCCGTGGCTACATCTTCCACGCAGCGTAGCGAGCTAGTTGAGAAACTTGTTGAGGTAGTCGACACCGACATAGCTCCTTGCTTGAGAGCGGAACTCATCCTTCTTGATCAATAATGCCTTACGTACATGATAACGACGGAATGCCGCAGAAAATTCCTCCCAAGTGATATCCTGTGGCGTCTCATGGCGCGCATGTGTTCTCCCACCATTCAAGAATGCCTTCCATCCGGTGAGTGGCATACGTAACCTTTTCATGGTCGTTGCATTGGGTGATCGCACTTTCTTTCAATAACCCCGAGCCAATCATCCGCTTCCATCGGAGACGTGTCGAGAAAATGTGGGTGGACGAGTCCTCGCGAATTCGCAAGTTTGGATGGTCCATGGTGACCATGAGCACCGGGGCTCCATGTCGGTGATTGTGGTTGTTGTTGTTCGTTGTGCATGGCTTGCATCCGAGTCATCATCGTATTCATCACCGATGTCCGTGCCGCCATGAAAGCTCCAAAGTTTTGCAAGTCAATTGGGGGTGCTTGCGGCGAACTACACTGCACTGGTTGCTCATTGCCTCCCGGTGTCAGGTACCGAACCACTTGCGCAGTCGACGAGTTTGAACCATCCGCGAAGCTCCATAGGTTAGATAAGGTAGCAAGCACAAGATAAATTGAGAACTAAGCGGGGGTAGGTTAAACCCAACAAAACACACTCAAGAAACTCAAATGAAATACCTTTATTAATAGGGTCTTAGCATGGCAACAAATGCCTAAGGGCCTTTGCAACTCATACTGCACACAAAAGAAACAACGACCTAAGCACACAAAACTACCGCCTAAAGGGTGACTCACTAAATCAAATCGCTAAGCTGAAAAGACCGAGACTAAAGCGAACTACTCAAGAAAGCCTCCACAACCGCGGCGACGCTCCGACGGTGTGGACTCGAGTGAGCCGGCATCTTGGCAAACCGATCCCGATGCCACGAATTGGTGCAGCGAGAGCAGCGTTCGGTGCAACCGGCCCGCTGCTCCTCCGCTCTGCATTTTCTTCGGCTCAATCGACCTTCCTCGGATCTTCTTCAGATCCTCCTCGGTCTTCCTCTTCTTGAACTTGGTCGAGGATCTCTTGCAGAGTGGCGACCTTCTCTTCACTCTGCAAGGCTTCATAGACATGATCCAACTCCGTGATAGTTCTTTCCAAAGCTTCCTCTGGCGCGCCACGAATCGGGCAAGGTGTACTGATCAGTAGCGTTGCTCTCTCCTTCGTGGGCGGGTAGCGTCTTTGGCAAATCCACACCGCAGCTGCGGGTGGTAACGAAGACGATGTCTTGAAGCTCCGTGCGTAGATGTTGCGATACGTAGCATGGCCAAGCGCGACTCACTCGGATACCTTCCAACCAAGTGATCTTCCTCACGAGGCGTGCGAAGGTTGGCTCGCCTTGTCGTTCCTCCTGGCGTAGATCGTCAGGCGACAAATCACTCCACGGTTCTGACCATTCACTGTCCAGTTGTTGCCGACGTACAGCGGACGATCAAAACCTCCAAGAACCTGGAGCAACTTCCAAAGTTCGGCGGCGTAACCTCCACAACGCTCACCATAGGTCCACATGCAGGCATCCGACCAAAAGACAGAGAGAGGGTAAGAACAACTTAAAACAATGGAGAGAGGGAAAATTCTTAGCAATAGATGAGTCTAAAGAGACATGAGAGGAGTTAAGCAATAGGTTACTCTTGCAAGTTAGTTTTCTTTAGAAAATAGTTTGGACTCTCTAAAACGGCCGATCTAACTAAGGTCAAGACCTACACGGATGGCTCGATACCACCTCTGCTCGGGACCTGCATTACGATTCGAACCCTCGTATATCTTGCACTAGTCCGTGATCACGCTAGTGCACAGTGGTTAACATAGGTAAATATCGATCCACACAAACGATAAATAAAGTAAACGATTAGTTTGAATAACAAATAACGGTTTTGACCTTATGGTCGAGTTTACACTTATTAAGCCACGCAGGCTAACAAAGAAATAAAGTAGCGGCGAACGGAAAACTCCAGTAGATCCCACCAATTCACCACAGGCAACCAAGCGATCCGCACCTTAACGAACGATCACCTTCAACGAACTCCTCCTCAAAGCGGCGTAGACTCCTCCACTTCAGAGGTTTGGGCGCAAGTTTTACAACAAGCGTGAGTACACAACCGCACTCGCAAATCATACCACGTAATGCAATGTATAGATGCGGGCTTATTCCAAAGAAAAGGCTTCGTGGTTCTTTTGCATAAAAGCAACATTTGCAATTGAATACGAATAATAGATTGAAAGCATAATTCAAAACAAATAGACAATATTAATTTAACATTATTTTCACAAAGACACACAATAAACAGATTATTTCACATAGCCATATGATTGAGATCACACTCCCATTCCCATATTTTATGAAAACTACCCTTATGTGAAATCACCGAGCATGTCCATGACCATGACGCGCTATTCGAATAGTTTATTTAACACTCTGCAGAGGTTGTACACTTTACCCACACGATATAACCAGTGTAGCTAGCACCAATCATAACAAAACAGTTGAAACTTCATCTCCAACATTGACATTCCCAGTGTGCTTACAAACCATTATACATATCACATAGCCCATGCATAACACACACCGTTGGACGGGGACGACGAATCCTCCCGTGATGCAACCACCAAGTAGTCACACCTCCACCCTATCACAAAGCCTAACCTACCACCGAACATCAATGCGAGAATCCATAACTTACTAAGTTAGGCCCGTCCCATACCGGGCATGTGGTCGCACAAGAAGGCTCGGTTCAATGGCGCACAAAGTTAAGTCCTTAATTGACCAAGGCAAGACTTCCATGTTCTAACTAAGCCACACGATTATCATACCCATCACATAGTCCACCATGTCACACAGCTTCCACCACTTGCCTCACCCAAATCCTTTACCACCCAGTTGGTTTTAGTGCAACACATGCCATCACGAAGTAATAACATACAAAGACACGCTTTACACAAAGTTCCATAGTCACTTAGTCATAATTGATATTTGCAACTTACATGAGATGATGACTCGTGGCATGGCTAAGCAATTGTACTCGTATCTAACCAACCCACATTGGTGCTATAATATTACCAACTAATAACCAATCTAGGGTGACAAGGAATTATGACATACAAGGCCAAGGTGGGATAACAATTTGGATAATAACTATGCCCAAAGCATTTTAATAAATAATTAAAGTAGAATGCAATAGTTTAACACAACGTAATTTGAAAACTGGGTTCAAGATGATCAAAGGTATGACTTGCCTTGGAAAAGGTCTATGTACTGATCTTGGTCTTGGGGTGCTCCTTCTTCCACAAAATTCCCGACGACCGACGCCTACTGCAAACGAGACACAAACAAACAAAACAAATAAATAACAGAGGCAAAACAAACTCTAAAAATTAAATAAAAATAATAATTAGGTAGATCTCGAATTTAGACAAATTTAGAAATTTGAATGGGCTCAATCGAGTTAAGATGCAAAGTTATGGCCTTTGGAAGATTGAAAATACATAAAATCTTTGAAAATCGATTTCATGAATTTCGAATTATTTTCCTAAAGGAAAATCAGATTATTGCGCAAGCTGGTGTCACCCTCGAGATTTCGGAAAAGATAAAATAAAGAAAACCCGACATGTGGGACCCATGTCGGTGGCACGGCCACGGTGGCGGGTCTACCGAGCCTCGGAAACAGAACTCGGTGGATCGCCGCAGCGTCGCGACACGGCGCCACGCGAGATGACACGCAGTAAACGGCCGAGGTGGGCCGACACGGCCGCCACGCCGACCGACGGCGATAACGGCTCGGGAACCAACGGCACGGCGAACGGCGGCGATTCACCGGCGGTGAGTGGTACCGGCATGTAGAGGGCGTTATTGCGAACCTCATCGGTGCAACACCGGATGCTCGGGGACGGCGGTGGCGACGGCGAGCAAAGAGCGCGAGGGGCTTGGGCTTGACGGCAATGGCGCCCGGTGACGCTCCGTGAGACAAGGGCTACCAGAGGTAGAGGAGCTCGCGCGATGTCAGCGGTGCGGCATTTAAGAGGCGCGGCGGCACCGACGGCGGAGAACGAGCTCGTCGGAGTTGCGGCGGCGCAGATCGCTTCTCCGAGTTTTTGCGGCGGCTAGGGTTAGGGTTCTGAGCGGCGGCTGCGCGGGTTGAAGTGCGGAGACCGAGGGCTACCTCCCCTTTTATACCCGAGGCTCGGGAGAGTCCAGGCACGAACGGCGAAAAGCGGGCGCGGCGAGTCGATCCGCCCCCGACTTCGGAGACGATGATGACGTGGCGGGGTGGGACCCACACGTCAGAGACACAGCTCGCGTGAGTCCGCGTGCGAAACGGCGCGGCTGCAAAACAGACTCGCGATCTGACCGTTGGATCTTGATCGAACGGCCCACAATCAAAGAAACATTCGGACAACTCCGGTTGCCTTATGCGCATCCAGCCGTTCATCCTTGATCCAACGGTGGAGGATGAGCGGGCGCGCGGAGAGAGAGAGAGAGAGAGAGAGACACTGACAGACGGGGTCCACTCAGCCGCTGGAAGAGCCGACTGCATGCACAATGGTCGAGTGGTGGTGTGCGGGAATAGGAGTTGGGCCGGAGAGATTCGGCCCAAAGAGATTTCCGAGATTTTAATTAGTTTTTCTAATTTGGAAAATACCAGAAATTTAAATAGGCAATGGAAAATAGCAAATGAACTCAGAAAAATTCTAGAAAAATCTAGAAAATATATCTGAGCACATAGAACCCAAATAAAATAGTTTTGGTTAGTGTTCATGTTGGGATTATTCATATTAAATGTTTTTTATTGTAAAGTCCAATATTAAGCTTTTGAAATTAAATTCAAATAAATCCAAATGGTGAATTTTCTCCCTACTAACTATTCAAAGGATTTTTAAGGCTCTGAAAATTGGGATGTTACAAGGGGACAACACTTTGCTGCAGCCGTCGTCGTCACAGAGGGAGGCGCAGCAAACGCGACGTTGTTCCGCTGCAGACATTGACCCTGACTCGCCGCAGCGCCAAGACGACGGGTTGGGATCATTGGCGCATGGCATTCAGCCGCAGGGCATTCAGTCGAACGTGCGGGAGCGTGACCGGTGGTTTGCCGAGACTTACGAAGGCTACACCGCGCGACATTACAAGACCGATCGTCGGGAGGATCTCGCCCACACAACAACCTACTCAGGTACACTTTAACATAGTTGTAGTAATTTTAGCAATGCATAAAACCAATGACTAACTCACCAAGTACCCTTCCCTCAGGATGAGCACGTGTGGATCGATAATATGCTCAGCTTTGACCGGACTCATAATCGAGATCACCACAGCGACGCCTCCCACGCAACGCCCCTACTACGGCTTGCGAGATGTATGCCACTCCCCTGACAGGTTCACCTTCCCTGAGGATCAGCTACGCCGTCCGGGCAATCGACGGGGCGATGTACCATAAGTAATGTCATGGTCGTATAATGCATGTTATGTAATATCATTGTGCATTGTGTGCAGCATGTCATGTTATGCGATTTACGTAGTGTCAGTGTGCAACGTGACCTTGTGATTTATGGACACAACATGTTCTAAGATCGGGTTTGTATCTCAAACATCCGTGATTTTTGAATATCTCGCGCGCCCTGTGGTTGATCTGCTAGGGGATCCGACACTACCTCGCGGACGCGAATTTCCTTCAACGTTGTCAGACGATTCCTCCTCGGGCCCGCTGCCTCACGGACGCGATTTTTCTTCAACCCAATTGCAATTGAGCCGCATGCTATATATGGATGCTTTTGTTGTCATACACCTCACTCTTCATTTCCTCTTCTCCTTTCTACCAGTCTTAGACGGGATGTCTACGACCTCATCTAACTTTCGAGTGATCAGACAATTGGAATCATCTGCGCAAAGAATGGTTTGCCCTCGTTGCAGGGATCCGGTGAATGTGTTCACCTCGCATACGCCAACGAATCCATCCCGAGTGTTCATGAAGTGTTCAAATCTTACGGTAACTTTTGCTTAATCATCTCGAATGAATTGCATTCGAAACAACATGTTGTTTTTTTTACTTGAGGCTGCATTTCTTTTGTAGAGCACAACATGCCGTTTTGGCGGTGGGTGATGAAGCTGCCCCGATGGTTCAAGATATTGCAATGCAAATTGCTGCCTTACAAGATGACTCCCGTGGTGTTGCTGCATTTCGTCCAGAGCCTCGACCCTCCGACCCACCAACGCAGAATGAAGAGAATAGACTTCAAAGACTGGATGAAAGGATGGAAAGAGTTGAGAAAATGCTTCAGAAATTAGTTAAGCTAGTTAGTTTTGTGGTATTTCTTCTATTATTTCTTGTGGTTGCCAAGTAGAAGTTCAGTTCTAATGATATTGTAATGTCCACTCTTTATGTATGCATCGCAGTACAACGTGGATGAGAATAAACCAGTTACATTATCTACGCATGGATGAACTGTCGTGTATCCCTGTATTACTTTGTGTGGGAATTCATGAAACCCTAATTTCTGAAACCTCATATCCCAATTTTGGAGACCTAAATCTGCAATCCATTTCAAAACACTTAGTTTTCACAACGACAAGAACTAACAACTTCTCTCTACAAAGCAGAACGTGACTATTTTTTTGCAAAGTAAGACGTGATAAGACTCTGCCTCGGTTTTTCAAACCGAAAAGACGACACTACGCAAAGAAAGACGTGACAACACTCTGCCTCGCAAGCCTTTCGGACCGAAAATACAAGACTCTGCAAACAAAGACGTGACAAAACTCTGCCTCACCAGCTTTTCAGACCGAAAAGACAAGACTCTGCAAAAAAAATGCGTGACAACACTCTGCCTCACCAGCTTTTCAGACCGAAAAGACAAGACTCTGCCAAAAAAGGCGTGACAGCACTCTGCCTCACCAGCTTTTCAGATCGAAAAGACAAGACTCTGCAAAAAAAGGCGTGACAACACTCTGACTCACCAGCTTTTCGGACCGATAAGACAGCACTCTGCAAAGCACAACAAAGTAAGACGTGACAATACTATACCTCGCTAGCTTTTGAGATGGACATGACAACACTATACCTCCTCTGCTTTTTGAACTAAAGATAGGACTGCATGAAATTAACCATACTATGCCAACTATGGAGCTTATAAAAGGGGATTGAACCAAATCCAAAACTACACAACACTACACAATAGATACTCAGCTATGGACTCTTCGGCAAACTTCTACGTGAGGATGTTGCAGAAGCAAAAGTGGCTTAAGCAGAAGAGGAAACACTTACAATACCCAGATTTTTCAATGAAAGATGCTCCAGTACCACCAAGTTCTCCGATCCCGCAGTGTGTGTGTGGCGAACCAGCAGAGATCATTCAGTCCACACACCCAGCCACTGCCGCCCGGGCGTACTACACGTGCGGGCACCACCTCGTAAGCGTTTCTTTCGCGCGCATCGATTTTCGTCAACGTTGAATTCCTTAAATTTTTAACTTCATCCCCACGTAATGGCAGCCCGAGATGCGCTGCCACTTCTTCCAGTGGATCGACGGCCCAGAGATGTACGATAGGGCATTCATCCAGCAAAAGTACATGCTAAACTACTCGGTGCGGGCTGAGAACTTCGTGCGGTGGAAACCTTACGTACCGGACCCTGCTAAGGAGGCACCGAAGGAGCCCAGTAGTCGCCCAGGCGTAATCCATATCAACGACGTGAGTTAAGAAGAATTTACATCCTTATTACGTTTTTCACTGTACGGTGTTCTTACATCATACAATCGCAGGACATGGACGACTTCGACATACTAGCCCGACGTGGACAATCCTGCGACAAGGGCAAGGGAAAGACTCATGCGGCTCAGCCCGGCCGCCACAGCGTATCCGGACGCCCGGGCGTAATCCGTATTCACGACGTGAGTTATGAAAAATTTACATCATTCTTATGATTTTCACTATATGATGCACTTACATCATGGAATCGCAGGATATGGACGACTTCGACATACCAGCCGCACGTGGACAGTCCCGCGGCAAGGGCAAGGCTCATGCGGTGAGCCCGGCCACACAACAGATCCGGTCGCTGGTGTAATCCGTATTGACGACGTCAGTTATGAAGAATTTACATCCTTCTTACGATTTTCGTTATACGGTGCACTTACATCAATGAATCGCAGGACATGGACAACTTCGATATACCAGCACGACGTGGACACTCCCGCGACACGGGGAAGGGGAAGGCTGGCGAGGAGTTCAACGCCGAGCTAGCAAGGAAGGGAAAATGGCCCCGGTCCACGCAGTAGGTTAGGTCATTACGTAGTAGTCCGTCGTCCTACCCCCATTACTATCCCCTAAAGGCATGCATACTTATATGGTCCGGATGCTTGTGTCGCAGTGTACCGTAGTAGTAGCGAGGATGACTAAAGCAATTAGCCGAACCATCATGCCATGTCACTACGCAACGTGTTACGTCCACGCACTCTAATGTAGTTCTAATTTCGTGTCTCCGCTAAGCCATCAAAACATATATTGCAAGTATGCCTCTTCTAGTGGAATCCCAGAAACAACCATTTGCACCGACATCGAATTGTCCATGTTTTAGGGTATCTTCCTAATGACAATGGGCGTTCACAACCCCTTCAATCATATTCTGTATAAGCTTCATAAAGTACTTCATCGATCGTCACAGATATACACGTAGCTTCATAAAGTACTTCAGACGATAAAACCCTAATTTACAAAACTCGGTGCCCATGTTACTTAATGAAGGTTTTTTTACAAATATTAGTGCCTGTTGAAACCCTAATTGAAATGACTGAACAAAAATTCGTATTTCTATCAACGCTAACCCAAACTGCAAACCCTACTTTTTTTCATTTCTGCAAACCCTAATTGAAATGACTCAAAAAATTGTGCAGCGCATATACGGTATGGAACCACAACATTTCAATCTACTATTTTAGGTCATCTTCGTAGTCACAACGAGCGTTCTCAGCCCCTTTAATTGCATTTTGTAGAAGCTCCATAAAGTAATATGCTTTAACTCCGTCATTTTTAACAGGCGCATCGTAATATCACTTACCTTCCTACTTACGACTCATTACTATCTTAATCGTCCTCGTAAAAATTTTCAAAAATTTAGCGTACTACAACAATATACGACGATCACAAAATGTTATTGCGAGTCTGACAATTTTTGTGCCCTTCATATTCTACGAAAATAACAAACAGACCAACCAACGTTGTCACTACACTTTTATTTTCCAAACAAAATAACATCATACAATAGATTATGTAAAAAAATCGTATAATGTGATCAAGAATCTGCAAAGAATCATGATATTATTTCTCTTCAGTTTTCTCTTTTCCAGAGTCTTTTCAAAGCCTCCAAAAATTAAATTAAACTATTTCTATTTGAGTGTATCAATTACAGCTTAATTGAAAATTTTAAACAATTTAAATGAGTAAAATTAACTTCTATTAAATTCAATCTTTTTTAACAATTTTTTATTTTTTCCTGCTTTTTCTCTATTTTTTTCCTTCAATTTCCCTAATTTTCTCAATCTGCTAACCCTAACCTTTCTTTTCCTGCTTTCGCGCAGTGATCAGTAGTGGCCAAGATGTTTGCCGCTTTGAGCAGCAAAGAATCGCATGTTCTTTGTATGCGCCGGCAAAGATGTTGGTCTTGCACATTGGCACGGCAAAGACCTACATGCTGCCAACTGACAAGGCATTAGGTACTACCATGGGGCTAGAACTGGAATTTGCACGCTAAGAGAGCTAGTTTAGGAATTAACGAGGCTCTAGGGGGGCCAAAACAGTCCAGATTTCCGCGACCATTGCCTAGCCCCTGGTCGATTGGATGAACATGCATGGTAATATGTGTGTTTGCATGGCCATGCATGCACACACACCAATGGGCCTTGCATGCCGTGCCCCTTGCGTGCGGGAGGACAGTCTGCACACACCGGCGAATCTGGCCCCTGCGGATCGGATTTTGCTATGTGCTCTGGGACAGCTCGTAGTGTTATTTTTGATATTATAACCATAAAGAGCTAATTTTGTCATTACACCTGACAAAAATATCATATAGACCAAAAACTCCCACGATAGCTGTAGTCCTTGTGATGAACAGTTGGGGTCGATTTTTTTTCTTTATAACTACATTAGTTAGACCTCACGGTGATTTGCATTTCTTTTATAGCAATTGATATAAAAAATGATCGAGTGGCCAAGAATTACCTGCCATGGTTGCACTTTCTATGCGCTATCTACTGTGGCATCCGGTCTGCACAAGAATTCAAAAAGGCAACTGAATTTTTGGTGTTTTCTTCAAAGATTTTAGGAATATGAAATCATACGAAAAACCTAAAATCCCTCCTATCCAAACACAGTATATTAAACTGTGTAAGCCATTGCATATATCGCTAAACAGGCAGGACCTTCAGGTACATCCAAAACATGCGTGCTCCACGCAATATCAAAACTAAAGGTGTTTTTTTGTCCACCCACTTGTGACCGTGGGAAATTATTGCCCAAATCCTATGAACACAACTACAGCACTTGAGAAGTTAAGATAGCACGGCACATTTTCGCAAAATTTACGCAAACGAAGTGGTTCCTTTTCACTTTCTCATCTAGTAGGGCTCCACTGGCGCACGGAATTTGGATCCTGCATACACGGCAGCGGCACCAAGCTCTTCCTCAATCCTAAGAAGCTGCTCCAATAAAAAAACAGGGTTCAGTAAAATGCACAGGATTTATCTGCTCGCACAAAATTCACAATGATCCAACGAGGGACGATAGGAAAAATTCACTAAAAGGAAGATAGTCTAATACTAGTAGCAAAAGTTTGGACATCAACAATTCACAGAATTAACAAGATTTAGCAAACAAAGAGGGTTGAAAGAGCCTTGCCTGATTGTACTTGGCAAGACGTTCTGATCTGCAAGGTGCTCCGGTCTTGATCTGGCCCTGTTTCGTAAGAAAGATTGTTGCATTAACATCACCATGAAATCAAGATTTGCTCTGACGTGCTCCTTCAAAAGAAACAATGTCGCAAAAATTTATAAAACACACTAAAAAGGGCAGGCGGACTGGAAACATACCGTAGATAAACCAACCGCCAAATCAGCAATGAATGTATCCTCAGTTTCACCGCTGCAGCAAAGAGATGGCAATTGAATATTTCACATCAGAAAAGGCAGGCAATCAAGATCAGTAACACGTGACAATGACTGGAAAACATAATGTCTATGTACCTCCGGTGACTGGTCATCACACCCCAGCCAGCACGTTTTGACATTTTCACAGCCTCGATACTTTCGGTTACAGATCCAATTTGGTTAACCTATATTAAAAACAGGATACACAATTATTAAGCTGACAATTTGACAAAACTATTTGGCTAATTTAAAAAGTTTCTCAAACAGGATGTACCTTGAGGAGAAGAGCATTGCATGCCTTGTCCTTGATTGCCTTCGCAACCCTCTGCAGGACAGATTGAAATGAATTATTAAAATCACCAAGGAAAATGGGAAAAAATGTATTTCATAAAAAAAATCAAGTAACATACAGTTGGGTTGGTGACGAGGAGGTCGTCTCCAACAATCTGCACTTGCTCTCCAATTTCTTCAGTCATCTTAGCATAGTGAACCCAATCATCCTGGTCAAATGGGTCTTCAATCGAGACAATTGGATACTCACTAACAAATGATTTGTACACATTCTTCAGGCTATCACCAGATATCTTCTGGGAACCATCATTGTTCTGCAACCAGCGAAATAACGACCATAAATAGACCCATTAAATTTTGAAATAACCTAATAAATTACAAACTGACATTACCTCTTCCTTGAAGTTAAGATCATAGGTTTGATCTTTCTCGCTGTAGAACTCTGAAGCAGCAACATCCATTCCAATGACAACCTACCATATCAGATTGAATAATGTATCATCCAGACCAAATATCTCAAATGAAAGTGTCATAATCTTTAAATTAATTTAACATGCTGTAAGTTCAACAAACCTTGCCAGTGTATCCAGCTTTTTCAATTGCCGTCTTCAAGAGCTCAAGACCCTCCTTATTCTCCTACAATATCACAAAAGACAACAAAGGAATTAAGAATATATGCAACAAAAGATACTGTTTTGACCAGGATGAGCTACGGTTTGCATGATTGTTGCCTCAGCAAATTTTCAGTGTTATAGAGTGCACACCATGGTTTTTAAGGCGCTAAGGCGAGCTGAGGCGCCAAGCCACCGCCTCGACACCTAAGCAACGCCTTGGACGCCTGAGGCGACGCCATACCAACGCATGAGGCGACGTTACAGAGTTACAGACTAACTGTTATGCAGAAAGGCGCACGGAGAAGCGTCTAGGCGCATAAACAGTACCATGGGTCCTGTAGCACATTGGTTTCTATCTTATTGTTGTTAGGAATAGGATCTTAATTATTATGAATGTTATTTTTAATAGTTAGAAAGATTAGATTGGATTGATATGTTTCTATAAAAAGGATAGCATGTATCCATTATCAATCAAGCAATAAGAAATCAAAAGTTCAACTAAGCCTCAGAGTCTCGCTACCTCGACAAGAAAGAGCCCTACCGGCGGTTAGATGAGGGCGAGTGCCCTTCCCTCGGTCCTCAGACCCGTACCCAACCAACGACCACAACATTTGGTATCAGAGCCAATCATTACCCCTTCCACCATGTCGGGCAGCGAGGGTTCCAATTCCGTGACAATCAGCGACATGCTGGGTTGTATGATTGAGATGCTTGGTGTTTCAGAGGAGAAGAGAAGCAACGCCGGAGCAAAGAATGTTCCACTAATCCGCTGGCCTTGATGGCAATCCCACCGACTGCGACCTTGGTCAAGATGGAGCAAAAGGAGGTGATGCCTATCGTCGCCAACATGGTTGCGCTGCCACTTCCATCACCTCCAGAACAAGCACCGCCAACAATGCTATTCCGACCGTCGTCACAAACACCTCCTCAACGGGCAACGCTACCCTTGGCTGCACCCTTGGTGCGCTCGCCGAGGAGGGTTGCCGCTGTCCAGCGGTGGTATTTTCCGCGCGGCCGGCCAACATCGTGCCCTAGGCGATGCGGAGCACAGCGGCTGAGGGGCCACCGTCACGTCCTCCCCGCCATCATCACGCTCTGTGGCTGTACGAGCGTCACTGCTTCCCCATGTCGATTGCCCATGTCGCCAACATCTTTCTCAACGCCACAACATGCTAAAGTGTTTCTTCCTTGGACGTTATACGTCGGAGTGTCGCTGATCTGCTCTCAAGTGAATCGACGCCGGTACCGGATACTCTTGTCAACATAGGGCCACTAAGGACTTTAACCGTGACCACCACCGCAGCTCGAGGACGAGCTGCCTCGTCGTGAGGGATGTAATGTTATGGAGAAAGGCGCAAGGAGACGCAGAAGGCGCAAAAATAGTACCATGGGTCCTATAGCGGTGCATAAACAGTACCCAGCGGTACTGTAGCACATTGGTTTCCATAACACATTGATTTGTTTCCTAGAATAAAGAATAGTTGGTTAGGTAGATTATTTGGGATTCCTTATCTATCTAATTGTTATTAGGAATAGGATCTTAATTATTATGAATGTTATTTTTAATAGTTGGAAAGATTAGATTGGATTGATAGGTTTTCTTATATATTATTTTTTAAGCGTCAAGTCGAACTGTCTCTATAAAAGGGATAGCATGTATCCATTATCAATTAAGCAATGAGAAATCAAGAGTTCAACTAAGCCTCAGAGCCTCGCTACCTCGACAAGGAAGAACCCTACCGGCAGTTAGATGAGAGCTAGTGCTCTACCCTTGGTCCTCAGACCCGTACCCAACCAACGACCACAACACTAACAAAGGAAAGAACGGAAAAGAAAAAAGAAAAGGAGATTACAAAACAGAGGAAAGACGACGTTACGCCTGAGGCCCAGCCCATCATGCCAGCCCATCTCACCCCAACTGTCCAACACCACCGTATATCCTCTCCCCTAACCCTAGCCGCCTCTCTCTTCCCATCTCCCACGTTTCTCTCTCTCTCCCTACCTCTGCATCCCTCTCTACCCATCCGACAGAGCTGGACACTAGCGATCTGAAGGCAAGCGACCTCCCCTGCTCCCCCGACGCGCCGCCGGGCCTCCCCTAGTCCCCTGCTCTGGCTCCCCAACGTCGCCTCGAGCTGTCCCGAGGTCTCTCCCGCCCGGATCCGGCGCACGGGGCCTCCTCTGCTCCACCTCCCACCCGGATCTGGCTCTCCAACACCGCACGGGCGACGAGCGACGACAAGGCGAGCTCCAAGATCCAGGTGAGCTACCGGCTCCTCTCCTCTCCTACCTCCCTCTCCACCGAAGGCTCCGAGCAGAGGAGGTGCGGGCAAGGCACGGGGAACCGCGGGGAGGAGGTGACGAGGAGCTGCGCGACGGCGACAGGGAGCCGGGAGGAGGCGGCAAGGCGGGGCGACGCCTAACCGCCTAAGCGTCGCTTAGGCGATGCCTTAATAACCATTGTGCACACCACAATTTACAACTTAGAAAATTCACTATTAAGTATGGTATAGAAACATTCTTCCTTGTATAAACGAGTAATTAAGAAGGAACAAATAAGACAAATCTCTGACGAACTTTTATGACACTGAAATGAAATGTCTATTTTATGAGCAAAAAAAATCAGACACTGCCAATTTCATAGCAAACTGAAACAGCACAAAAATTCAACTAAATAAGAGAATAAGTGGGCCTGCTAAAACATTTGAGTCTATGCTTGAGTGTTGGAAGCAAAATTATACAACAGTCAACAGGTAATATCAGAAAAGGCATTTGAAAGATTGTCTCGTATTGTAGGATGTAAGTCAAATATCAAAGGACAAACCTGAATGTTTGGAGCAAAACCACCTTCATCACCGACATTAGTAGCATCTTGCCCATACTTCTTCTTGATAACAGACTGTACAGAACAACAACAACAAACATGTTCACTGTTAAATTTTGCACAAAATATTCTTAATAACAGACTATGCAGAACAAAAGCCAACATGTTTACTGCTAAATTTTGCATAAACTGTCCAGAAAATTGAAAGGATGATTAAAGAAAGACCTTCAAGTGGTGGTACACTTCAACACCCATCTTCATAGCCTCCTTGAAGGATGAAGCACCAGTAGGAAGGATCATGAATTCCTGTAAAAACATTTAGAGCACGTTACAGACTGGAAATCACTGAGCAAAAAATATGATCCGCGAATTTTAGTTTGGGGCGTTGCCTGCATAGCAAGCTTGTTTCCAGCATGTGATCCACCATTGATGACATTGAATGCAGGCACAGGTAAAACTAGCCGCTTGTTACCAGCAAGGTTGGCAATGTGCTGCAATGTAGAAGGCACATCATCGGTAAGCAAACAATTGGACAATGATAAGCAGAACAAATTAAGAGCATTCAAATAGCGAAATGAGTAGTCCAATACCTGGTACAGAGGAATCTTCTTGATAATAGCTCCTACTTTGCATATGGCAAGTGACACAGCCAGGATAGCATTAGCACCAAGCTGAATTTCAAAGAATCAAATCATCAGGCGGCAATTAGCAAAATTAAATGCTTGCACATTTTCTAGCAAAACTGCAGCAACATCCACACCAATTTTGTGATACCTTTTGCTTGCACCAACCCCACTCATTCTTGGTTCCATCAAGTTGCTGAACCATGAAGTTGTCAATCTCAGTCTGTTCTGTGGGATCCTGCAAAGCCATTAGAACATGTAAAGAAGAACCATGAATTTAATATCGTACTATGCACAGAATAACAGAGTAGGGAACACAAACCTTGCCAATCAACGCTGGTCCAATAATAGAGTTCACATTGTCAACAGCCTGTTGCAAGGAATACAAAGGCATATAAACATGCTACGGTAAACAGACACAAATGTTCAAAATCTATACATCTAATAGAACAAAATGATGCAAGAGGGGAGGTTCAGTTGAGTAGCTAACACAGTTACACACGCTAACTTTATCTCAGCATGGTGGGGCATAAAGTACTAAAAATTAACTGCCTTGGCATTAATATCCAGACACAGAGAAAATGACAACTCTAAAAATTATTAATATTTGAATATACTTCGTTGGAAAAAAAACTTGCTTGTGAGATAACAGATATAAATACTTCTATGGTGATCGTTCCACAATCTTTAATATATAGAACATAAGGTGGCACCGTGGCAATGCTTATCTGCACAAGCAATTAAATAATCCTCTTTGCTAGTGCTTGTAAAGAACAGCCAAAATGCAAAGCCACAAGTTATATGCCTACAAGTAATGCAGCATAAACAATGTTTTAGGTCACAAGTGACGACACCAAAGTAGTGGGATCTTACAAGAAAGTAATAAAGCCACCAAGAAATGTAATTGGCTACAGAAAAGCGCATGTAAAAAAAACATGTAATAGAAAAGATCTCTTAGAACTGTATCTGTTATCCTTCTCATATGAAACATAAAAATAAAAAATCTTAAGCTATGGATATGCAACACTACCGCTTCAGGAGAGCAGTGAGGAATGAAGTAGAAGGGGACGAAACCAGAGCAAAGCGCAGCTCGAGGAGTGAGAGGTTTGGGGTTTGTGATGGGGACTCTGGAGTTGGAAGAAGAGAACAAAAGATAAAGAAGGGGAGAGGAAACCGTTTGGGGGCAAGTGAGATAGCAGGGCGAAAGCGAAAGATAAAAGGTGGGATGTCAGGACGCGATGGGATGACAGACAACAGCTAAGGTTATAGAAAGACATTATACTGTTCACAGAACACAACAAATTGAAAGTTCCTTACAAGTGCATTAAATCAAGACAAACCTTGAGAACACCTTTTCCCAAGTAATCAGAGCCTCCGTCCCTCAATTCCAAAGCTTCATATACACCTATAACATAGGGGAAAATAGCCTAAGTTCAACTTCTAACAAATTACACAGCCACCTGAGACTTTCATGATTGACATAAGCACCAGCCTCACTGTAAATTCAGATGAGAACCTACATTTCCATGCAAAAGCCCACAAGGCTAATTATTCTCTTAAACGAAAGGCGTATATAGTTACATTCTTCTCACACATGAAAAGGATATACATTGTCACTATCTTAGTTGATTTGAAATTCAATGAGAAAGCACTATACGTTACAACTGCAAAAAATTGACAAAACAGGCTACAAATTTATTAACCAAAATGCATTCAATGTAGCATGGCTATAACCAAAATAGAAAGAAGTAGCATTGCCAATAAACAAACGACCTACCAGTTGATGCACCGCTAGGCACAGCAGCCCTCGCAAATGTTCCATCAGAGCAGCAAACGTCGACCTGGCAGCACAAAGGTCAGGTTCATAGTTCGCTGTAAGACAAATCTGTTGCTGGAATCATTTAATGATTCTCAAATTTAATCCCCTGGAACAAATGAATGAAGTGACAAGTGATAACTCTATGATCGGAATAGGATCTTAGAGCATCTTTAGTATATTGAATCAATGTGGATTCAAAGATATGCCACATAAGCATTTTAGGAACCGAGCATTTTTTTTCTCCAGTGTACCGAGCTGGTTCCTAGTACAGCGGGACCCACGTGGTACTAAAAAAAAGAAATAAAATCACTCCCGTCATCACCGCTCTCTCCCGTCATCGGTGCCTTGAATCCTCCGCTAGTCCCCCAGCGTCGCCACTCGCCTCCGCCCAACACCCGCCGTCGCCGCTCCTCCGCCCAGCACCTGCCGCTGACGCTCGCCTCAGCCCAGCACCCACCGCCGCCGCTCGCCTCCACCCAGCACCCGGCTCCGGCGGTCGGAGGTAGACGTCAGGGTGGAGGCAACAACTCCAGCGGTCGGAGGTAGACGTCAGGGTGGAGGCGACAGCTCCGGTGGTCGGAGGTAGAGGGGATGGCTTCAGCGACCGGCGGGTGGGGGATCTGGAGGCGACGATGAGCACCAGCGGCGACTTCAGCGGGTGGGGGATCTGGAGGCGACGATGAGCACCGGCGGCAACCCCTCCGCGTGTCCTGCAGCGACCCCGACGACTGTAGTGACCACCCCTGGCGCACATCTGCCATGCGATTTGTTTAATGCTTCGAATCGATGCTTGATTTGGGTTCGGTTCCAAAAATATTTTGGTTGGAATCGATAGCTTCAACGTATTGAACCGATGCTTAACCTCTTATGAACTGGCTAAAATGCACATTGCGGATGGTCTTAAAACCCTATAAGCTACACGTATCATTTCAGACTAGTCCGAAACCACATCATGAGAAAACAGAGAGATCTGATCGTAGTAGTAATATGTTCAAATCAACGATATGTCAAGATTGTTGAGAAATCCAAAACCGAAGCATAGTTCACTGATACAGTAACATGCAACTAATCATTAGGTACAGAGCAGTAGATCGGACCATGTAGAACAAGCGCCTCGTTAACACTAGCAAAAAAACGATTATACTACGGGTCCAGTACAACGAATAACCGCAAAATGATCAGATCCATTGAGACCCTTGAAACGCCTAAAACCCTAACATCCATAACCAGAATTACAGTCAAATCTGGCTCGCCCGACAGAAACAAACTAATCGGAGCCCAATCCACCCACGCATGGCCAAATCGGGGCTACACAGTTACAGATATACCGTCCAAAACACTAGAATTAGTAGGTCGTATCGTGCATTACCAGCTAAATCCTACAGAAAAAAAACACTCAAATCCAAATCGTTCTAACCACCAGGGCTCCATATGGTGCAATAAATCAGCCGATCGGATCGCACGACACCCTAGACAGGACGAATCGGAGCTCGGCGCTTAAGCTGCGTATACCTCAACGGTGGGGTTGCCACGGCTGTCAAAGATCTGGCGGGCCTTCACGCTCTGGATGGTCGCCGCCATGGACGGAGGGGGTGGGGGAGCGAAGGATCTGTAAGTTTCAACGGAGCGCTCCTAGTCCTAGATCGAGAGGGGATGCGGAGAGTGCGATTAGGAATTTGCGGAGGTTTTGAGGGCAGGGCGGCCTCTTTATGGTACAACCGCGCAGTGGCCGTAGCATTTGGCGGAGGAAGTAAAGGGCCCACCCTAAGTGGCATCGACAATTGTATTCTAGGAGAGGGGGGGACAAGTGGAATCGACTTTCGAAAGATGGCATATTCGCAGGGGCTGCGTGCTTTGGGCGATCCGACGCCACCGTCGGTCCACGGGGAGATGGACGGTGAGGACGGGATTTGCCGCCGCGGCTAATGGGCCAAGGTGCGCTACGTACGGCTTGCATTCGCACTACTCAGGGCGGCTCCCCATGGTCCGGACTGGGCTGCGCAGGGTCTACAAATGTTCGGTGTGGGCTCTGGATGGTGTTGCAATTCTAAATCACGTCTAGTTACCTGATCTAGATTGTATAGTTTCTTAACTACATCAGTTTTTGCATGTCGGCCGTCTAGGATAATCTGGGTTTTCGAAGAATGTGCGTGCAGGTACTAGCTGCTTTGAATTGTTAATCTCCTCCGCATGTTTCTTTGAAGCAAGAAAGGTCTATTATTATGAACTGTGCTCAACTGCAAAACAGTTTATCCTGAAACAGTGAAATGACAACCAATCAATTGCCAAACGACAGTGCCGTGGTTCCAACGGTGAGGGCATTTTCTTCCATGAAAGAGGGTGTAGTCCAAAACAGGGTGATCGTACCAGCGCTGCATGTCACATTCTGAAACAACTTTTTTTTTTCCAGAATCGTACCTGCTGCACTTCGAAGGCCCAAGCTGATTTGATACTGAAAAAGCTCCACGATGTTGCTCATGTCGTTCCACGCTCCGAAATTTTACGTTGCTCTCACCGTGGAATGTAGCCATATAACACGCAGAGAGGAAGGTAAATAATAGGCAGCACAAGTGCAGCACAACACAAGTACACGGCTAGGAACAGAGGCAAGTCCGAGTGTCCGACCAGGCTCACGCACTGAGGATCTGGGCGTCAGTGTCACGTACTCGCATGACGTGACAAACTGCACCGCGAGGTGCCAGCCAGCTTTGCTTTCATCCGGTTGACCACCATTTTTAATACTAATCCCTTCCTATCAGCTAGCATTGACCTTATCGTTTCCCAGACCTGACCCATGTAGGCCTGAGCGCCCTAACCGTTTTGAAAAGAGTAATCCTTGCCCTTGTAGTCGAAGAGGATGACATTGCACACCTGGCGTGATGTAGACGTGAATGATGTGATCGACTTGTAATAAGTTGCATCGTGACTGCCCATGCCGCCATGCGTGAGGAGATCGGAGGCCCACTTTAACAGAGCTCACTCGCTTTTGGACTTCACCGTTGTTTGGCCTGTACGGCTACATGCCTAGATCCTGCCCTACAACCCCTGAACAAAACTAGCAGGTACGCGTAGAGGACAACGGATAAGAACTAGCGATTTGGACTGGCGCGGGGGAGGCCAAGAGCGACACGCGCACAAGCGACGGCACGCAGAGTCGGGCGCAGCGCTGCACTGGCAAGTCCACTACCTCCAGTTATACCGCGCAGGCGCTCGCAAACTGCACGAGCCACAGGGGCCGCATGCAGGGGTGGGCATTATTTTACCGAAACTGAATTACTGAACCGGGCCGAACCGAACCGAATTAATCAAAATTATTTTCGGTGGTCGGTTCGGTTTTAATCTTGCCTTGTTTTGGTCATCGGTGTTGGTTTGGTGTTAATAATTCTGTCGGTAGCACTAATTTGCGGTTGTGAATTGAACAATCAACATCGCGTTCATAGTATAATAGTTTACGCCTTTCAAGGGCGAACTCGAAGGTGCAGTGCGAGCTGTACATCCCTTTCAAATAATCGACTTGAGACATGATATAAAAAAATATCGTTCCCCTATGTCTATAAGGTCTTCTACATTTGACATGATTAAATTCCAAATCCTAATTGTTGATTTGGATTTATTTTCTTTATTAAGTGGACTTCTCCTTGGACATAGTATATAGAAACCGGGGTGAATATATGAGCAAATGTTCAATTCTGTCTTTGAACTCATGATGTTTTTGTCACATGCGGTGTGGAATGCGAGCACATCTATGAAAAGGATCAATTATCCATTACATAAGAATACCTCCGGATATAATTAAGAAATGGTTTTAACTTTTAAGGCATGAAATCTCGGAGAATGAAATTGCCTCGTTCTCCTAATCGTAATTAGTGCTTTAGTTGCTACGTTAGAAACCGATTAGGCAAAATCTTTGTTCAAATTATTATATTCGAGAATTCCCTACCATTAATGAGGTATTTCGATGTCGAGACCCTTGGATTATTTATATCTCGAAACCTTCGTAATTTGTATTGCATATGAACTTGTTCGCTCTTGATCATATAAAAATAAATCCTGGTCTCACTACGTTAGAAAACATCGATAAAATATCATCTATTTATCGATTTAACCAAAAAGATCTCAAAATAACCAATAGTAATAATAACTGGACCTTATGGTCAACCTTTACTTAACTTGTCATACAGGGCTAAAGAAACAAATAAACTCTTGTAGCGGAACGGGGAAACTGGGAAAGACCAATCAACATGCTCACATGCAATTGAGTGGAAAACGCATCCTAATTCACAAAGTCTTCGTAGAAGTCCTTTGTATAGAACTCTTGAGCAGCTTAATATTCTTCAACCGAACAGCAAAGTTTTAAGTCGTGAGTACATAAAATACTCAACAAGTCGTAGAGAACAGTATGCAATTAATATTCATGTAGGACTTAACAATGGATTAGTTGTATAGTTCTTTTGCAAAAAGCGGTATTGACAGTAAATACGGTAAATAGATTGAAATGTGTAATTTAAAAGACAATAAGTAAATAAAGTAAATATTTTTTTTTGAAATCAACCAATGAACTTCCCATTCACTTCCCAATCAAACCACACAGTGAACATCTCAGCCACCAAGTGAACATTATATTCACCAAGTAAGCTCCCCATTCACATTCCGACACAAATCACCAAGTGAATGAAAAATTCACTAAGCGAACATTATATTCACCGAGTGAACTTCACATTCACAGTCCGACATATTTTTATAAAGAAACTCTATATCTTGTGTGAAATCCCCAGTCATGTCCATAACCGTGGACACGACTGTTTAAACAGTTTTAATTCTGTAGAGGTTGTACAACTTGACCCATATGAGATAAATCAAAATGTATGTCATACACTTTCGTAGGTGTGTAACCAAGTGATCATCACAAGGCCTTACAAAGCTCCTTCTCAACCCAATTCTGCACGCTAAGGTTTTAACACTGAATGTCTTTCCAACCAGATAGGGGCTGACGAGGATCTAATAATCCTTATTTTATTATAATTTAATATGGATAAATATGACGTCACACAACTATGGAGTATACCCTCTTTGCAATAGTAAGGGAGAAATCAATTGGGTGGTCGTAAGTTGTCGGGACCCCGGGTATACAACCCCGAACCCTCTGTGCATTCGAACTAGTTCCAGATCAGTAGCTAGCTCGCACAGTTACAACATCGGTGTAATCACAACCATACAACAAAATGACGATGAAGCAGATAAATTAATATTAAAATGTAGCAAAAGGGACCTTATGGCCAAGTCTTACAAAGTGTGTCACGCAGGGCTTAGCAACAAAATACAACTTGCAGCGGAAACATAATATCTCGTGGTAGCCACACGACATGCCCACATGCAATCAAAGTGGAGGACGCGACCTAGTTCGCAAGGTCTTCAGTATACTCCTCTTCGTAATACTCTGAATTCCCTTGTTCTTCTGTGGAGATTAATCACACAGGGCGCAAGTCGTGAGTACTTTGAATGTACTCAGCAAGTCATAGGGAAATGTATGCAATTATTATTCATGCGAGGTTAGACAAGGATGGCTTTATGTTTTCTTTTGCATAAAGCAATATTTAACAATAAATACAGTAAGTAGATTAAAAACATAATTTAAAAGATTAGTACATAAGTAATTCAGTTCTTTGCAACAAATAGATATCAACCCAACCATTCCATCCAAACCAGCAATTCCACCATTTTAAAGAAAACATCTACCACTTGCGTGAAATCTCGGGCATGTCCATAACCGGAACACGGCTATTCGAATAGTTTTTATACACTCTGCAGAGGTTGTACAGCTTTACCCACAAGACACGAATTCTCTAGTTTGTCCGGCATATATCTATGCCACCGCTCACTACCTTGGGTAAGCGGTCTAGATCACGTGACAAGGCCTTTACAAAGTTCTGTCTTGACTCGGTTCTACTCGCTAAGGATTCGCTTCTGACGGGTTACTCCCGCCAGATTCACGCCGCCTCTTGCGCCGTTCTCATCCAAAACAGAATCGACCCAAGACATTGCTAATTAGTTGGCCAGGACTATCCCAGTCTAGACATGTAGTTGCACGGTATGACCCAGATCAATGGTTCAAGGTTAAGTCCTTAGTTGGCTGCTCAGGCGAGACTAATCCACGTCCTGATGTGCGTTATGGCACCCACACTTACCACCGCCCACTCGATCGAGCATAAAACATTTTCAGTTCAACCCAGCCAAAGACCATCCTAGCCTTGGCACCACATCTTTCAACAAAAGTGGCCGCGCCATGATTCCATAATACATTTAGTCAAGTTTATTCACATGAGCATGTGATCATGAGTCCCGACGTACAACTATAGCATGGCTAAGCATAATACGTTACCCGTGTTGGTAATTTATCGATGTCCAACTACCATAAACCATCCTATGGTGTCCAAGGGTTCATGTCATTTAAAGGTACATGTCATTTGCAATTTATCAAGGAGGCATACATCAAGTAGGCAATTATCTACTCCCGAAACAATTTAATATAAAACTAGCGATGCATGTATATATCAAACAATATAGTTTTATAAAGATGGGTTCAACATGATCAAAGGTCTATGACTTGCCTTCGTTGAAGAGTTGAGGTGCTTCGGTCCTCGGATTCGAGAAATCTTCCGAAAAGCCGGTATCTACACGAGCGAACGAAACTAAATAAATAAAACAACTCTAAATAAATTCCAAATAAAAACCAAATTAGCACTAACAGCAAGAGGGGGATTTTAGATGAATTTATAAATTGGAATCACTCGAATCGGAGTTCAAACGAAGAAGATATGACCTTTAGAAGTTTGAAAATCAAGAAAAAGGGATTTTCTTGATTTCTGGAATTATTTTTCTAAAGAAAAAGGGTTTTATTGCGTCAGCATGACGTCAACAGAGGATTTTCGATTGGAAACAAATAAAAAGAAAAGAAATTGACATGTGGGGTCCACTGTCAATGGGTAGGTGTATGTGGACTGGGTTCACAAGGTTGGGGATAAGGGTTTGGAGTTGGAGTGCCACACGGGCTAGCTGACGAGGCAGCCACGTAGGCCAGAGGGGTGACGTGGTCGAGACGTGACGCCGATGTGGCGGTCACGTTGGCACCCGAGCCGGCGGCGCTCGGGGCGCAAGACTCGCCGACGTTTGGTCGGGGGTTAGTCGACGGCGAGGATACCAGAGGCTAGAGGAGAACGAGGCGATCTCGTTGCTCACGGAATTAGCGACGCGGCGCGAAGAGGTGGCCGGCGGCAAGGTGGAGAGCGGCGGCGTCGATCCTGAGGGGCTCCGGCAACGAGGATGCGCGCACGGGGTGCTCCTTGGTGCGGCGATGCCGGAGGTGAGGACCCGGGCGGCGGAGGAGCTCCGGTGGCGGCGCTAGAGGCGGCGGCGCACCTCACGGCCGGCGGTGGTTGAATGCAAAATTCGGCCGAGCTAGAGTGAGAGAGAGAGAGAGAGAGAGTGGATTGGGGGGAGCGAGAGGGGATGGAGGCGCTCCCGGTGCTCGCCTTTATAGGCCTCGGGGCGGACTGTGGAGAGCGGCGTGGAGGTCTACGATGGTGGGGGGTCCGGCGAGGACTTGTGCGGCGCGGGGAGGGGACAAATCACGGGAGCACGCGCGGGAGACGATAATGAGTGCGGCGGAGCACGCCGCACTCGATGCGCGGGTCAGGGAGGCCGGGACGGGGCAGAGGCGCCGACGCCAAACGCGCGCACGCGTGCATGACACGGCAAAGAGAGGGGGGGTCCGGAGGTGGACGAAGGCGCAGGGACGAAGGGTGACGGTCATCCGATCCAAATCAGACGGTGCCAAAAAGGTGGTGGCGTGGCTGAGGTTTAGTCGTCCGATTGCGATCGGACGGCGCCGAGGGCGGTTGCGGCGGCGCGCGCGGCGCGCGGGCGGGCGAGGAGGTGGGCGAGGAAAGAGATTCGGCTGGCGAAAAGATTTTAAATCTGATTTTCATTTTAGAAATTACCAGAAAATATAAAACCTTTTTAGAAAATAGTTATTAGGGTCTAAAGATTCCAGGAAAATTCACATAAGGTCCTTGAATTATTTAGAACTTAATAGAAATACTTTTAGCTATACTTTGGCTTTTAATTTTTCCATTAAATTAGAGTTTTAATTTTGAACAAAAGGAAAAACCAAATTAAAATCCAGAAAATGCAATAAAGACTTAATATAGTTAATTTTGACTTTTGAAAACAAGAAAACTCAAATAAACCAACTTTAATTTAATTGAAGTTTGATTAATTCAATTTAAATGGTTTTTTATTTCTAAATTTCAAGTTAAGCTTTTGCAACTTACTAAAATCAAATGGTTCCTTTTTAACTTTTGAAAATTTCTAAAACTCTAGAAATTTGGGATATTACATAAGTCCTTCTACGAGCACACCCATAGTCGTAAGTCTTTCTACGACTACCATATAATCGTAAGTTTTTCTACGATTATCTCTGGTCGTAAGTCTTTCTACGACCAGCATCCAGTGGAGGTCATCCACGGGAGGTGTCAAACCCGGGAGCGAAGGATCCCGAATTCTCTGTGTTTATACACCGGTCCAGGATTTCCAGTGTACAGACTCACAAAATGGATATCACAATCATATCACGAAATCGTAAATAACATTAAGTAATCAATTATTTAATACAAATGAGTCTGAACAACAAATATCAAATATCAAATAAATAACACAGCGGAAGCATAATATAAGTGAGCCACACGATGCGCCACGGGCAATTGTCTGAGGTCGAAGGCCTACTCGTCCAGGTCCTCACTGTCGGGGAAAAAGTCTTCTCCTGGA
The DNA here is from genome assembly GCA_036346255.1 of Ampelocalamus luodianensis. Classification (NCBI taxonomy): domain Eukaryota; kingdom Viridiplantae; phylum Streptophyta; class Magnoliopsida; order Poales; family Poaceae; genus Ampelocalamus; species Ampelocalamus luodianensis. The sequence goes on from CM070621.1 coordinate 27,867,152, forward strand.
TAAGAGTTATTCAGTAAGAGTGGGCACTACTACCGTGCTCGCAAGCTACACCCAATATAGAATGAAAATGCATGAATTAGGTAACAAGTGAGTAAGACAGGGGTTATTTTGCGTAAAACAACATTTTCAGTTTAAATATCCACAGTAATTTCTAAGGCTATTTTCATATTATAACTAAAATCAGATTTAAAATGTCAATGTTGTAATATGGATAACCTCCAATGAATAAGTGAAGGATCCCCTCCTACACATGGTTGACCGCCCAAATTTCTCATAAGGATTAACCATCCTCAGACATTTGTTAAATCATTTTGAAAACCAAAAATAAATCTAACTTCAAGTAGCCTTGCTAGCATGTCCATGACCGCGGACGCGGCTATTCGAATAGTTTCTACTTTGCAGAGTTTGTACAACTTTACCCACACGAGATGACATGCTCATTATGTCGGCCAAAGCACGCTTCCGTAGGCGTGGGACTGAGCAATTATCATGAGGCCTTTACAATGTTCTGTCCTAGTGTACTCATGCCCGCTAAGGTTTCGCCCCTTTGGACTAACCATCTTCCGGAAGCCCCCTATTGCGCCAAGTGGGAATAAAAGTCTAACCGACACCCACATAATCAACATGACATGATTACACTAAAACTTTACAAATTAGTTAGCCAAATCCTGCCCATACAGGACATGTGGTGGTGAGGTAAGGCATAGCAATAAGCGGCTCAAAGACCGGTCCTCAATTGACTTGGGCGTCTTCCAAACAAACCCTGAGCTTTAATCTTAACCAGATTAAACTCGTGCATTAACCTGCATCCACCATTCAACCAATTCGCCCATGTCCAAACCCATTTTTTATTTTATTTTGGGTAAAACCCTCTTTATAAGTTCATGTGGTAAAAACAATACCACCATGTCAAGTTTGAAACAAATTTGTAAGAGATTTGGCTAGACCTTCCCAATTTCATAAGTGTGAACTAAGCCTGGCTAAGCATATGACTAGTTTTGTTAATATCTTGTCTATGGTGTCAAGGCTATCATGTACAATATTCAAATTGGCCATACAATGAAACATTGGAGTAACTATATATAAAACAGGGCATTGAAATATTTATATAAACATATGCATGCATTAAATAATTTAAAAACTGAAAATAACTTAAAAATACTAGGAGCAATATGATCAATGGTGTAACTTGCATTCGTTGACGTCCTGGAAGTCTAAGTCTTCAGAATGGTCAAACTCTCCGGAGTCGTCGAAGTCTATACGCGAAAATACAATAAATTCAAATTCAAATTCAAATAAATTCAAAAACTCAGCTCAAACTAACTCCAAATTGAAATATTTTGGCTTAGTTAGCTAGATTATAATTTTATACAAATTTTACAACTTGAAACACCCAATTTGGAGTTCAGATGCAAAAGTTATGAATTTTTGAAGTTTAAATCATTTAAAAACCTAAATTCTGAATTTATTAGATTTTTCTGATTTATTTTTCTGAAGGAAACTCTAATTATTGCGCAAGGGTGACGTAAGCGACAGGTTTTCGGAATTTTAAAAAATAAAAACAATTTCTGACGTGTGGGACCTACATGTCATAGGCATGGCCCACGTGGACTGGGTCCATGGGCTTTTGGTCCTGGGGTTGGGCTGGACCTGCCACGCAAGCACGTGTGTGGGCGCGACCGCGCACCACGTAGGCAGCCACGTAGATTTCTACGCTGAAGTGGCGATGAGGTGGCACATACGTGGCTCTGCCACGTCGACAAGAGGCGGCGAGGCTCTCGGACCTAGGGTCGCCGGCGTTCTACGCCGCCGCGAGGGGCGTGGGTGGTACTAATCGAAAGCCATTAGCGCACTGAGTTAGGTGCTCACCTTGGTTGTAAGCGGGCGCGGCTAAATGGTCGTCGGCGGCGAGGTTTAGCGGCGGCGAGATGAGGTTGACGGGGAAGAAGAGGTTGCAGGGTTCGTCCGGCGAGGTGGAGGTGCGCACGGCTTCGCGGCGTCACGATGATGACGAAGGTGCGGATGAAGGCGGCGGAGTAGGCTCGACGTCGCCGGAATCGGGGAAGAGAGGCACTCCAACCTCCGGCGAAGAACTCCAAAATTCGGGCACTACAGTGTGAGATGATGGCAATGGGTGGCGGCGTTGGGTTGTGGGGAAGGAGGCGCACCCGGGGCTCCCTTTTATAGGTGCGGGGGGGGCTCCGAGGCGGCGTGGCGGAGGTGGGGATCGTGCGGCGGCGGTTGCGGGAGGTTGTGGCGCACGAGCGGATAAAAAGGGGAAGAAGGTGGGGGGAAAGCGGCGGAAGTGGACGCGATCGTGCGCACGCACGCGAGAAGGTCGAGGCGGTTGAAGGCGCCTGTTACGGAGCTTCAAACTCCGCAACAATGGCGGTTTGACCGCGCGGAGACGAAGGCGAGGAAGGAGAAGGGCGTGGGCCGTTGGATTCCGATCCAATGGTCACGTTTGTTAGTGGTGACGTGGGGGGTAGCGAGGTGCACGACTCGTTGGATTTTAATCCAACGGTTGGGACTTGATGGGGGTAGAAGAACGTGGGTGAATCCTGGCCATTGGATTCTGATCGGAAGGCCCACAAAGCGTGGGCTGTTCAGACCTCCGATGATTGTACGAGATCTGGCCGTTGACTTAAGATCCAACGGTCGATGTTGCGCAAGGTGAAAGAGAAAGGGCTGATGCGGGCCGTTGGATTTAGATCCAACGGTGGAGAGCGGGTGTGGGCGCGTGCGGCTTGGGCCGTTTTGGGCCGCGCGCGAAGTGAGGGTTTGGGCCGAGGCTTTAGGTTTCGGCCTAAACTGAGTTTTGATTTTTCTTTTGATTTTTCAATTGTTTTAATTCTAATAATTCAAATAAGCTTTAGAAAATAGTAAAATAATTCCAAATATTATGGAAAAAATCATAAAAATTTCCTTATTTATTTTGGACTTAATAAAATTATTTCCAACTCAATGTTGGCTTTTAAATTTGCAAATAAATTTGTTTTGACTTTAAAATAATTATCAAAACTTTTAAAAATTCCTGAAAATTCCACAAAAATACATAAATGTTAATTTCTACTGAAATTTGAAAATTGGGTTGTTACAGGAGGTCTTTTTGCAGAATAGATCGCACAAAGGCTTGGCAACACGATGGCAAAACTCGAGCGTTCTCGGCAACAGCAACCCGGAAGTCGTAGCAGTACAACTCCATGTTCTGCCAGCCATTCGGATCACTCATCACATGGGAGACGACATGATCCTCGCTCACGTCGTTCTCCCGATATGAGGAAGGCTCGTTGGACATCTGGAGACTGGTAAGCCCCCAGTGGAGGTGATCATTCGCCACTTCAGGGACGAAATGTGCGGCAGCAAACGGAATATAAGGAGTATTTCCCTCGTAAAACTGAGGCCTATCATAGGTCCAGTCCGCCTGTGACTGGGTATCAACGATCACCCGATGATGTCAATCCCTCTTTTCTGCAAAGAAGGAGGCAGGAAGTTATCTCAGGATGCCGGGCGTTTTCACCCGATCTTCGAGCAGTTCACTGGCCACCTCGTTTTCGACCAGTGAACATGGAGAAATTCGATGAGACCCAAAATCCTATTGAATTCCTCCAGATTTATACAATAGTTATCCGAGCAGCAGGAGGAGGAGAACACGTAATGGCAAATTACCTTCCGACTGTGCTCGAAGGATCGGCTCGATCATGGCTTTTAAACCAGCTATTCGAATCAATCTACTCGTGGCAACACCTCTGCGACCTTTTGTTGGCGAATTTCAAGGCACCAACAACCGCCCTGGAAAGGAGGACGACATGCACCGGATAAGATAGAACGATCATGAAACTCTACGCCAATTCACGGTAGCGCTGTCAGTTCAAATTTATTCCTAAGTTTCGACTCATCCGTGATCGGGGCTTTCAAGCGAGTCCGCAGCAGAGAATAACAGAGGACATCGCTTACATCCTCCCGCCACCGTCGCGAACTCTTGAGATGGCGATAGATACGTATCTGCTGTGAGCGATCGAGTAGAATAACACAATCGATCAAGAAGATAATATCCCTTAGGAGGCAGGCGAAAGTAGTAAGAAAAAGGATAAAAAGACTAAGAAATCCAAGAACAAGGCAAAGAGACACAAATCTCCAGCTACGGTTCTAAGGAGGTCTTGGCCATAAGCGATAAAGAACCACGCAACCCTAAGCAGAATTCTGATCGAGGTAAAGGTAGGCCAAACAAGTGGACGGAAGGAGTCGGATGACGAGGAGCAAATGCCGTTCCAGGATCCGCAACACACCATCGATCACATCTATGGAGGATCATCGGCATATGAGTCACGAAGACAGCTAAAAACTGTTGAGCGCGAGGTAAACACAATCGATTCACCTCTCGTCAATAAACTACCGAAGTGGTCGGAGGTCACCATCACTTTCGAGAAAGGTGATTGCCCTATCCCTTAGACTACATCAGGTCGGTTCCCGATCGTGGTCGAACCCACCATCAACAATTGTCGAGTAAATCGAGTTTTAGTTGATGGTGGAAGCTCGTTAAACATACTGTTTACGAGTACCCTAGATGAGATGCAAGTACCCAGGACAAAGGTAAGGCTGGTACAATATTCTTTTCATAGAATCGTATCGGGGTCTTCGGCCAAACCAATTGGCCAAGTTTCTCTTCCTTTAACGTTTGACTCACCAAGCAATTTCAGGACAGAGAAGATCTCCTTTGATGTGGTCGATTTCGATACGGCATATAATGCCATACTCGGACGACCAACTTTGGCAAAATTCTTAATAACTACTCATTATGGGTATCAATGTCTTAAGATGCCAGGTCCCAAAGGAGTAATCACAATATATTGTGATAAGAAGATGGCGCACTCCTGCGACCGTCGTTCCCTCGAGATGGTTGGACAAATACCAACTCGAGATGAAAGTGAGCCTTCGACTAGCAAGTCGAAGCCTAAAGCTGCACCAAAGCCGAACGACCAAGTCAAAGAGGTTCCTTTGGACGCGGAGGAGCCCTCCAAGACTGTTCGCATCGAGGATTCTTCCGACCCCAAATAGGAAGACGCCCTCATCACTTTCCTCTGAGCAAACACAGATGTCTTCACGTGGCAAGCATCCGACATGCCCGGAGTCCCCAGGGAAGTAATCGAGCACAGACTAGCCTTACGGCCTGATAAAGTACCCGTAAAACAGAAGTTACAGAGATTTACCCCTGATCGACGAGATGCTATTATGTCAGAATTGGACAAGTTCCTTAAAGCAGGCTTCATAAGAGAAGTCAACTACCCAGAGTGGTTGGTCAACCCTGTAATGGTTAGAAAGTCGAATGGCAAATGGCGTATGTGCGTAGACTTTACTGATCTTAATAAAGCTTGTCCAAAAGATGATTTCCTTTTACCTCGCATCGATTAGTTGGTTGACTCTACAACAGGATGGGAAATATTGAGTCTTTTAGATGCATACTCTGAACTCACGGGTAAGTGAACCGCGGGTATGCATCTTAACCCTAGCATGTACTAATCATACTGAACTCACCAAAATGAGATACAATTGAACCACAATTAGTTTTCCGTCATAATTGCTATACATGTCGTCTGTAGGCGATGTGCAACTACTTGGAACAAAGAGAGCAAATGATTACAAAATCTAGCGTCTACAAGCTAAGTAATACCATTAGGGTGTACATATTCTAATAATAAGCCCTAATTTAATCCTAATATCGCAGCAAGACATCGTCTTCTTGTCTTTCGCCATTGCTCTTCACTTCTTGTCTTTCGCCATTGCTTTTCACCGACAACTACTTAGCGTCTATTATTAGAAAAGAGAGATGAGCAATGGAGAAAAACCATTTGGCACAAATCAAATGAATGTGAGGTAAGAATTAGATGCTAGGATGGGTAAGAAAGAAAATAATTATATCACTTGTATTTTTATCAAACCTTTGCTAGTTTGAAGATACTCTTTGCAAAACAAAAATCCTAACAACGTCCATTGGTATGGCTTAACCTACAGTCAATATGGCTCTGATACCAACTTTGTGAGGACTCTAGTTTATTTGGCTTGTAATGCTTAGCCTTCCATTGACCCTAGCATCACAAATCAAATAAACCAAGCCTCGAGATATGTATACTTTCCAGAAATACAGTATACATACCCTGTTACAAAACCAAGCATCAATTCCATACACGAGAATGCAATATCCAAACTATATAATAAACAACATAATGAACTTACAAGGTTCAGCTTCATACAAAAGGGCCGACTGGCCGAATAACAAGATAATATCAAGTACGCAGCGGAAAAATAGTAAATTAACTGAATTAAAAACATGAATTTACCATATAAGAAGACCTAATGACTTGCCATAACCCGCAGGGCAACCGACTGGGTTGAAACCAAAGCAAACTGACGTTCCTGCGCAAACTTTCCTTACCCGATTCGACCTCAACACCTGCTGTCCACATTAGTAAATACAAGCAAACAGTGAGTACACGAATGTACTCGCAAGACTTACGAGTAACAAACCTAGTTACTACTACATGCAGGCTTTAATCAAAGGAGAATGCTCAAAGGTTATTTTCAGCATAAAGCAAGTTTTATTTGCAATAAGTAATAGTTTGAAGGCAGTTTTTACAATCTGAATTTTATTTGCATAAATAACAGCGATACAATAAGTAATAACATAAAGACATCCTAGAGATGACTAACCCGATAGTCATCACAACAATAGCACGAATTACCCATTCGTACCACCCATATCAAGTTTTAATTAAAAGGTTGTAGTCTAGTTCTCACGGGGCGTATCCGAGCGTGTCCATAACCTAGAACGAGGCTATTCGAATAGATCAAACCCTGCAGGGGTGTACCAATGTACCCATACTTCAGACCGCCTTTAAGCCACAATAAGCACACTTTCGAAGGTATGCCGGCACAGCTAAGTCCTACGAGACATTTCCAATATTGTGTATTAACTACGAGCCGCTCGTATGGATAAAATCCATACGCTCACATGGTAAAGTCGAAAAGACAACTACCCACAAAGGGTAAAGCTTTTCGAACAACTACCATGCTCCCAACACCATCCCTCCTGCGACCCCCTGTGACTCGGAGCCAATACACGCCAAAGTACTAAGTCAAGAGCGGTCTCATACCCTCTAGTGTGGTTAGCACGCAAAATGCTCAGTACGGTGGCGCAAGTAACTCGGTCCTTGTTGACTCGGGCACCATTCCAGTCACACCCAAAAGCACACCAACATACCGTTGTGCCCAAGTTCAAATCATTTTATTTTCAGTTTTTAGATTTCACAAATAAACATAGCACAAAGGTTAAATCATAGAGTCATAATAAGTTTATGTGATCAAGGTTATCGACTATGTCGATAACCGTCCAATTCTACCGGTAACTAAGCATTGCTAAGCATCATATCGTAAAGACAAATAAAAGACCATAAATCATTCACCGGGCTCTAATTCACGAGTGAGGATATTAATCTATGGCAGTGGCGGGGGTGAACAATTTCAGGGAAACTATGCAATGGGATTAGCTACCTCTAATCGATAAAATTAATCTTGACACAAAGAAGCATGCATATTTAGGTTTTGCAAACAAGATATTAGACTTTTAAAAGTAATGGGAGCAATATGATCAAATGATGTTACATCTGCTTGCCTTTGTTTGCTAGGAACTCTGGACACTCTCAAGATCACTTCGGTTGTGCTCCCGAATCATCGTCATCTAACGAAAAGAAACGACAAAACGAGAAACATCAAATAAACACCAAGATTCCAAAAGTATCCAAAAATTAATAACACAGAAGATAGATTATGAATTTAGGAACAAAAATTAGTTGATTCAGAGTTTATTTAAATTAGTTAGGATTTCTTCTTACTGGTCTTTCCAAACTCACTTATTTTCCATATTATCATAGATTTCACTGTTTGTTTATGAGGATCCAAGCGAAGCTTATTTTTCAGATTAGGTTACTACTACTTGATAATTGTCCAACCAACTAAGTGACTCAGAAACATATCTAACTCTGGTTACTAACCAAGTCATAAACCTATTGGCAATCCTGATAGTTGTCATGTTAATGCTACTGAGAACATATGACGACGGACGATACCTAGAGCTTATGTGATGTTGTTTTCCTTAACAGGCCACCTAATCCTCACAAGCACTCTCTCTCCAGGCATTCTATGTATACATCCACGATGATCATACAGTCAAAATCAATCCTCTTATATGTTCTCTTAGATTACTTAGTTTCACTAAACCTTTTCTTTGACTAGAAGATAGTTTACTAATCGAGTACTTACAAATTCACTAATTTATTCATGCTTCTACTAACCAACTTAATGGAATTAGCCCTACTGCAGATCTTCCAAAGGTGCCATACTAACCCATTGCTATCCAGATCATGCGATCCAAACTGACTAGTACAGTCCGACAATACAACTTATCAAAGTGCAACTTCAACTGTAAGTCAATCAGTAAGACTAGTATTGACTCATCAACTACTGGAACTAGTCCTACTAACAAAGAGCCTAAAAAGACACAGAGAGATTGAGCAAGAGTGGGAGCTTCTGCTAGATGAAGTCCACAACACAGCCACTCTGATGGTTTCAAGGTTTTCAATTATATACTTGCTTTCAATTAGGTTTGTTTCCTGATAGCTTAAGTGTGTGAATGGCTAACTGGATTAATAACCCTTTTAGCTACTGGACTCTTTAAGGTTACAACCTCCTGCCAAAACTTATTATCTACAGGTTACTTTGTTGATCTCTGAAAACACCCATCCATAAGGGTTTTCAGATTTGGTTGCCACAGAGAACTAAATGACCAACTGACTGAAAGTTTCACTAACCTTTCCAACTACTATGCTAACCAAGCCATTAGCCTAATGACAGACTATTTCCATATTATTGTTCATATACCTACAACAGAACATTTTTCTGGAATTAAGGTGCTAATCAATCCATTCTTTTACTGGAAAATACTTAATCAAGTGTCAATTAGGTTTGAGTAATCAATTCAGTCAATCAAAAGACCCAAATGCATTTCACCTAATACATGATTTTTAGTTCATTGCCAACACAATGAAACTAGTTTTAGAGATTAAACTACTGTCTAAACTCATTTCAAAACTCAACTTCCAATTTGCTAACCCATTTAGAGTGACCTAATTACGTTCACTTAGTTGATTAGCATCAAAAGGTTTGGTTTAAGAGAGTGGGCCCCACTGTCAGCCACAGGGAGCTCGAAGGAGGAACAGGGGAGGCTCAGGCAGGGCTCTGGTCATGACTCGTCGCCGGCGAAGGAGCAGTGGCGAGGTGGAGAAGGCCACCAAAATGGGTTGCCCAGGGGCTACTAGATCTAGGGGTAGTCGTGGGGTGGCCGGAGGGCACGAGCGTGCGGCGGTGACAAGGCGCGGCGTGGCCGTGGAAGTGGAAAGAGGCGGCGGCGTCGAGTGCGCTTGGGCGAGAATTAAGGTGCGCAATAAGCACCAGTGGGTTACCTGGAGCAGGCCGGGGTGGTCGGTGATGACGGAGAGTGGCCGGAGCGGTCCGGCGACGGGAGCCTGCGGCGCGCGGGGTGGTCACCGAGGCGGGGTCGCTGTGGAGCAAAACAACACGAGTGAGTGATTGGGGAAGGTCAAGGGAGCCTAGAGGGTGCTCGGGAGTGAGGAATTGAGCTGGGGCTCGCTGGAGAAGACACGGCGGCGGAGAAGGCGGTGGAGGCCGGAGTCGGAGAAGAAACCGTGCGCGCGGCTCCTCGGTGGCGGTTTCTCCAAATTGACCGAGGGGATTTGCTCCTCTAGGTGAAGGGCGCGACGTGACGCGGTCGTGGGTGGTCAGGGTGTCGGAGCAGCCGGAAAGCTTAGAGGCGGCGCGACATTGCTCTCGGGCTCCTAGAGCTCGATGGAGAAAAATGGACAGAGGAGGGGAGAGAAAACCAGGGTAGGTGGGGCTCTTGTCTGGCCTTTGAAGGAGAAGGCGGAGGTAGCGAGGTGGAGGCGGCATGGGCGGCGAGGTGACCGGCGGCTTGGCGTGGCACACATGCGCGCGGGTTAGCGAGCGGCACGCGCGGCGGCCGGTCGGCGCAGGCGCCGCGTGGAGAAGAACTTCTGCCGGTGGGGTCGGGCAGTCACTGAGAGAGGAAGGAGGTGGCTCGGGCGAGCTGGTCTGGTGCGGTCAGGGTTTCGGCTCGGGTCCGGTCGGAGGAACAATGCACGGGCTAGATTTAGATTTAGGGTTTTAGTGTTGACCAAAAATAAGTAAGTTTGACCTAGCCGTTTGAAATAGAAATAAAATTCGAAAAATTCTGCAAATTTTTGTGGGCATTCTGAGGTTCACAAGGGACTTAGGAAAAATAGTTGCAAACACTTTATATACTAAAATTTGTTAGAATTAAATTATTTTCAAATCTGCATTAGTGATTTGATTTGAATTTTGGTGAAGTCAAAATCACTTCTAAAAATTTGGTAAAAATAATTACAATTCAATATAAATAATCTAGTATTTGAATAAATTATTTTGGAAACTTTCATTCACATATTTTTCTGGAATTCAAATAGCAATGGAATTTAAGTTTAAAAGTTTGAAATTTCAACACAAACTTTAATACAAACATCAAAAGTTTAAAATTGTGCACAAGTTTTTTTTAGAAAACCAAGAGCATGACCAAGAGATACAACAAAAGTTTTTAAACTTTCATACTTTTATACATTTGAAATACAAACCCTAGTTTGGGGTTGTTACACTAACATAGCCTTTCAAAAGGTTAAGAGGTATCTTATGAGTGCTCATGTTCTGGTTTCCTCAAACCAAGAGAGACGCTCTTAATTTATCTAACTGCCACGCCACAGGCAGTAAGTGCAGTACTGGTCGTAGAACGTGAGAACGTACAACGACCAGTTTACTATGTTAGCGAAGTTTTACACGGACCTAAGAAGCGTTATCCTCAGGTTCAAAATCTTTTATATGCCCTCCTCATGTCTTCGAGGAAACTGCGACATTATTTTTAGGCGCACAAACTAGCTGTGCCGTCTGAGTTTCCCTTGGGAGCGATCCTCCAGAATAGGAAAACAGCAGGACGCATGGCAAAATGGTGAGTCGAACTTGGGGATTTCGACATCCATTCCGTGTCCCGAACGACCATTAAATCCCAGATCTTAGCAGACTTTGTCGTCGAATGGACAAATCCTGAACTTGTTCAGGATCCCCAATACGATTCCACGACCAATGGACGATGTACTTTGACGGGTCACTTACTATAAGTGGCTCAAGGGCTAGGGTGTTCCTGGAATCTCCTACTGGAGAGACCTTAAAGTATGCCATACAATTAAACTTTCAGGCCACTAACAACGTGGCAAAATACGAAGGTTTGCTAGCTGGCATACGAGCCGCAAATGCGCTCTCGATTCGTCGACTACTCGTGAGAGGAGACTCTCAGCTAGTCGTGAATCAAGTCGGAAAGGAGTATCAGTGCTCTAATCCGACCATATCTCGGTACTTATCGGAAGTTCAAAAGTTAGAAAAGTATTTTTTGGGCTTTGAGGTACAATTCATCCCTCGAAAGGATAATTTTCTCGCAGACTAACTTCCTCGTATAGCTTCTTCCCGATCCACAGTACCAAAAGGAGTTTTTCTGGAGCAACTTCAAAAGTCGTCCCTAGTTTAAGAACTAGAGACACCTCCTATAGAAACAACCTCTATAGAGTACGAAGATACCTAGATGACTCCCATCTACGAGTATCTTCAGACAGGTTCCGTACCCGATGATGATCTCGAAGCAGATCGACTATCCCGAAAGACATTCATCTTCGCGTCGTCCATTTCCGATTCAGACCACTCAGAGATGACCTTAGCCATCTTATCTCGAGGAGGGAGGAGTTGGGTTTGGTAAAGCTTTAGGAGAGCGCATAGTATCGCTGGCGGCGGAAGAGAATCCTAAGTTCGTCCCTGCAGTCTATTTTATAACCGTACGCTTGAAATGAAATGTCGTGGAAGCCCAACAGTTCCCACCGCTTCAGAAATTGCTCCAACAGACAGATCTTTCAAATCTGCCCATTTGAGAGAACCGAGGCCCTCTTTTTTCACACCTCAAGCGAAATTACCTCCATGTCCAAGTATATTTCTGGACAAAAGCAATACCGCTCGGAAAAGCTTTCCTTCCGATTGCCGAAACCACGATTACTCTGTAGTCGTGAGATTTTCTACGAATACCTCGTAATTGTGAGATTTATCGGCTAAGTTCCTCGACCAAGTATATTCTGGTCGAATAGGAATACGTGTTGAAGAGTTTTTCCTTCAACTTTTACTTCATGACCACCTGGTGGTCGTAAGAACATCTATGACTCCTTTCCCAAGTAAGTTATTTCCACTTGAAGCCGGGGGGCTAGATGACGAGGATCTAATAATCTTTGTTTTATTATAATTTAATATGGATAAATATGACGTCACACAACTATCGAGTATACCCCTTTTACAATAGTAAGGGAGAAATCAATTAGGTGGTCGTAAGTCCTTCTACGAGCACCCCTATAGTCGTAAGTCTCTCTACGACTACCATATAATCGTTAGTTCTTCTACGATTATCCTTGGTCGTAAGTCTTTCTACGACCAGCACCCAGTCGTAAGATTTTCTACGACTACCTTCCGATCAAAAGTCATGCTATGACCAGTCCTACCACGACTTCTCCACAGATAACCAAGCCCGCTCGCCAGGTGGCCCCGTTTATTGTGAGATCTGAGCAATCAAGATATGCAGTTATACCTAGAATAACTACGTGTAACTCACCATTATCTCTGATTGATAACTGCCAGGCAACATGAGGAGGTTAATACTCCATTAATTACTCTCATTATTACGGAGTAATGAGCGCCTCCTGACCTGGAACGACTACCGCTTTCACAGCGTACTATAAATAGACATCTTTTAGAGGTAATGAGGAGAGGCTTTTTGGGAGACAATCAGTAGCAGTTTTAGCAGAAGTCTTTCCACTGATTGTAATCATAATACCCAATACAATACACACAGAAGTAGGGTTGTTATTCTCGCTGGAGAAAGCCCGAACCTGTATAAAAATCCCCGTGTCTTCCTTTGTCTACGTGATCAATTGTGGAGACCACCCGAATCAAATAATCTTTACGTAAGATCGGTTCTAAAACACCGACACTCCCCTTTCTCCCCCACCGCCTCCACGGCCTCGGCTCCACCTCCCCCGCCCCTCCACCTTCCCCACCGCCGGCCTTGCTCCACCTTGCGCGCGAGCGAGGGCAACGACGTAGAGGCTTGGGCGGCGGCGCGGGCGGGGCGGCGGCGCGAAGACGACCAAGCGGGCGGCGCTCGCGGGCTTGCGCGGCGTGTCGTGCGCGCGCAAAGATCACCGGCGGGGTTGCGGCGCGCGCGTGGTGCGTCGCGGGCGGGGGCTTGGCACGACGTGCCGGTGTGCCGCCATCGTGCCGGGCCGGCCTGAGCATGACCCAACTCCGTCTGCGTGTCGCCATCGTGTGCCGCCTCCTCGGGCACGCCGCGGCCGCCGTTGTGCCGTGTCGTGTCGTGTCTAGGCCAGGCCGTGCTGGCCGAGCCTCGTGCCAACCCGGAAAAGCCCGGCCCAAGTCCCAGCTCTAAGCTGCATGCGCCTCTGAGTGCATGCGCTGCACCCGCTCGCCTGCGGTGGCCAAGCGGGTTGTGCTGCTGCGTTGCATTGCATGCCGTTTCTCGAAAGGCTCGGGCACACACGAAACCAGCAGTCGGCGACGTCCTGCTTGTTTGCGCCTCAGCCTCGGTCGTGCAGGGCCCACTTGCGGTGGTAAGTGGTCCTCCAAAATGAGATAGCAAATGGTGTTGTCTCGTGGCAAATCATGCAGGAATTAGGATGGTGCCGGTACGGTGCGACGATTTTCATATTTTGAACGCAACAATTTTTATATTGTGTGAAGCGTACGTATAAAGCTGAAGCTTTTGATTCGACCCTCACTAAAAACTTTTAGTAATTAGCAACACAAAACAATTCCGTGCACTGCATTCCATTGCTCAAAATTTGTTTGAACAAAATCTCAAATGATTGTTCAAAGCAGGCAAAAAAATACATACATACATACATACATATATATATATATATATATATATTAGAATATTGTAGGGACACATTTGAAGTTAAATCAAACAACTCTAATAGCGTAAATCATGCACACATTTGCGGTCAGAACTCAGAACTAATGATATTTTTTAGGTAAACCAACCATAACATGTCCATGAATGAATGGATTCTCTGTATCACTGTGTCCTAGTTAGATACTCGTGTGTTGCAATGGATAAAAAGAATCGTATATGAGGTAAGACACGCTCCACAAGAGGGAGCAGAACTGGGAGGAGGAGCTGAGAGCCGCGGCACGCGCGGCCGAAAGAGCGGTTACGCCCCTGGTAGCCGCACTGTCATCAAAAGGAGGACCAAGATGTCCGAGTGTGCCTTTCGTGTGCAACAGAGCTGGCCCTCGTGGATTTCCCCAAACGCGAGCAGCACGGATGGCGCATGCCGGTGAGGTGCTCCCAGTGGCACACATATCGCGCGGCGTTTCACAGACGTCGTGGAGTTTTATTCAACAGTTTTCTCATGTCTTTCCTTAGCAGGTTTTTTAGGCCAAGAGGATGTGGGGCGCACACGGGAGGGGTGAAAGGAGTCAGCGCGAGTTTTTTTTCGGATGTGGGACGATCGTCCCTCCGTGGGAGTAAATTCCTTCTTTTATTAGTTAATATAAGATAAGATATGCATGAGATTTTTATCGCTCCTGTGATCTGTATCCGGTGTTGGAGACATCCTACTGTGGATTGGAAGAACTTTGTACACGAGACTGTAGAGGATTTTCGGGATGATTGGGTTACCCAACTCAGAACTGAACTTTCCAACAAAAGGGTTTTTCTGAACTCTTGCTAGTTGATGACTGATTGATTGTTTACGGTCTCCATATATTCGTGGAGTATCCATGTTGTACTGACATGTTTGCCTCATAGTTCCAAGAATTGAGTAATCCTAGTGACCTGCTCACGCAGGTTTTATACTCTGCAGTCTGCTTAATTTACACCCAGTTTGTAGCTACTCCCTAGCTAGGAAGGAATTTTACCCTAAAAGTTGTAAGTGAATCGAGATGAGACGAAAATAGCCACTAACGGTTGCAACCTGCGAGCAGACACCGGCCAGAGAGTCCAGACAATTCGCGTCAGATATGCCATTTTCGCGTGGGCTGTACAAATCCGCATGAATGATAGGTAGCATCAGCGTACGCCGACGCGAACGGCTCTCCCCGGCCGGAGTCCCGACTCTGCTAGGTGCTACCTGTTGAGGAACCGTCGCTGGCGAGTCCAGTCCGAGCGATTACCTCGTAGACAAACTCAGAATCGTAAGAACAATGCATGAACACAAGAACAGAATAAGAGATTGAACACAGAGATGTAGGGGGACGTATTGCTTCTCTTTATTCCTTCATCCATCGATCAATCATTTACAATGAATAGCACCCTATTTATAGGCTCGACCTGCTAGGGTTTGGGATGGGCGCCCGCTAATGGGCCGATCGCAGGTCGGACCATGGTTTCCCAACACTCCCCCTTGGGCACCCATCCTTCATGTCCATGTCTCATCAAAACTCCATAAAAACCGGTGGGAAAAATTTGGAGAAAGAGTACATGATACACGTTACTGTGTGATGCATGAATTGCCTCATTAAAAACCTTGGCGAGAAACTTGGGAAAACTTCGTCAAGGAAAAAGAGTACAATCCACCCAATTTCATTTAATCTCCTAGATTTATTCTTTGGGTACTCGATCTTCATGATCAAGCTTTAATAATGAGTTCGTGAAGGTTCTCCCCACATTACGCACTTCTCTAAGTCTCATCATTCCAATTCACGTATGCATCTTTCAATGTTAGGCTGGAAGTGACTTAGTGAATAAATCGCAAGATTCTCACACGACTTAGTATGCGATGCTTTAAATCGTTCATCTTTTGCAATTCATGAGCATAGAAGAACTTGGGGTTGATATGCTTTGTGAGAGAATTCTTCACATAACTCATCATACTTGTGCAACACAAGTGCATTTATCTTCATAGATAATAGTGGAGGTTAGAGCGGTATTCAATCCACATATCGCTGGATGTGGTGAAGCATCCGTCGAAGCCAAACACAATCTCGTAAGGCCTCGTGCAGTGCTATTATTTCCGAATGGTTCGTCGTAGTCGATACAAGACTACGCTTAGACGTTTTCATGGAATTGCGGTTCCACCACATAGGAATACATAGCACATTTGCTCGCTATATGCGGGTCCTACAAGTACCAGTTATCTGCATTGCCATTCATAGTTAGGTCTTGGTTCTTTCTATAGAATGTAGGACTAAATTCTTTGCTTCTTTGGAGGTATCGGAAGATGTCCTTTATTCCTGCCAATGCCTTTGGTAGGTTACGCACTATACCTTGCTAGTAGGATCACGGCAATACAATGTCCGTTCTAGTGCGGTTTGTTAAATACATTAGTGCTTCTATTGCACTTGATGTAGAATTCGGTCCCGGACTTCCTCCCCTCTTCTTTAGGTGCATGCGGGTCTTTGTCTTGCTGCAAGGTCTCCCGACCATTGGCATTTTCAAAGGGTATGCCTTTGCAAAGTTGAACCATTCTAACACCTTACAGTGTAGGTGACTAATGCACTAATACCTCTTTAGGGCATGCCCAAGCGCAAGCTTTGGGCAATATTTGGTTTTCACCCAAATCTTTCATTTGAACTCGACTCGGTAAGAGCTTGCTTTCTTAATGTCCTTGGGGTTTCGATGATATTGGATCATCTTCATACTCGAGATTATACAAAATCCATTACAGGATCGTCCTATAAATACACGAGATTATTCTCATTGTTCGTGTAGCCTTTCTTGCATAGAAAGTAAGCTGGCGATTATACCACATTACGCTTTGATTGCTTAAGTTCGTACAATGACTTTACGAGTTTCACATCTGTACATGTTTCTATTTGCTCTGTTTTGGTTGGAACGGTGATACATTGGATATCTTCATATAAAAGTCCGAATCAATATTTCATAAAGGTATCTTTGGTACCTCATCCATCAATTTCACTTCTAACTTCAAGTTCAACGCCATTGAGATAAAAATTTAAAGGAGTTCCGCCCATGGCCAGGAATAGGTTTCTTCATAATCATCTTACGGATGTTCGGTGAAACTTTGTTCAACGAGCCTTGCTTCTTTTCATTTCTCTTTCGAACAAATACCCACTTATGCCCTACAGGGTGTACAAGGTGAGGCGTGCGGCTTACAGGCCCAAACACCTTTCTTTTATTCGAAGAGAATAATTCAATTTCTATTGCCTTCTTCCAATCTGATCTTTTCTTTTATTTATCGAGCGATGCAGGCTCTGGATCAAGATTGATGATTGTGGCAAATTTCTTTGCAAAGTAAGTGTCGACATTGGCTGTTGTAATATTCAAAGGTTCTCCCGAGGTCATAAAGTTTATAACTATTTCTTCAAGGGGCGATTCTTTTAATACTTCTACTTGCTCACCGCTGCTTCCAATTGCGGGGCAAGTCCCTTTAGTTTTTCAGCTCCGATGTGTGCGCACACATCCATGCTGATGTCTCCCTTCATGGGGATGTTCAATTCTGGTATGCCTTTTCTGAAGGTTCCATACCGATGCCAGGTCTCAACTCGCTCCCCTTCTGGTTCGGGGCACTTCGGTGATCGGCTGTGTCAAGTCCTTCTTATCCTTTTTCACGGCGTCCGGTTGCCAGGTTCGAGGGACCGGAGTTCTCGTCCTTTTATTCTCGAGGCCTACGGGCGGGATTAGGGATACCTTCAATGGTATTTCAATCCTCTCGGTGCATTGCTTGCAGGCAAATGCTACTTATTCATGCTCTTCAAATCACTAAAGTAGTCTGGCAGTTGATTCGCTAATACTTGCAAATCAATTATCTTCTGGACTTCAATTATCTTCTGGACTTCTCTATTTGCTTCACTAGTGCGCGGGTCATATGCATAGATTTCAATTATCTTCTGGACTTCAATTGTCTTCTAGACTTCAATTGTTTCCCGACATTATCATCAAGGGTTGATTTCCTCCCCCTAATGACGGGAAACTAACCTCATCTAATGTACTATCAGCGAATCGGGCATTATACAAATCTCTAGTCATATGGTCCAAATACTTGATTATGGATACTGTCTCATAACCAACGTATATCCCAGACTTTCGGAGAAGACCCATTTCGATTATTGCGGTGGTGGTATAGGTATATAACCCTTGCAACCAAACCTGCGAAGATGAGGAGTTTTCAATGCTGACCCTTGCGCTAGTTGCATAGTTTGATGGATGTTATAGGCCGATGGTCTAAAATTGATGAGAGTCGCTCTGGCGGGTGCGTGTCCCCAACATATAGTTGGTAAATTACAATTCTTCAAAGTTACGCTAGTCCATTCTTGAGTGCGGATGTGCGGTATAGAATGCTCAACTTTAATTCGCATTTTCATATAATAATCATCAGATGCCTTCGGAGTACATTCTCCGACGTTGTCCATTCAGATGGACTTCACGTGATGATCGGGGAAATTATTTTTCAATTGTTAATTATCTGCGAGATTTAGCTTTGCAAAAGCATGGTTTCTCATAGACAATAAACATCGTGCGACCATTAGAGGAAGCATCGATGAGCACCATAAAATACCTAAATGACCCTTACGAGTGTATAGGACATAAAAGTTCTCCTGGATACGGTCCAGGGATGCAGAGACTTCATTCTTCGCTTTCAGAGCGAAAAGTCTAGTAATTAATTTCCCGGTGGCACATGTGGGGCACACAAAATCTTTCAGATTTGGGAAATTCTTTATATTCATATTATGTCCCTGTGAATTGTTAATTATATCTCTCATTATCCTAAGACCCAGGCGGCATAATCTATCATGCCAGAGATAGAAAAGTTTAGAGCTTCTAAATTCGATTTTCAAGGCAGTATAGGCTGCAGGTGCCTTAATATTAGTGTAGTATAGTCCAATTTCATATGAAGGAAGATATTCTAATGTCATTTTTCACTTTCTTCACGCTTTGTAATGAGCATGTATTACTGTACCATACTCTTCTTGAGTCTCTACATGGAAGCTGATAGCGCAAATATCCTTGAGAGTTCTAGTCGATTAGGTACAACAAGTCTTCTTCAATGACCAAAGTTGTGCACGTTGGGAGTATAATTATGGCCCTTCACGAGCCTATTATACAAGTATCATTTCTGATCGTCGTAAGACTACCGGCATTCTTCTTTGATCATTGAAAAATTCCGTTTCTCTCAGGATGGTATTCGTTGTGCCGCTACATGCTAAGCACACTTCCTCCATAGGCGCCACAGCGTTCTAATATAATGTACTTTATTAATATGTAGCGAAAGCAAGCAACACATAAATAAAATACTTGAGATATCGAGCGTAACTTGCTATTATAAACACGGAAAATAAGTCTTGCAGGACTCATAATAAGAATTTAATGTTTTGCTCTTCTAGAGCTTAGCGACCATTATTCAATAATTCAAAGTTCGCTTCAATTACAAGCTGCGAGTTTCTATAAAGATCCTAGTGCCATGCGTGCACTAGATCGAATCAACAGTATTCGGAACTTCGCCTCAATCGCTCCATGGCGATCTTCTCATCTTGGGCAACTACATTTGCGGCGTAGCAATGTCCAAAGGAGGGTTGATGGGGTCGCTATTGGGCTGTCCACATCCATAGGTGCGGCTAATGGATGTGGACCTCTATGCTCGCAATGGCGGGTGTGCCACATGTTGTTTATTTGCCCTTCTTCTTAGACTGAAAATCATTAATAATGTGCGACTCATGACCTTACTCTTCTTGCTCCTCTCATTCGTGAGAGGCTTCATCACCTTGTAGCTGCTAGCAGTGGCTTCATGGCCAACATTGCTACTAGGTGGTTGCGAGATGAAGTTCTTTCTTAGGATATCATCTTGAGTTTCTGCAACTTGCATGATGTCAATTAATTCGGCATACTTCATGTAGCCATCTTGACGATAGTTGCTTGCGGATTGCACCGCGTTCGGGTGAAAGGTAGATAGTCTTCTCAATCTTCTGCTGCATCCGTGATTACATTACCACAGAATTAAAGACTGATACAAATTCTATACAAAATCTGGCCATACTGGGCCAGTTCTTCGAACTATTGGTTCGTGATGCCAGTTATATTTATATTCATACAAAAAGTTCAAAGGATTACTGCTAGTAATCTGCATAAAATGGTTGTAAAATTCTCATAATGCTCATCGAACTCCAGGTTCGTATTCCCGTATATTTCTATGCATTTTTCATGATTTACTGCTATTTTCAGTGATTAAAAGCAATATAAACAATCACAGATAATCAAAACAGTAAATACAGTAAATAAATTGCATAGAAACAACAATAACAAGGTTAAACATGCTTCAAAAGTTTAAAATATGCAAAAATTTGGATTCCCGAGGCCCTTTTCTGCTAGAAAGTGATTTTTCGGCGAAAACTGCAAGTTTCAGGGGTTAAAGCGCAAAATTTCAGTTCTGAGAGAATTTACGCGTAATTTTCATATTTTTCGAGGCTCTTTATGCAAAGTTTCCTCACCGCATATAAACCCTCGTAATTTTTCGGAATTGCGAGGACCGGTTTGCAAAATTTCCATCCGCCTTGCGCCCGGTCGGCCCATCCCTTTCTCCGGTCCATTTAAATGGGCCGACCCCTTTTAAATTTCGGCCCACAAGGTCCAAGTAGCGATGCTAAAAACCCGGTGCTAGGGTTTCCCCTAGCACCGGTCCTCAAAGCGGCGGCGCCTAAGTGCTTGGCCGTCCGGCCGTTACTTCATGCATGGCGGCGCTCGGTGCGGGGCGGAGCTCGCGGCGAGGTGGCGGCGAGCATCTGGGCGGGGCGCGAACGCGCTCTGGCGCGAGGCGCTGCGGCTTCAAGCGGCCGGCGCGGCGACACGGGGTTTCTGGCGGCGGCGTGGTGGGCGTGGCGCGGCCGCGGCCGTCGTGGCGATGCGGGTGGAAGCGGCGAACGCGCGCCGGGGCGCGCGAGTGCATGGCGGCGCTTGGGGCGGTGCGGCTGCGGGCCGGCGAGTGGCGATTAGCCGCTGCGGACGGCGCGCGAGCGGCGCCGACGAGGCGGTCTGGGCCGAGAAGTGGCGGTAGGCGACGGCGCGCCGCTTCGGCCCCATACCCATTTTTCTTGATTTGGGATGTGGGCGGCCGACGGTGCGAAGTGCGCGTCTCGTGTGTCGGCCGACAGACGGCGGCGAGAGGCGCGCGCTGGCGCGCGTGGCGAGATCTTGTGCTGCGAGCGGCGATGCGTTAAGCCGGCGGTTTCATGGTGCCCCAGGCGGCGTCGTCTGACGGCGCCGTGAGATCTGATGGTGCGGCTCGGGCGGGGATGGCGCCCTTCTGAGCGGCGAGGGTTTAATTTCTCGTTCATTCATGTATATATATACGATGCAATGCGATGTATCACGAGATTACAACGGGCGCGCTTCATGCCGACATGTGCATGCTTGCCGCGTCTTGGCGGCGTGGCTCTGTCGTTGCCTCCGTGGCGTCGTGATGGCGGACTATGCCGGCCGTGCGTGTCGCGGGTAGTGACAACCGCTACGAGCGGTGCCGCACATGGTGCCTTTATGCGTTGCATATACAACCTACGGTACAATCATCATCTACTCTTTCATGCAATCCAGCGATCGGCTTGGCGGCGACTTCAAATCGGCTCGCGATGGATTAGAGCGGTTGCACGTGAAACCAATCTAAAGCCAAATTTGCGGTTGAAAACAATCTAGAAAAAGCGATTCAATCTCGGCGTCGTTCATCGGCGGTTACCTTCGATCGCGGCGAGTCGATCGTCTTGATAACGTGTTGAGGAACCGTCATTTGGCGAGTCGGTGGCGATTACCTCGTGAACAAACTCGAATCGTAAGAACAATGCATGAACACAAGAGCGAGAATAAGAGATTGAACACGAGAGATGTAGGGGGCGTATTGCTTCTCTTTATTCCTTCATCCATCGATCAATCATTTACAAT
Organism: Ampelocalamus luodianensis; assembly: GCA_036346255.1. NCBI lineage: Eukaryota > Viridiplantae > Streptophyta > Magnoliopsida > Poales > Poaceae > Ampelocalamus > Ampelocalamus luodianensis. The sequence continues at coordinate 27,889,245 of CM070621.1, forward strand.
GAATAGCACCCCTATTTATAGGCTACGACCTGCTAGGGTTTGGGATAGGCGCCCACTAATCTACCTACCGCCCGCGACCTAAACTCTATCTGCTGGTCCAACTCACTTTATTCCATATTTGGAGGCCCACTGCTCGATGAACGATGATCATCCGAGCGGTCGGTGGCGCTTTAGAGCGAGACTACTGCCAGTGGAGTGATGGGCTATCTGAATTCCTGAATCACTCTATTTCGTCCACCAGAACTGTAGGTTTGTTGGTCTGTGGCTCCAGTAGCCAAACCAACATTTCGGCAATGCTAAAATTAGGGCATGACAAAAAAAAAACTTTGATAATGTAGAGATGTTTGGATTGCAAAAAATTTCTTTAGTTGTAAGTACAACACGTGGGCCTTATATAGCATTTTTTTTACCAAAATATGCTAACATGAGGCTTGTTTTGTTAATTAAATCATGAGGAATATAATGGTTAAAATATATCACAAATCAGATACGTGACTCAGAATATATGACCATTTGAAGTTTGTTACATTTAATGCAGCCATTCCGCATTGTCACATCATGGAAGCAAAGGCCTTGCTCCTTACCAATTTTGGAGAACGGCCACCGTTTGGCTTTGTTTGTACTAGCACTATCAATTTTTTGGGGGGCATACCAATGTTTTGGTATTGATCTAAATGCTAGCCAATTCATTATGGTATTACTAAAATTTGGTTTGGTATGTTAGGGTAACAATACAAACAACTCGTGTATGTCCTTTCAGCTAAACACCCTACACATTAACTCCGGTAGTTGGGTTGGCACCTACTACATGCAAGTGCAAGTTGCACGTAGTGTTGTATACCAGGGGTATTTTGAGAATTTTTCATTATTCCTGTGGAGCACATATGTCTGAGAGAGAGGGAGAGGATAAGAGTCAAAGTCACCTTTTCCTGCTAAGAGAAAGATAGGAGAATAGGTCGTGGGGATCGATACGATCACCATGCCATGGCTTCTGCAAGAGGCTCGTGCAGCCGTTTTGGCTGCACCGTCTCGTCCACCACCTTATATACCCCCTTCGTCTTGGGATAGTGCATATAGAAGTTCTTTCTTCTCTTCTCTCTAAGATTAAAAAAATCACCTCAACCCAAACGATTTCTAGGACTTGCCTCATGGAGTCATGGTTAGGGGTGAATAGGGATTAAATAGTTTCGACCGATCCGAATGAAAACAAATACGGATTGTGTCGGCTTAGATTTTTCTCAGATAGTTCTTAGATTGGAAACAAATACGCTTTTTTTGTTGAAAACGGATATGAATATAGTAGCTCCAATATCCGTCGAATACGAATACGGATATGGATTATCCAAAAATTAAGAAGACCGGATAGCCAGAGTTCATAACTGTAACAACCCAAATTTCAAATTTCAGTTGAAAATAAAGTTTAATTATTTTTGTGGATTTTTCTGAGATTTTTAAAAGCTTTTACCAAACCAATTTGAAGCTAAACAAATTTATTTGCAAAATTTATTACCAAATAATAGTTGGGAATATTTTATTCAAGTCCTAAATGCTCCAGAGAATTTCTGTGAATTTTCTCAAAATTTTTGGACTTAATTTGCTATATTCTAAAGCCTAATTGAATTATCAGTATTTAATTAATTCGAAAAATAAAAAGAAAACACCAAACAACCAATGGGCCAAAACCTAGTCGGCCCATTCATTTTTCCCGCGCGCGCAGCCCAACCCAACCCCGTGCCACCTCCTCTCTCACTGACAGCGGGCCCCGCTGTCAACCACTCTCTCTCTTTCTCTCACTCGCCGCACCAACACTCATCAGCCGTTGGATCTAAATCCAACAGCCAGATTTCAATGGGACGTTCGGACGACCGAACCCACCTCGCCTTGCACCGTTGGATCTAAATCCAATGGCTAGAATTCAATGGAACGTCCGAACGTCCCACTCAATTGGGACCATCCGATTTGAATCCAACGGCCCACGTGCATCAGCGACTTATCTACTCCCGCACACCCCCGATCTATCGCAACCGTTGGATTAAAATCCAACGGCTGCGCACCCACCGCACTTACCCTTTCGCTCCCACTCATGTACACCGTACGATCAAAATCGGACGGCCCAGCGTCGTCGCCTTCCTTTCCTTTCTTCCTCCTCGCGACTTTCCTTTCTCACCCTCGCCCCCGCCATTGCTGCTTTTCAAAGACCTTCCATATGCGCCCGAATCAGGCCGCATCTCCGAAATCATCGCGTGCATTAACACCGCCGTGTCAAATCGCGTCCATCACGGCCCTCGCCTTCCATCTTCGGCCCCAAATCCCACTGATTCCGCCACGGATCCGCGCATACCTTCTTGGGTGTTATGCCTAACCAGCCGCGCCTGCGCCCTATATAAGGGAGCTTCAGGTGCGCCTCCGGCACCACAACACGGCGCCACCATACACTGCTCTCCATCCTCCCCAATCGCTGCAAGTTTGAGGTTTTCGTCGAAGCACCGAAGCTCTCCTCTTCGTCTTCTCCGACGACGTCAAGCCTTCTCCGGCGACCTCGACCACCTCTACGGCATCGCGTCATCATCGCCTACACGGAGCGCCCACTCACTTTGCCAGAGGACCCCAGGATCGCCCACTTCATCGATGACCGAACCGCGCCGCCGCTAAACCTCGTTGCCGACGGTCATTACACCTCGCTCCGCCGCGGTTTTGGTAAGCCATAGTTTCGCCATGACCTCCTCCTTTTGAGCACACTTGCACCCCTCGCCGCGGCGTAAAACGCCGGCGAGCCACTCGTCGAGGCACCACCGGCCTCGGGCCTACGTGGCTTGGCCACACACACGCCACAGTGGCGCCATCTCACTGCCGCGTGGGCGCCACGTCGCCGAATCTGCTCGCGTGGCGCCGCGTCAGCACCATCCTCCCGAGCTAAAAGGTCGTGGACTTAGTCCACGTAGACCGTGTCTATGACACGTGGGGCCGCACGCGTCAGGAATTATTGTAATTCCTTTAAAATTCTGAAAATCCATCGCTGGCGTCAGCATTGCATAGTAAATAGATTTTCTTTAGAAAAATAATTCAGGAAATTCATTTAAATTGCAGATTTAGGTTTAAACTTTAGAAATTCATATCTTTTGCATATGAACTCCAAATTAGGTGGTTCAAGTTGCAAAATCTTTATAAAAATATAATCTAGCTATCTAAACCAAAATATTTCAATTTGGAGTTATTTTGAATTGTCCTTTTGAATTTATTTGAATTTAAAGTTAATTTATCGTATTTTCGCGTATAGACCTCGACGACTCCGGAGAGTTAGATCCTTCTGACGAATTAGAGTTTCAAGACTTCAACAAAGACAAGTTACACCATTGATCATATTGTTCCCAGTATTTTAAAGTATTTAATTTCTATTTTCAAATTACTATTGCATGCATATGTTTATATAATTGTTTGAATGTCCTGTTTTTGTATATAGTTATTCCAACTTTCATTGTATAGCCAATTTGATTATTGAATATGAATGCCTTGTCACCCTTAGGAAAAATTTGTCATATGCTTAGCCATGCTTAGATCACATTTATAAATTTGGGAAGGTTTAGCCAAATCTTTTACAACTTGATTTAAATTTGATTCTGTGGTATTGTTTTACCACGAAAGGTTTATAAAGAGAATTTTTACTCTAAATAAAATAAAATGGGTTTGGACTTGGGCGAGATGGATGAATGGTGGGTGCAGGTTTATGCATGGGCTTAATCTGGTTAGGATTAAGGCCTAGAGTTTTATTTGGAAGTCGCCCGAGTCAGTTAAGAACCGGCCTTTGAGCCACTTTTTGCTACGCTTTACCGTACCACCACATGTCTTATATGGGCATGATTTGGCTAAATAATTTGTGGCGTCTTAGTGTTATTTGTGCTATGTTATTTGTGTGGGGGTCGATTAGACATTAGTCCCACCTGACGCAAGAGGGGGCTCCTGGAGGATGATTAGTCCAATAGTAGCGAAACCTTGGTGGGCATAAATACATTAAGACATTGCATTGTAAAGGCCTCATGATAATTGCTTAGTCACACGCCTTCGAAAGCATGCTTTGGCTGACATTAAAAGCAAATTATCTCGTGTGGGTAAAGCTATACAAACTCTACAGAGTAAAAACTATTCGAATAGCCGCGTCCGCGGTCATGGACATGCTAGCAAAGCCACTCTAAGTTGGACTTTGTTTTTGGTTTATAAAATGATTTCATCAGATAATTTTAGGATGGTTAATCCTATGGTAAAAATTGGGCGGTTAGCCAAGTGATAGGAGGGTATCGTTCACTATTCAATTATTGGAGGTTATCCACTATATAACTGTCATTTTAAACACTGATTTTAGTTATAATATAAAAATTGGCCTTAGAAATTTGGTATTTAACCTGAAAATACTGTTTATGCAAAATAACCCTACCATTATCCTTTATTTACCTTATGCATGCATTATCTTTCAATATTGGGTGTAACTTGCAAGTACGGAAGTTGTGCTTACTCTTGCTAAATAATCTTTATTCAGGAGAAGACCTCTATCAGGACGGTGAGGATCTTGACGACTAGGCTACGCCCCCAGACGATTGCCTGTGGCAAGTCGTGTGGTCTACTACTATTTTGCTTTCCGCTGTGTTATTTATTTATTTGGCCTCAGGCCCCTTTTGTAATAAACTCTGAGTTATTATTAATAAATTGCGTGATATGATTGTGCTATCACTTTTGTTTGACTGTGTACACTAGAAATCCTGGACTAGTGTATAAACATAGATAATTCGAGATCCTTCGCTCCCGGGTTCGACAATAACCCCTTCAAGGCTTCAACAGTTCAGCCCAACCCAGCTACCCCATCATCATCAACACACCCATCCCATCATCACACAACACATCAACATAGTAGCAATAGGGTTTCCTTTCCTCATTTGTTCAGGGCGTCACGCACTTAGGTCGATCTACACACGACCACGCCCTGCTCGCTGACATTGCCCTCGTCTAGCTATGGCCTCGCCGCCCCCCGACGCCACACTCGACTACACCCGTCGACATCGCCAGCGCCACACACCAGCTTTGCCCGTCGACCACGTCGGCTCTGCCCATCAACCCCGTTGGCACCGCACACCGGCTTCGCCTATTGACCCCGCCAGCGCTGCACTCCGCCTTCGCCCGCCCTGCTCGCCAATGTCCGCGCCTAGTCCTTGGCTAGTTGGCTGGCCGTGCATTTTGTGGGGTTATTAGGTTCAACGCTCGAGACTCCTTGCCCCGCTCACCAACGCTGCCCTCCGGGAGCCTGTGTGATAACTAAGTGTGAATGTGTACGACTTATGAGTTATGAGCTAAATATGGTAAAATAAGTGTTATGTCTGTGATGAATTAATTAACACATATTACATGTACCAATATTATATGTGGTTGCTGAAAATATAAACAATTCATGAATGTTTGGATCAAATAAATTTGTTAGATATTTCTGTTATACAATTTAAGGGGTTTTCAAGTTCTGAAAAATATTAGTGACTCTATTCATTTCGATTTGTATTCACTTTGTATTTGTATTTGTATTCGTATCCGCATCCGGGAAACAAATATGGCAGAGTCATTATCCATTTGTATTCGATTCGTTTTCACCCCTACTCACGGTGAGTCTTACACTTGATTCAGCGGCTATTGGGTGATTGGGTGTTGGTTCGTGTGCTTGGCCAGTGCACAATTCTTCTATTTCTTTGTGCGGCAATTCCCGAGCCTTGGTCCCGTGCTTTTGTATACTTGGATTCATGGTGCTGGTATTGTATCTTCAACGACCTCGCTGACCTTGCTGAGAAAACCATGATGTAATGGCAATGATATGTTTTTTGGGCCAATGTCCAATTGACACGACTTGCCTTCTAGGTGGCTTTGATTGCTTTCGGTTCTGTGAGTATCTTTGGTTTTCAATTCTTCTATCTTGCAAAGTGTGTTGTACTAGTGTCCATGATGTAATGTGATTTGTTTACACTAGTACCGGAAGACTTGCATGATAGATTGTAGGCTATTTGTGAATGCTATGTGATGATTTTGGACTTGTAATTTATTTTGATAATTTGGAATCATATATTAGGCTTTGATTTGGAGCTATATTATTGCTGAAGAACTGATTAGTTGATCTTACAGTAATATCATTGATTGCTGCAATACTGATTTGTTAATCTTGTAGTAATATCATTGATTGTTGAAGTATCGATTTGTTAATCTTACACTGATACCACTGATTCAATATCATATGGTTCAATGATTCAATTAATAGTTGTCGACGATCAAGTCACTAACCTTATGAAATGAAATAAGGAAAATCGCTGAGAATTCTTGAAGGAGAATAGGGTTGCTCTTTATTACAATGAACTGGTTTTTACAGGGATGTCTTTGGCAAGGCGATAGACTAGCCCTAATTATACTAAGTATGTTACTTGTCCTCTCCTTCGTCTTCTTGTTGTGCTTCAATTGTTCTCTTTCTCTACCCTTAAATACTAGTGAAGAGGCGACAGTCACTCCTGGAAAAGACACCTTATGGAAATGACGTATCTGGTCGAGGAGGTAGTTGTTGTCAGTTGGAAATTTATATGAAGGTACCTGAAAGTATCTCTATCCCGAACCAAGACAGAGCAAATAAAAATCTATATAGTGTGCAACTCAGAAAGTCACTGTATGGACTGAAGCAATCAGGCAGGATATGGTATAATCGCTTAAGCGATTTTCTCTGCAACAAAGGCTACACGAACAATGTGGATTGTCCCTGTGTATTTATACGGTGATCCCAGGATGGATTCTATATAATCTTAGTATATGTAGATGATTCTATATAATCTGAATATCATCGGAACCTTAGAAGATATCAAGAAAGCAAGCTCTTACCTGGAGTCGGAGTTCGAAATGAAAGATTTAGGTAAAATCAAATATTGCCTAGGCTTGCAGCTTGAGCATACCCCTGAAGGGATTTTAGTACATCAATCAACATACACTCAGAAGGTGTTAGAAAGGTTCGACTTTGAAAAGGTATACCCTTCGAAAGTGCCAATAGTCAGAAGATCCTTTCAGCAAGACAAGGACTCGTATAGACCTAGAGAAGAGGGGGAGGAAATCCTGGGACCGAAATTCCCATACTTGAGCGCAGTTGGAGCACTCATATATTTGGCAAACTGTACTAGACCGGACATTGCTTTTGCAGTGAACATTCTAGCAAGGTATAGTGCAGAACCTACCAAAAGGCATTGGTGGGGAATAAATGACGTCTTCCGATACCTCCAAGAAAGTAAAGATCTTGGTCTGTTCTACAGAAAGAACCAAGACTTAACAATGACTAGTTATGCAGATACCGGGTATTTGTCAGATCCACATACAACTAAGTCGCAAACATGCTATGTATTCCTGCATGGTGGAACTGCAATTTAATTAAAATCGTCTAAGCAAAGCATTGTATCGACTTCGACGAACCACTCAGAAATTATAGCACTGTATGAGGCCGCGCGTGAATGTTATTGGCTTCGACGGATGATTCATCACATCCATCAGTCATGTGGATTGAATATCGCACAAACCCCACTATTATCTATGAAGATAGTGCAGCTTGTGTTATACAAGTACAGATGGATTATGTGAAGAGTCCTCTCACAAAGCATATCAACCCCAAGTTCTTATATGCTCATGAAATGCAAAAGATGGACAAAATTAAAGTACTGCATACTAAGTCATGTAAAAATCTTGCAGATTTATTCACTAAATCACTTCTTGCGTCTAGCTTTGAAAGATGCATACGCGAATTGGAATGATGAGACTTAGAGAAGTGCAGAATTCGGGGAGAACATTCACAAACTAATTAATAAAGCTTGATCATGAAGATCAAGTAGCCAAAGAATAAATCTTGGAGATTAAATGAAATTGGGTGGATTGTACTCTTTTACCCTTGACTAGTTTTTCCGAAGTTTCTTGGTTAAGGTTTTTAATGAGGCAATTCATGCAGCATATTAGAACATGATTCATGTACTATTTCTCCAAAAAAATTTCCACTGGGTTTTTATGGAGTTTTAACGAGGCATAGACATGAAGGATGAGAGCCCAAGGGGGGAATATTAAGGAACCGGGCCCGCGACCAGGAGTTCACCCAGGTGGACACCTCATCCACCCGTAGCCTATATATAGGAGGGGGACCCCCAACCATTGTACACGATCATTGAGAAAAGTAATAAAGAGAAGCATGTAGTCCCCTCATATCTCTGTGTTCATCTCTTATTCTGTTCTTGTGTTGTTTTTGTATTGTTCTTACGATTTTGAGTTTGTCTACGAGGTAATCGTTAGGACTGGACTCGCCAACGACGGTTCCTCAACAGTTATTTGTGACTGGATAAACAAAGAGAGAGAGCAAGGCATCGATTAGGGCCCACCTGTACAGGAGGGGTGCAGAGAGGTATCACTTACAACCAGTAGATTCTTTTAAAGTAGTAAAGATTAGGCTGCTCCTAATGCTCTACCTTAGTTGATATCTTAAGCCTACCATGTAGGCAAAATGATGATGTGACACCATAGTTAATGAAGAGAGAGGGTACTCTAGTATCTAATCTGGATACCGATTCGGTCTCAAAATCCAACGCAAAAATAGTAGTAATTAAATGAAACAACCTAAGATACCATAAGAAACCATAGTTAAAGATCATGTATGTAATTAAATGAAGGGACTGTCTATTCATAAGTTGCCTGAATTTTTTTTAAGTTTAAGTCACTTGTTGTGATCATTGGATCAATATCTAATCATATGACATCCATTAGATCAATATCCAATCACGTGACAATAATATGACACACCAATCTCTACACAAATCTAATGGTCACAACAAGTGACTTAAACTTAAGAAAATTTCAAGCAACTTAAAACTAGCAAAACCGTTAAATGAAACAGCGTAAGATACTACACTGTAAGAAATCATGTATTGAGAAGATAGTATCTTAATACTTCTTATACACTAAAAAATTGTACTAAGATATTGCCCATTAAGAGTAGCATTTGGAAAAAATTCCTACCTTGCGAAGGAGGCCTAAATTTTCGGATCTCATTGGTGCTTTGAATTCCGATGATCTGTGTGGATTTGCAGCTGGTCCTCGATCGGGATGCTGCAGCCTGCGGTCTCTCTCCGCTGCGCCCTTGCGGTGGCCGGCTTGGCACACGTACTGTAGCTGTCCCTACAAAAATAAATGCGATTCAACAGTCTTGTGCTTGCAAGCTAGGCAGGCAGGCGTAGGTGCCGACCGGTACTTAAGTACTTGTGCTGTAGTATGTGCTGTCCACCCGTATGCAGCAGCCAAAAGCTAGCCTAAAGTGGGAGATCGACCTCAGTCCTCACTACGCATATGGTTGCAACTGAGAGGCTGAAAGCCCGAGATGGCGAAGCAGAGGAGACGACTGCTTCGTGCATGGCGAGCATTGGCGAATGAGAGCTAGAGCTTCGTGGCGACACCGAGAGGTTGTCAGTTCGTGAGCGCAGTTGCCGACTTCTCCTATGTAGGACCGGTCTGATTGGAAAAAATACCTATAGGATTTGCTCTACAACTTCATCAATGTAGGCTAACTTCACTATATGACATATGTCTTTTCACGAATCTCAAAGCGTCACACCCATAAATCATTGATGTGAATTTTCACGAATTGAATATTGAAGGCTAGCATGTCACGCTTGAGATTTGTGAAAAGACACGTATCATATGGTGGAGTTAGTCTACATTGATGGAGTTGTGGACAAAATCTTATATAATTTTTTCCAACGTGATTGAAACTTGCATGCAGTTGCATGTTCTGTTCGGCTAGGTAAGCTAGCTAGGCATCTAGCCCTTTTGCATCAAGTTAAGGCTCTGTTCTAGCTGAAAGTAGCTCACGATGAGACACCGGTGAGTGCCTTAAATTGACTTTGCAGGTAGTTGATCAGGCTGTACAGTGCTATACTATAGCTCCTGGGCATGAAGATTGACTAGACTAAAAGGTTATAGCTGCGTAGTTAAATCCGCTCCAGTAACTAGATGGTAGTCACTCGTACTCTGTCACAAGCCACAATTTGCAAACAGAAAAATGAAAATGGACATGAGCCACGGCCGTATAGGTGGTCTGCTTTTACAGCCTTCCTCCGTAGCACGGGCTGACTACAATTAAGTGGTTTTTATCTCCAGTCATGTACGTCTTGCATGCTACATATACATTGATTACTCAGAAGTGAGGGGGAACATCTAGAACGACTGGAACTAGAAGACATTGATCCTATCCAGAAACTCTCAAACGCTTACGAACCTTTCTATCCTTTTGGACCCAGTCAGTCCTGTTTCACTCGGTGTCACGGTACCAGCCAGTAGAAAACGAGATATTAGTCTGTTAACATGACGCAACCTCACTTGCAAAGTCCTCTGCTCGTTTAATGGTGGAAAACTACGGTTTCGACGTCGCATACTGACTAGTGTGTTTTCATCTCGAGAGCAACTTAGGATCCTAGTAGAGCTCTGAGCTCTGGGCCTCTGGCCTTTCTGAACGAGCCAGGGCTCTTTGACATTGAATCTCAGATGGGACATGCATCCCGCAGGCATTCACGAAAGTCACTGGCGGACGTCGACGCCGCAGCAAGTCTGCTACGAGCGACAAGAGGGCAGAAAGTTCACCGGCGCCTGCCGCGCCTCGTCAAATCGATGTTATTTGGAGGGACAATCTAAGGGTAGCATTCAGTTCAACGCACGGGGCTTTGGATCGTGTCTCGACTCTGGATTCATTCAAGCATACAGATACAGGCCGATCCAGATCGGTCGAGCTCGCTCCGGGTTCATGATGTCCTACCCAACTTGCCAACCGCTCTTAATGTGCCCCTCCGTGAACTCATGACATCGTTTGATGCTACTGTAGTGTGTATGTTACTCTTCGTTTCGTAACATTAAGAGTGCCATGTGAGGAATTCCATGACTGTGGGAGCAGGGCACTTTGACAAGTGTACTTGATTTTTTCTTCCTGGGCAGCTTCTATAGTGGAGTACTACTCGTGTAACAACGAAATGTGTCCTTTCCTACGACTATCTATCCCAAAATAAGAAGTTTTAACTTGTCTACAAATGATTGGGCATTCGATTGCCTTCTGTAACACGCAGTACGCACGATGAACGAGCTAGCGCCTAGCGGGAGAGACGAAGCATGAGCGGAACCTTTTTCCTGCCTCCAGAAACCCTAGGGAGGGGATCTCAGTCTCACAAATGGAAAATATCTACCAAAACAAGGAGCTGAGACAGAGCCTGAGATAAATCCAGAGAGATGGGGATGGGGGAGCACGGCATTAAACAACGCACCAACGACCCGAACTGACCGGCATTCATGTCCCGCGTCCTGCCCCTCTCTCGTCCCCGTGAAGTAAACTGCAAAAAAAGAGACGTCACCCGCGCACAGGCAGGCGGCACTGCAGCACCAACACCCGCCCCGCGTGTGCCGCACAGCACTAGCGCGGTATCGCCTCGCCAGTCGCCACCACCGCAAGGCACCAGCACCGCCCGCCCCAGAACCCAAGAGAACCCCTAAACTACCCACCGGCCGCAAATCCTTAACCAAAAGAGGTCATCTTTCGTGGAGCAGTGCTCGCGCGAGAGCTCGATCCGTAGCCATGGTCTCGTCTCCCTCACCCTCCCCTCCCTTCCCCTCCGTGGTAAGTGTGCTCTTTATTTCTGTTGTCTTCTCCGTTAACGTGTTTGGGGTTGGCAATGCTTACCTGTTAGTTGCAATGTTAGGGCTCTGAATCGAAGCAGCCTGGTGGCACGATGTCCTCGGAGAGGGTGGACCAGAAGTATGCGCACGTCGCGACGCCGCTCCACAATCGCGGCGGCGGCGGCGGCAAGAAAACGCCGCGGCGGGCGAAGAGCGACGGCGGCGGTGCCGACTCGGCGGCGTACGTCGCGGCGGTGTCCTGCTCCGACTGCCGCTTCAAACAGCGGCTCCTCGCACCGGCGTCCCCGGGCGCCGTCATCCGCTCGCTGTTCGTCTCGCTCACCCGCCGCTCCACCCCGCGGTCGTCGCCGTCGCCGACGTCGGCCTCTGGCGGCGACGGAGGGGACGGCGAGCAGTGGCGCCTGGCCGCGGCCGACCTCTCCAGGCGGCTCGCCACGGTCACGCGCACGCGCGACGAGGCGCTGGAGGATACCACGCGGCTGAGGCACTCCCTCGCCGAGCTGGAGCTCAAGCTCTCGCGCCTCGAGGCGCGCGTGCTCCCCACTCCCTCGGCCGCCGCCTTCCCCGTCGAATCTTTCCTCCGGGCCGTCTCGACGGCGCGCGCCGCGGTGCGGAACCTCGCGCGCGCGCTCTCCACCCACCTCCGCAGCCCGGCGAGCCCCGGCCCGAACCTCGAGAGCTTCCTGAATCGCGCGTTCCACGTGGACTTCGAGCTCGACACCGACGGAGACGTGCACACCGCGGATCCGGCGGGCCGGTGCGCGGCCAACTTCGCGGCATACCACGCCGTCGCAGCGCTGACGTGGGAGGAGGTCCTCCTCCACGGCACCAAGCACTACAGCGAGGGACTAAGCCGGTTCTGCGACGCCAAGATGAGCGAGGTGGTGTCCTCCCTCGGTTGGGCGCGCGCGCGCGCGTGGCCGGAGCCGCTGCTGCAGGCGTTCTTCCTGGCCGCCAAGGGTGTGTGGGGGGTTCGCCTCCTCGCGCGGTCTGTCCACCCACCGCTCCCCGTCGTGCGCGCGGACCGCGGCGCGCGCTTCGACTCGCGGTTCATGGAGGACGCGGCGGCAGGGCGCGCCGGGCGGCTGGAGCCGGCCAGCGTGAAGATGATGGTGGCGCCGGGGTTCCACGTGTACGTGGCCGGCGCCGGCGTGGTGAAGTGCAAGGTGGTGTGCTTCTACAACAGCAGCCGCACTGGCAGCCACAGAGATGGCGGGAGCAGCGCGAACGGGGGTGTGGGGCTGGGGAGTAGCTGTAGCGATGTGAATGGGAGTGTTACTGATGCGGTGGAGAGCTGTAAGACCAGTAGTAGGGTGGTTACATAGGTAAAAGGCACGATGATGATTTTTATTTGTGTGGTAAAAACAGGACCTGCATTTGACTGTTGTGTGAATACTTGTGACTTGATCACGAACAGTTTCTGTAATTTCACTTGTGTAATCTTGGTTTTCTGGAGTGCAAGATTTTTTGTTTGGCCCAAGCAGCATTTCTGCATTGCAATACATGTACCGGAGTATGTGAATGCGCCATTTGGTGGTTTTGCCATCATGGCGCAGTAGCCATGCATGGGCGATTGGAATTGGCTGAGTGGACCTTCCAACGATCTTAACCGCCAAGCACGCGCTTTTGTGTGTTTCTTTTCCCATCATCACTCTCTACTCCACTCTCCTCTCATGTTCATTTTTTCTTTTTTGTTAGTAGGGTGTTCATGTGTTGCCACAAAATATATCATGCTCGCCTCCAGCCCTCTCCCCTCCATCCGTCATGGCCCACTCCAGTCTCCACTCCTGTCCCCTCGCCTCCCTCCCCACTAGACTCGCCGCCGCCTCCATCTCTCATCCTCGTTGGTATTTTTGCGTGTCAATAGCGATGGTGGTGGCCGACAGGAGATGTGGAGCAAAAACAAGGTTGGGGCTCGAGCCACCGCCGTATGGACCGGCACAAGAGTCTCCGCCTCTCGTCATCATCCAGTCCCCTTCCCTTCCCTCCCTCGTCGCCCTTTCCACCAAACTTGCCGCCACCTCCATCTCCCTCCTTATTGACACCTCCGTGCGTCGATAGCAACGGTGGCGACCGATTGGAGACGTGGAACAGAAGCGAGGTCAGAGCTCGAGTCCATCGTCGATGTGGATTGTGCGATGATGAGGTCACTTGCCTCTATCTCGCTCGGCCGTTCGCATCCGCTCTCGCCTCCCACCCCTCCCTCCCTCGCTCTCTCTCCTCTCCTCCCCTAGTGCCAACACACGTTTATGCGATGGTGGCGGGCGACCGGCGATGGAGCGGAAGCCAGGGTTGGGTTCGAGCCATGCCAACACAAACCGACATGACAACGAGGTCACTCGCCTCTGTCTCACTGGATCCATTCGCGCTCAAGGAAGCAGATGCGACGGTTGGGTGTGGAGGTGAGCATATGCGGTAAGGGTAGGGCGGGGCGGAGCAGCGGGGGTTCGTTGTTTTTTCGTACGTAGGGTGGGACCATCATCTTGCTGCGCGGGGGTAAACTCTTTCTTTTATTAGTTGAGATAAGATAAGGATAGGCGGGGTGGGGCGAACAACGAGGGTTCGTTGTTTTTTTTTTTCATACGCAGGGTGGGATCATCTTCCCGCTGTACGGGGATAAACTTCTTATTTTATTAGTGTGCAGGGTAAACTCTTTCTTTTATTAGTTATAAGATAAGATAAGAAAATGAAAAAGCGGGAGACTTTGAGTAATAGAAAAGCAATATGGATTATGGGTAGGTTGCTCATTGGATTTGTTAAGTGTTACTTTCGTCAGAAGCCCAAAGATGAGAAAAAAGTTTCCTTTTTTAGAGGAAGACGCGAAAGAAGTCAAGAACCCTTGTCCAGTTAACAGCCGGGCTAGCACCCATGCCGGCCCATTAACACATACGACCACGGAATACCCACAGCCCACAGAGCCCAGATCAATTCTACCTCATCATGTGGCTTCTGCTTCAGCGACTCAGCGTGCTGCGTGCGGCCGTGCACTCGGAAGTTTCGTCGCTCGGCGTCATCCATACGAAGACTAATGGCGACCACCATGCGGAGCGCCAGCCTCCTATGGCTCGGCTTCCGCCATGTCTCCTCCCTTCTGTTCCAGGGGCCCCTGTCTCCCGCCCCGAGATTGGGCCTCGGCCTGGGCCTCGGCAGTGCTGGGCTGGTTCGGCTCCGCTGCTCGGCGTCCGAGGCCGGCGACGGCGGGGGCAAGAAGGTGTCGGCGCGGCTGGCGCTGACGCAGCAGGTTCTGCGCGACGCCGAGGAGCGCGCCGCCTCGGCCGGCTCCGACCCCGCCCCCAAGATCACCCTGGGTAACCAACTCCAACTGCCCTAATGACTCCCCTCTTGTACTGTATTTGGTGCCTAAATCCCAATTGACGCCTGCATATCAAAAAAGGACACGCATCAAATCCTAACAAAGAAACGGAAGACTTGTATTTGTTTATTTGTAACTTATGACCCGAAACATATAATCTGGGATTAAGATCACGATGCATATTTGGCTATTTGTTAGCATCTGTTGTACAAAATGCTTACAGAACAAGAAATGGGCATCTGTTGTAGGTCCATTCTAAATAGCCGGCTAGCCCCTGGGGACTTGGCTCTCCTGATTGCTGATTCAAGCGTATGTGCTACGTATGCATCCATTTCATGCTAAGGACGTCGTTCTGCCGGTACTAACATAGCCTCCCTAGAATCTATAAAGCTGACAATGCGGTGAATGCTAGCTGTGAACAAGATTTGGTTGGTGTGTTGTCAATGTGCTGTTTGTTACTTGTAGTGTGGAAAGCAAGTTCATCAAGCTTAGAAACGCAACTAAGCAAGATTAGGTAGAAGCAAAAAGAGGAAATATTGGGGACGGTTGTGAGGTGATAGTGAACTTTTTGTTAGCAAATTGCTATATTTAACAGTAGTATGTGCCCATAAGTTAATCTAAAAGGTAATAGAGCATCTTGTCTGATTGTTGCGAGGCGATTCATGAGAAATGAGAATGCATATTCTTGTCACAACTTATTGAGGATGTTAGTAATTCTGGTGCAACACTGAGTGATTGATTGTACTAGGTGTATATGGAGTTATGGACCGGACCAAGAAAAAAAAGTCTAGAGAAATGGCTAAAGCATATAGATGGCATCTGGCAAATCTTTTTTTCAACAGTATACATGGTTTATCCCAGTGTTATTTGTTGATTTCTGATTACCATGTGTCCAATTGTTTTGTGAATTGCCAACCTGTTCTGAAGCACCCCATTTTATGTCTGCAGACCATGTTACTGTTAACTTTGCAAGAAGTGGGGGGCCTGGTGGTCAGAATGTTAATAAAGGTTTCACATTTTTCCATTCTACTTTTGCCTGTTTATGTAA
Organism: Ampelocalamus luodianensis; assembly: GCA_036346255.1. Taxonomy (NCBI): domain Eukaryota; kingdom Viridiplantae; phylum Streptophyta; class Magnoliopsida; order Poales; family Poaceae; genus Ampelocalamus; species Ampelocalamus luodianensis. The sequence goes on from CM070621.1 coordinate 27,905,312, forward strand.
ACCATTGTTTTAAGTGTTTTCCTTGCATTCTATCATCACATCAATTTTTTTTGCATGGTATTTTTTTTAATTGAATCAAATCTTAGTTCAACATTCTGAAACTAATGAGTGTTCAGTTAGTCAGTAGCATGTTTTGTTTCGTCATTTGTCATGACCAAATAATTGCTGTTGGCCCATTAAGTGTATATTTGTATTCAGGGTGTCCAAATAGTGACTACTAACTATGGCATTGTGTCCACTGAATGTTCTGTGTTTTCCCCATTTATGTTTGCCTCTTAATTCTAAAATTTGCACTATCATTTTACAGTCAATACAAAGGTTGACATGCGGTTCAATGTTAAGGAAGCTCATTGGCTTGGAGAGAGGATTAGGGAACGAATATTACAAACGGTTCAACAAACCTCCTTATTTTGACCTCTTATTTGTCTATGTTGCTAATATGTTTGAATATGATTCTAGTTTATGTTGTTTACTTTTCATGGATTTACCTTATTTGTGCTTCCTTGTATGTACTTTTGTACTATATTTTGTATCTCTTTTCTAAATCTAGTATAGAGGTAGTTTACGTTTTAAGTTCTCCGTGTGCACAGGAAAAGAACCGGATAAACAAAGATGGAGAGCTTGTGATATCTTCTACAAAAACTAGGACACAGAAGTAAATGTTGCTTAGCTAGTTCATTTGGTTATCTTGTTTGGATAGCAACTGACAGGTTTTATCATCTTAGGGGCAACATTGAAGATGCTTTGCAGAAAATACAGGTACGCTTCATTCATTTCAGGTCTTTGTCTAGAAGTAATTTGTATAGGGCTTATGTTTCTGTTCTCATTTATCTTTATAGCTTACTCCCTAAATATTTCGTGAGCAGGCAATCATTGATGCTGCATCATATGTTCCTCCACCCCCTTCAGAAGAGCAAAAGAAAAAGATTGAAAAAATGTAAGTTTTTTCTATTCACCATTTGCTTCCTTCAAATTTAGGTGCCAATGTGTGGTTCTTATTATGACAGAGACTGCACCAAAAAGCTCAATTATTTCTCCAGAAATGAAGATCTACGCAATACTGTTTATGATTTCCTAAACGGCTTGCACTTTGAAAAACTAAAGATTTAGTTCTGTTCAGATTAGCTCATCAGTTGCTACTTCGTTGGATTATTTCTTTTAGGAGATTATAGAAACCTTCTGTATGTGTATACTCTAAATCTTTGCTGTTGTATCTCTGATTCAGACACGAGAAAGATAAATTGTCAAATTACACTAGTTAACTCAGTTGTTCTTTGTGTCATCACAGTGCTGCAACCGCTGAGAGGAAGAGACTTCAAAAGAAGAAAGTACTTTCACAGAAGAAGGAATTTAGAAGGAACAGAACTAGCTGGGATTGATTGCAAGATAACAAGATTGTCTTTCTGTCTCCCGTTATTTTGAGGTGGCCAAGCTTTGTGCATGGTAAATGCTGTTGTTTTGCGTTCCTTAATCTACATTTTGTACTTTTACTGTCTATATGTCACTAACATGAATACCACATTGAATCAGACATTGATTACTGGCATTTGCTCAGCGTGGTTCTTGGAGATAGCTTCAGCTGATCCTTACACCCGTAAATATGCATACGTCGACAACAATAAGGGTCAAACATGGTGAAGATAGCTTCACATGTTATCTGGACACTCATCTGTAAGGGTCAGCTTCACAACCAGTTTTTGCTTCATCCATTGGAAACCAGCGCCTGCCGGGAAACATGGCTTTTGTCCTAATACGCACTATACATCAGTGGTCCTGATCCCTGAACTTATCAGATGCATCACATGTTATCTGGACACTCATCTGTAAGACTGTAACAATCATTCACCCAATTATAAGGGTCAGCGCCACCATTGAGAGCCGTGGTACGTCTTCCGAGCGTTAGTGTACCTAGCTGAACATTGAGCTTTTGGCGTCAACATGGTGCTACTGCTACGAGCTTGTACACAGTGTGTGTATTTCACAGTAACAATGGGCAGCGTTACTAAGGTGATATGAGGGGTAAAAACGAGGTACCAGTACCACATAACGAATGGCCTCGAATGGACAATAACCATTGAGAGCCGTGGTACGTCTTCCGAGCGTTAGTGTACCTAGCTGAACATTGAGCTTTTGGCGTCAACATGGTGCTACTGCTACGAGCTTGTACACAGTGTGTGTATTTCACAGTAACAATGGGCAGCGTTACTAAGGTGATATGAGGGGTAAAAACGAGGTACCACATAACGAATGGCCTCGAATGGTACAAATACCGTCACCAGTTAACCACTGCACACGCGGTCACGCCATCTGGTATGGGCGTATTGCACGATCCTAATGGAACATGTACAAGAAAATTGGCTGAAACTCTCACAGGATCATGTAGCTCCAGTTTTTTCTCTATCAAAATTTAGTGTCTCGGCTCACCATGCAGCGTCTGTTCATCATTATTACCCGCTTAAACAGCTCCACACGCATCGGTAGCAGGCGTGCAGCGGAGAGGTCTCAGACTGTCAGATGAAGGACCTTGTGAGTTGTGCCCCTCGGCAGGCGGCCGTTGTGCGAGCACAGCGACGCACCGTACACACCCCGCGGGTCAGATGCCCGGGCGCATGCCGGCATGGACGGCAGAGCTCGCCAGGTCAGACCCGGTCTGCTCTGCTCAGCACCCCCGACCCCGAGATGCGCCATGCGGTTCCCTCGTCATTCGCGCCGACCGTGTCAGAGGACGGGAGTCGCGCAGCGAGCCGCGAGCGTGGTGGCATTGACTGGCTGGTCAAGAGCTCGCCACTGACCAGTTTGCCCATCAGTCTGGCCGCTAGGTCGTCCGTCAGTCACGTCGCATCGCACCATTTGCCCCGCCGACCCCGTCTCGTCGCTCCACGGATGTGAAGTCCGACGCGACACGGGCGTGGAAAACCCCGGCCGCGGCGGAGGGAATTCAAAGCTATAGTGCGTCACGGAGACTCGGCAGCGTCTCCCTCGTGTTTTATGAAAGCTGAAATGCGGGTGTGGTGCGGCACCGGCACGGGCGGACGTCCAATGGACTTTGTTTCGCTGGGTGGCTCGTGCCCTCGGCCGGTGCCGGTGCCGGTGCCGGTGCCGGCGCGGTCGAGGCGGGGGGGAGCCGAGGCATCCGCGCGCTCCGCGGGGGATACTGTGTTACGGTCAATGGAACTGGTGCTCCAATGCAGTGAATTGTAAAACTGTTCCTACCGTCGTCTTGTAGCATTGTTCGTTGTCGCTCACGGCCGGAAAGAAGACGGCAACATTTTTGCTGGGACTCACCCTGGTATTCCCACTTTTAATGTTGCATGTACTATTGGACTATACGTGCTTCGTCTTACACAGGGCTGCTTCACTTCCACGTGACATTGCGTTGGAACATTTAGGAGTCGCAGTTTAGACTCGCCTGCTTCGTCCAGCCTTCCGTTTCGCGTGATTTTACACATGGTCACATGGAGTCGCCCCTTCATCGATGATTCAACAAGTGTTTGTTTTAAGGAACCAGTGGGTGAATTCAATCCTAAGTCTGAGCGTGAACCGTTGTTTGGTTTAAAGAATGGATGAGTCGGTGGTATAGCTAAGTAACTCCTCGTTACAAAAAATCTATGAAAAAGATGGATATGATCATCCATTTAAAATCACGCGACCATTCTGTGAAGGACTAACCAATCTAAGGGTGAGTCGGTACATCAAATCAAACACCTCATGTATTTTAGCATATAGACTATTAATGAACCATGAAGGTTTTTACTAAGTTATCCCTTGAGGGGCATAGTGCCCATGAGGTAAATGGCAGAGGCCTTGCGATAAAACCTCAGCTTGCAATTAATCAGAGAGAACACGACGAACATTTGGAGGATTGTGATATGAATTTTAGGAATTATACTCAAATCTTCTGTGAAAATTCTTACATTTCAAATAGTTTTTTTTGTTGACGGCGAGCTAGCAACAGCAAAAATTTGAAAACAGCATTTTTTGCTGCAATATCTAGTATTGACTAAAAATACACATGGCACTTGAGTTAGAGGTGAAATGGAAAGCAAACTTTTATTGGAGAAAAAAATAGTCGTTCTAACCACTTTTGCTAGCTTTTAACCGGACAGCTTGGACCGTTCCATAACTATGGCTAGAAGGGTACCCAGCACAGAGCGACGTACGCACTGTCTTCCACTTCCGCCACCGCTAAACCTTTTCGAAAGAATCCCCAAATCTCGCACGCCCCAAAGCCCGAAACCCTAGCTTCGCTTCCTCCCCCACCGCCGTTCCCATGGCGATAGGGCTCCAGCGCTTCACCGACATTGCAAGCGACGGCGCACCCCGCCTCGACGGCGCCTCCGGTGAGGAGCTCGTCCGCGTGGACCGCGCCGCCTCCGTCGCCCTCGGCCGCCGGGCGCCGGAGCCCCCGGGAACCCTTTTCGTCACCACTAGGTAGCGAGTTGATGGCTGATGCGACTGCCTGCCTGCGCCGCGGCCATCTCTTCTGATGCCTAATGTTACGTTCACCGTTTGCCTTTCCGTTTTTAGGAGGGTGATTTGGCTCAGCGAGGCGGAGAAGGGCAAGGGCTACGCGGTGGACTTCCTCGCCATCACGCTCCACGCCCTGTCGCGCGACCCGGAGGCGTACCCCTCGCCTTGCATCTACACGCAGGTGATCGGGGAAACAAACTCTCCTTTTACTGTTTTTGTAGTGCTCGCTGTAGAGTTTCCTGCTGCTGCGGTCTAATTGGGCGAATGGTCGATCATGTGTAACTCTCATGTTTTAACACTTGTTTGTTTGAAGTTGGGGGGTGTACTTCAGCTTGGACTGACCTGGATAATGGTTATTGTCCTGTGGTGATTTAGTTGTAAGTTTAGTGTTGATAGTTGGGTTGATATCACATCTCAGCTCGGAATGCTCATATTGGGAGGCTCTTTTGATCACAGAAAGCTTTCTTTTGCTGTTTCTTGTATATTATGAGAATACCTTGCAGCTTGGAGAGACAAGGAGCTTTGATTTGTGGGTCAGGGAGAGGTCGTTGAATGTAGGATTTGTGTCACACGACAACAATTTTTTAATTTATGATAATTGCAGTGATAGGTTTTATCTGTAACATAAATTGTAATTTGGCGCCATTATGGCTTTGTTTTTGTAGCTTTTACTAGATTTGGTATTTTACTTGGTTCGCTCAACTTGAGATGTCCTGTTGGCTGATACGGTATGGTTGATCAGCTCAGAATCTCAGATACTTATGGTTGTTGTACTTAATGTAGCTCAGCTCATATATTTCCATTGTTGGACTAGACTTGCAAAATTCTTAACAAGGAATTACAGTCTGTAACATGTATACGGCTGGCCTGGTGTAGCATTTATGGTTAATTTCTCAATAGGTAGCATGATGTGTGTTATCTCTTATTCAGTTTACCCATTTCCATTTGTAACTCATTTATAAGTTACTGCTTGCCGGATGCTGTTAGAGTGTTAGGACTTGTATTAACCCTACTCTGTACTCTGTAGTGTAGAAAAAGAAAACTAACTTTGTTTTGTATACAAAATCAACCTAATGTTGGTAGAGTCGTCGTGAGTAAGATTGCTGTTGAACTTATTGAAGAGCTTTTGGTCCTAATTTCTGACAGATTCTCAATTTGTCCTTTGTGGTCAGTAGGTAGGCAGTAATGTTTGTCTTTTTTTTTGAACTCTGGTGCTAATGCTTGATATTCCACCTGTTTGATTTGAAGATTGAAGCGGAAGCCAACTCTGATGAGGAGGGTGGTGAATCAGATTCTGAAGCAAATGGTGAACTACAGCTAGCAAAAGTCTCTGAAATGCGTATTATACTGTCAGACCCTGCTCAAAGTATCCTTTTATATTAGTGTGTCATTCAAATACTTGTCTTTTGTTGTATTTTTTTGTCTGGTGCTTTTATGCTGGAGTTCAAGTGCTGCTGACTTAATTGTTAAGAACTAGTGAACGATTTTAAGGTTGTCTTCCAGGGTGCTAATTCACTTTACTTTACTTTCTTTTTGAGGGTATTGTTTACTTTACATTTTGCATTATGCTCCTGAAGTGTGAATCTTCAGTGTGAGCTCAGTTGCTCTCAAGGAGAGCTTTGGAAGTGGGTTATGTTTCCATCTCTTTCGTAACTTCTCAAAATCAATAAATGAATGAAATTAAGTAATAAAGATAATATTTTAGTTGATAGATTTTGATCCAACTTCTTGAAATCTGTTACACAATCTAATTTTATACAACTTGCTGCATTATGCAAAGAAATCTCATAATTGAATCTTGGATACTTGTAGGGGTGAAAACGGATCGGATAGTTTCCGACCGATCCGAACGGAAACGGATTCGGATTGTCTCGGATAATTTTCGGGTTGGAAAACGAATTCAGTTTTTTTTTGCCTGAAACGGAAACGAATACGATAGGTATGCTATCCGGCGGATACGGAAACGAATACGGATTATCCGGATAAGACGAAGTCCGGATTTCAGCCCAAAAGAGGATTTTGGCCCAAAAGAGGAAAGGAGATTTTAATTGATTTCCAAATTTCAGAAAATGCAACAAATCAAATAGTCTTTTAGAAAATAGCAAATAGAGTTTAAAAATTCTAGAAAAAATCACAGAAATTCCTTGAATTATTTTTAAGTTAATAAAATTAATTCCAACTCAAAGTTGGTTTTATTTTTTTGTATATAAATTATTTTAAATTTTTGAAAAATAGGAAAAACCTTTTAAAATTCAAAAAATTCATTAAATTAATTAAAGTTTTCTTTTTCAATTTAAATCCAATAAAATCCCAGAAAACTCAATAAATTTAATTTTTGACATTAAAAACTAGGAAATTAAATAATTGACTTTATTTTATTATTTTTCCTTTTTAACGAGGAAAACTCTTTTAAATCTTAGAAAATCCAATAAAATAATAACTTTATTAATTTTATTTTTGGTAACATACTTTGGGATGCTACAGTCATTTGTGTATAGATTAACTATCCAGATCCAGCTCTAATCGATGTTAGTGTGAACTAAGTTTTATGTATGTGATGAACTAAGTGTGAATATGTCATGACTTGTGACTTTGTGAGTTATGATTTATAAGCTAAATATGGTAAACTAAGTGTTATGTTTGTGATGAATTAGTCAATGCAGTTTGCTAGTGCCAATGTTATGTATAGTTGCTAAAAATATGAAGAATTCATGAATGTTTGCATCAAATAAATTAGTTATATGTTTTTGTTAATTTCTGGCATACAATTTAAGGGGTTTTCATGTTCAGAAAAAAATCCGCGACCGTATTCGTATTCGTATTTATATCCGGGGTATTCGTATTCGGGAAAAAATCGAAAACAAATATCGCAGAGCCATTATCCGTTCGTATCCAATCCGTTTTCACCCCTAGATACTTGTTTTACAAACTGAATTCAATTCTAATCATGCCAGCAGACTACTGTTAGATATGTATATTGCTTATGGTGTTCTTTGTATATTCACTAACACCTGCACATGTTATATTGGCCTTTGGCCCATTGGAATAGATCAAGGGTTCATTCCAACAACTACCACTTGTTCTTGAAACACCTGTGTTATTTCCATTGCAAGCTTTGGATCCTTGACAGAGCTTCAGTGGATGCACTTTTTGACGTCTTCTGCCATTGTGCTGAACTGAACCCTGATCCTAATGCTGGTAAGTAATGTAAGTTACAGTTAATACTTAAAAAACAAAGCTGTGCTACAGGGCTGTGTGTACTTTTGAATTCCCAGAACGCAATGAAGAGAATGTCTGGTTCCATGGTGAAGATATGGCTGATGGTGACTGGTTTCATAGTGTTGAAGAGATGGTTGATGGTAATTATTCACGGCACATTTTATTTGCATTTTCTGATAATGTTTGAACAGAGCATTGATATGTTATCTTGCATGCAGGAAATGATCCTGAGTCCCAATTTTTTAATGCCAATCCGATAGGTCAAAATGGTGGATATGATCTCAGTCGTTCAGTACTTGAGGTATGCACTGGATTGATTTATGTTAGTTGTTACACACTTCAAGTTTAGTTCATGGCTAGGTACACCTATAAGAGAAGTGAATGTTAAGCTGAGATAGCTCTTGTTTTCACAAAGTTGTAACTTAGTATCTTCTTTTGACGTTCACCAAAGACCAATATTTAAGATGGATATATAAGACCATAATGGACCATGTGACAATGGGTGCATCTGGGTTGCGTAGCTGAGAAAATGCTTATTAACCAGGTTATAAAGCTTATATTCAATGGTACTGAGCACTTATGCTTATGGATGGGCAGCATCACGATTCTCAAATTAATTAGGATAATTTGTTATCAACCTGTAGTGAGTCAATCATTGAGAAGACCGGCATGTATTATCTGTTCCAACACAATTTTACGAAATTAAGAATCTAGAATTATCTTTGCACGTGTTATTAACCCTCAGCTAATATTGCTGATATTTACGCTTGCAGCTTCAGATCAATGACCAGCGTTTCGAGGATGCAGAGGAAGAGCAGGAGAGCCGTGAAAATGGACATTAGAAGCAGTCTTATGTTCATTTTACTTATCATGTTCCTCGAGAGGACCATGTCATTGGTTCGGTTGTAGATCACTATTGATGCAGCTTGGTTCGCTTCATACTGTTTCTTCCACTCTTTTTTTTTTTTTTGCCTTTCTTTATGTTATAGGATCAACATCTCTGGGCGACCTTGTTGCATCGATGGTAGCTTTTGTGAGAAAAGGTCTTGCTGCTGGTCAAGAATGTAACTTGTAGAGCATGATGGAGAATCGAGTGATGTAATCCAATACTTTTGATCTAACAAATAGAAGGGGGAGATGAGGAGAAGAAATCTACTCTCTTTTCCCATGTATATCATGGTACTATTGTATTATTATATTATTTATGATCTCAATATTTGAAAGTACTATGGTGGAAATGTAACCCCTTATTGTCACACAAGTCACAACTGTTAACTGGACGTGTTGCCAGTTAGAATAGTGCTCGTTGGTTGTTAGGTATCAGCCCCGAATTCTTTGCCCATTGGTTACTCATGTATTCCAAATTGCAATGCATATAAGTAACAAAATGGAGTGGTTTATGTGACAAGAAAAAAATCGCAGAAATTATTGACGGAAACATATACGGGGAACATCAGGTCTGATGAAATATAAATTTGAGTAAAGTACATTGTAAGTCTCTAAATTTGGTCGGGGGTTCACTTAGGTTCAACATTTTTGAAAGTGTCTAATCCGGTACCTAATCTTTTTAAGTGGGTCAAGCAGGTTCAAAACAGCCGGACTAGCATTGACCGGTGACGTGGAACGTTGACCCGACCTGCGTGGCTCCAGCGTGGCACAAGTTCAAGGGGCAGAGTAGGAAGGCTTGGCCGGATTGGAGCGCCGGTTGTCGCCGGCGATGGGGCGGCACGGAGGAGGTGGTTTGCCCCAAAATGGGTTGACAGGGAGCTAGGGGAGGCAAGGTCGCGACTCCGGCGGCTCGTGGTGGCGCGCAAAAACGCGTGGTGGCCGCCGTGGGGTGACAAGGTGCGGCGACGAGAGGTTAGGGAGGAATTAGAGCGCGTGAGCTAAAGGGAGGTACAGGAGCACGTGGGGCGCTCGTGACGGCGAGGAAGCACCGAGGTGGTGCAGCGGCGTGGTCGGGCCGGCGCGGGAGGTCGCCGTGGCGGGATCTCAAGAGAAAGAGAACCCAAATTAGAGGTAGGGTGAGGTCAAAGGGTGCTAGGAGATGCTCCCGTGGGGAGGAATCGAAGAGGGGGGGGGCGGAGAAGAGGCGGCAATGGAGGTGGTGGGTTTGGCCGGTCGCGGGGAAGAAGACTCGCGCGCAGCTCCCCGGTGGAGGATTCCTCCTCGTCTTCCTCTCTCGGCGCTGGGAGCTCTAGGAGCTCTGTGGTGGAGGCTACTCCGCCGGCAACGCAAGCGTCCGCGGCAGCCAACGCGCCCATGCCCTGCCTTGCATCACATCACCGCTCTGCTGCCAAACCATGCCGCATTGACACCATCGCTCGAGTGCATCGCCTCTCCACCGAGCTCTCCGCCAATCCTCTCGGCCTATATAGGTCTTCACCGAGCCACCATGGCCTCCCCTTGACCCAGCCTCCTCTCCATCTCCATTCCCTTCCTCCACGAGCTCCAATCGAGCCAAAAAACCGAATGCCAAGCGCCGGCTGCCCGAACCGCTGCTCGCTGTTCCGACCGCCGCAGTGTTCTCTGACCACCACCGGCCGCGTCATGGTGCGCCCAGAACCACGAGGAGCAAAAGCCCTCACTCCAATTGAGGAATCCTCCACCGGGGAGCTGCGCGCGAGTCTTCTTCCCCGCGATCGGCCAAACCCACCACCTCCATTGCCGCCTCTTCTCGGGGCCCCTCTTCGATTCCTCCCCACGGGAGCATCTCCTAGCACCCCTTGACCTCACCCTACCTCTAATTTGGGTTCTCTTTCTCTTCAGGATCCCCGCCAAGGCGACCTCCCCGCGCCGCCGCTGACTCACGCCGCCAGACCACCTCGGTGCTTCCTCGCCATCACCGACTGCCCCTACGTGCTCCAGGTACCTCCCTTTAGCTCATGCGCGCTCTAATTCCTCCCCTAACCCTCTCCGTCGCCGCCGCACCTTGTCACCCCCACGGCCGGCCGCCGCGTGCCTTTGCCGCGCCGCCACAGAGCCGCCGGAGCCGCGACCTTGCCTCCCCTAGCTCCCCTAGCTCCCTGTCAACCCATTTTGGGGCAAGCCACCTCCTCCGCGTCGCCCCATCGCCGGCGACAACCGGCGCTCCAATCCGGCCAAGCCTCCCCTGTCTCTGCCCCTTGAACTCGCGCCACGCTGGAGCCACCTTAGAGCCACGCAGGTCGGGTCATCGTTCCACGTCACCGGTCAATGCCAGTCCGGGCTGTTTTGGACCTGCTTGACCCACTTAAAAAGATTAGGTACCGGATTGGACACTTTCAAAGATGTTGGACCTAAGTGAACCCTCCGACCAAGTTTAGGGATTTACAGTGTACTTTACTCTATAAATAAAATAAAAATAAAGAACAAACATTTAAAGGAAAAAGAACTAGCTGGGTCGGTCCAACCTTGTTCCAGTTAACTGCCCGAGCCGTCCAATCTTATACAAATACTCTAGAACCGACCTGTGGCAAAAACCCTAGCCACCGCCGCGCTTAGCCGCTGAGCCCTCGAATAACCGAGCGAGAAAGAGTAGTCAACCCATTTCCCGAGAGCGCAAGAGCAACATGGCGGCGATAGCGGTGTACGGTGGCATCAAGGGCAGGAAGCTGGGTGTTCAGGAGGTGTCAGGCGATAGTGGTGTACAAAATGTTCAGAAGATTCAGATACGCAAGTAGCGAAGAGAAGGGAGGTTTAGAGTGAAGTATGCAATCAGGAGAGCGTTTTGACAGGTTCTCTTGGAAGGTTTAAACGGCTCAGATGCGAGGAGGACGACACGTTAATGCATATTCGAGGGGAGATCTTGAATGTAGTAGTTGCCATTACTCACTGTTCATTATCACCTTTTGTCTTTTCATGCTTTGAGTTTTAAACCCAAACCTGTAATCTCAGGGTGATGTTACGGTGGGTTTATAATACCTGAGACTTTGGAATGAAAGAAGCAAGTCGACAAGCATATTTCTAATGTTTTATAGCTTTAGAGTAAAATAGTTTAGAACTCTAGACCCGTGCTCTTCGTTCTTCCCCATTTCCACCCCAAACCATCCCCAATCTGTCGGATTCTTCGTTGGGGCCTAACAAATTGGTATCAGAGCACGACCCGAGACTGAGGAGATTAAGCACAATACCAGTCCATATGCATCCCCTGCAGTGATGGTGAGGAAGAAAGATGGTAGTTGAAGATTATGTGTGGACTATAGATAGTTAAATAGCATTACTGTCAAGAACAAATTTCAATGCGTGTGATTGAAGATCTTTTAGATGAGCTGAATGGTGCTAATGTTCTTTCTAAGCTGGACTTGAAATCTGGTTATCATCAAATCAGAATGGTTGAAGATGTGCCCAAAACTGCTTTCAAGACACATATGGGACATTATGAGTATTCAGTGATACCATTTGGCCCCACTAACGCCCCTGCCACCGTCCAAGCACTTATGAATGAAATATTTGCTAAACAACTCAGAAAATCAGTGCTAGTATTCTTTGACGACATACTAGTATACATCAAGACCTTGAATGAACACATAGAGCATTTGTGTGAGGTGCTGAAGATATCAAGAAGACACAAACTATTTGCTAAATAGACCAAATGCATCTTTGCCACTGATAAAGTGGAGTATTTGGGACACATTGTATCAGGCGCTGGACTAGCCACTGATCCCAAGAAGATTGAGGATGTATTAAATTGGCTTGTTCCTAGTAGTGTAACAAAACTCAGAGGGTTTCTGGGGCTAACTGGCTACTATAGACGATTTGTTAAGGATTATGGTAAGATTTGCAGAACCCTACATGATGCACTCAAGAAAGAGGGTTTCTAGTGGGGAAAGGATCAACAAACAACATTTGATCTCCTCATGAAGACTATGACTTCCGCCTGCTGTTGGCCCTGCCAGACTTCAACCAACTACTTATACTAGAGACTCATGCTTGTGGTATAGGAAATGGAGTAGTTATCATGCAACAAGGTAGACCTTTGGCTTACTATAGTAAGGCTTTAGGTGTGAGAGTTGGAGCTCAATCAATATAAGAAAAAGAAGCCATAACTATACTGGAGGCACTAAAAAGGCGGAGACACTACTTCCTGGGAAACCAACTGGTGATTAGGACCGATCAGAAAAGTCGTAAATACATGACCTCTCAAAGATTGGTGGAAGGAATACAACACAAGTTGCTGCTCAAGCTTCTAGAATTCGACTACACAATTGAATACAAGAAAATGAAAGAGAACAAGGCTGCTGATGCCTTATCTTGGACAGATGTTGAAAAAATTTGTGAATTCACTTGTATGGCAGTGACTACAGTAACTCTAGAATGAATTGAAGATATCAAGGCAAGTTATGTAAATGACAACAACATAGGGGTATTGATGCAAGAAATGCAGACTAACACCAACCCAGACAACCCATATACCATTGCTGGGGGTGTTATCAGATATAAGGGGAAAATCTGTGTTGGAGGGTCAACTAATGTGAGATAGAAACTCTTAGAAGCATGTCATTCTTCAGCTGTTGGAGGTCATTCAGGGGTAAGGGCTACTTACCACAGGCTGAAACTTCTGTTCTATTGGCCAAGAATGAGGAAAGACGTGGAAGCAATGATAGTTGAATGTCTAGTGTGTCATGTCACCAAGGCTGAGCATGTTTATATTCCTGGATTGCTAGATCCATTGGAAATTCCAGATATGGCATGGACACACATAAGCATGGATTTTACAAAAGCCTTGCCCAAATCAAAAGGGAAGGTGGTTATTCTGGTGGTGGTTGATAGATTGACTAAGTTTGCTCATTTCATACTTTTAAGTCATCCTTATACTGTCCAGGAGGTTGTCCAGGTTTTTATGGATAACATATACAAGTTACATGGAATGTCAACAACCATAGTAAGTGGTAGAGATAGGATCCTTACTAGAAGATTTTTCCAGGAATTTTTCAAAGTTCTGCAAGTGTCATTGAGATTTAGTACAACTTATCACCCACAATATGGTGGCCAAACCGAGCGAGTGAATTGATGTTTGGAATCTTATCTGAGGAGCATGATATTTCAGGAGCCTAGAGGTTGGATGAATTGGTTATCATAAGCAGAGTGGTGGTACATCACCTCATACCACAATTCTTTGAAGATGACTTCTTTTCAAGCACTCTATGGTTACCCACCTCCACACTTTGGAGCATTCCATATCTCTAATGATGTACTGCCAATGACTCAACTGACTTTGGAAGAGAGGGAGAAGATGACTCAAGCTCTAAAGCAAAACTTACTCAAGGCTCAGAACCGAATGAAACAATTTGCTGTTAGAGGGAGATCAGAACATCAGTTCCTTAAAGGAAACATGAGTTATCTCAAGATGCAGCCATATAGACATAATGCATTTGGGCTAACGGGGTCACTTAAGCTCAGGTCCAAATACTATGGACCTTTTCGAGTTATGAAGAAAGTGGGCAAGGTGGCATATCAATTGAATCTACCTAAAGGAGCAGCTATCCATCTTGTATGCCACGTGAGTCAACTCAAGAAACAGTTGGGACCCAAGGCTGTTCCACTCCCTGATTTGCCATTGGTGGGACCTGACTGTAAGGTAAAAACTGAATCCTTGGAAATACTGGAACGTCGAATCGTGCAGAGAAGGGAAGATGTAGTGGCCCAGTGGTTGATCCAATGACAGAATCTAGCTCTGGATGAAGCTACTTGGGAAGATGTGTCGTTTATAAAAAAGGTATTTCGTAATATCCAAACTTGAGGACAAGTTTGATCTAAAGGAGGGGGTAATTGTCAGGCACCCTTCAGAACGAAATGTTCGTAAGATTCAAATTATGAAAATATGTATTATAGTATACAGTACTACTCTAGGGTTGAGTGTATGGTCATAATTAAGGTAATCCACAATGTTACTCGGTCATAACTAACTAATACAGTCCATATTTGTATTTCCGAAAAAATAGTATGCAATGAGATGTCCTTGTATTTAGAAAAGCTATTGTAGAAAATTTGGGATCAACATGGTGCAAAGAGGATGCTTGCCTTGATAATAATATACTTACATTGGATACATAAGTACCGAAGAGAAGGGAGGTTCAGAATGAAATTTGCAACCAGGAGAACGTTTTGACGGGTTCACTTGGAAGGTTTAAACGGCTCAGATGCAAGGAGGATGGCGCGTTAATGCAGATCCAAGGGGAGATCTTGAATGTAGTAATTGACATTACTCACTGTTCATTATCACCTTTTGTCTTTTCGTGCTTTGAGTTTGTAAACCCAAACCTGTAATCTCAGGGTGATTTCACACTGGTTTATAATACCCGAGACTTTGGAATGAAAGAAGCAAGTCGAAAAGCATATTTCTAGTTTTCTACAGCTATAGAGTACAATAGTTTAGAACCCTAGAACCGTGCTCTTCGTTCTTCCCCATTTCCACCCCAAACAGTCCCCAATCTGTCGGATTCTTCATTGGGGCCTGACAGGAAGCCCACGAGCTGCAGCTCAACCGCATCCGCATCACCCTCTCCTCCAAGAACGTCAAGAACCTCGAGAAAGGTACACTAACCCCCACCTCCCCTTGTGACTATTTCGCGACCTGATCTTAATTAGTAGCCCCCGTACTTGCTTATAGACTATCGGGTGGGAGTTTACAATCTATTGTGTACTGGATAATTTGTATGCGAATGTTTGATTAACTGGTTATGCTTTATATCTTAAAAAACCGGTTATGCTTCAGATAATCATATCTATTTGTCAAGTTGTGGCTTGCAATGCTCTAACTGCAGGTTGTAGAACATGTAAATCTGGTGTAGCGTTGTTCATTTGTACTGTATCGATAAAATTTGCCCTATTTGAGGGCTGATGAGTGCCGAGTGCCCTGAAATTTACTCTCATTTTGCAAATTTGATGAAGTTCCCATGTCCAAATTGATGTCTCGTGCCATTATACACAAGAGGTGCTACCGATCGTTTCATTTGTTGTGGTGTATCCAGTTGAGGACTGGGCAAGTCTTGGGGGTTTTGTCACTGTCAATTATGAATCATGATTAAATATGCTATTATCTGCCTGTGCATGCCCAAAATTATGCTCACTAGGTACTGCAGTTGAGAATGTATTCAAGTATTTTCGCATGCTATATCAGGGAAAAGGTTGTATGATAAGACAAGGTGTATCGAACTTTTGCAGACTTGCATTTGGTTGGTTCATATAGCTGATGTTTCTGTGTGTTTACAGTTTGTGCAGATTTAGTGAAGGGAGCCAAGGACAAGCAGCTGAGGGTTAAGGGACCTGTTAGGATCCCCACCAAGGTGCTCCATATCACTACTCGCAAGTCCCCCTGTGGTGAAGGTATTATACTAGTATCTAATTTCTATGCTGTAGCATTAATATTGGCCAGTTGATTGGTAAATAATCTTAGTTACGGTCAAGTAACTAGATTGAATGGATGAAACTTGTTTTTACATCTCGGTTTCCATTGATTACTTGCCTGTTGTTGCAACTTTCGGATATCTGCATGAGTTGTGGTTTTGATCGGTAGGATTTATAAAAGTTTGTATATGTTGTTTGTGTAGCATGAATCCAACTGATTTACATTTGTCAATAGTTCTTTTTTTTGGAGTTATTCTAGTTAGTTCTATCTTGTTTCTTAACATACAAAAATGAATGCCTTGAGATAGGTTGAACATTGATCGATAATGTGTATTTGCACTCATTTTCTTTGTATGTAAATTGTGTCATGTTAGTACTTCTTTGTTACTGCCCTGGTTTTCTGCTTTTCAGTTGTCCATGTCAAATTGTAGCTTGATCTTTATTACTCTATAAGTAGCAGTTGAGGTGGCTATGCCATGTCTAAATTTTGGACTTGACCTTTTTCATGTCTAACTTTATTGCTCTATAACTTTTTATGTGTAACTTTCCTAGCCTTGAAATTTTATGGTCACATTCTGATTTTGTTGATCAGGAACAAACACATGGGACCGGTTTGAGTTCCGCATCCACAAGAGGATTATTGACCTCATCAGCTCCCCCGATGTGGTGAAGCAGATCACCTCCATCACAATCGAGCCAGGTGTGCAAGTTAGCCATGCCATAGACCATCTATATCTTGTTGGTAGCTTTGTGCTCCCCACTCGCGTGCTTGTAACAGACATCCAAGAGAAACAGCATTCCAGACTTGTTTGTGTGTGTGTGTGTGTCTTTTTTAAGCTGTCTATCTAAGGGCTGTGCAACTGCACATTTTTGGTTTAGTAAGCTGTGTTTTCTCAAAATAAGCGGGTCTCTTTTAAGGAGTGTGTTACTGGGGTTTTTTAGCTTGTTCTGTCTTGTGCTGGTTCTCAGCGTGGATGTTTTGATTAGTATTTTGCTCACTAATACATCGGTAAATTCTTCACGTGGTACACATTGGTAGCTGCAGTCTTTCAAAACAGCTCTATTATCCCCGAACACGCGAGCAAGATGGATACTAGAGGGAAAGGACTAGAGATAAGAGATGGACGTCAACTATACGCCGGATCGAGACCTGGCGTGGTCGCTACAGTAGTCACCACTCGTCCACATATCGATTATCATATCCTTCGTATCGCATGTGGGCACGTGTAGGCGCCACCTAGCCGAAGACAGGTTCGTGCTCCGATCCGACGGATAGTGACGTACGACGGTACATGCTAACAACAATCATATGGACTCGATGGGAACGGAATCTCTCGCGTCGCCGACGCCGACGACAGCCGTGCCCGAGCGCGACACCCCCAGCCCGCGGCACGTCTCCTGCGTGCGCGCCAGTGCCGCCGACCACATGAACAACAACGCACGGCACAGCTAAGCGCAGGCGGCGGCGCCTTGCCACGGCCAAGAATCCGTAACAAAAAGGGAATCGTACGCTCGTGCTGGTAAAATCGTCAAGCTAAAATAGTAAAAACACTTTTCTCCCTGTGAAGATACGGCCAGGCCAGGTTTCGAGACGTGTCGTCACGGGGAAAAGAAGGAAGCACTGGCTTCACCAACACGATCTGGGGAAATCATTGTTCAACGTGTGATTCTGATCTGGTGTGGAACTTGGTGTCCAACTCTGCACCGCCACCTGCGATCCATTGGACCGATGACGCTTAACGGTTAAGACAAATGCTTAACCTTGTTGTGTACTGCACGCCAAGGGCCTGTTTTGTTTGTGATTCCAAATAGTTGTATCAAAATTTTGATAATATCAAAACCTAAGTAATACTAAAATCTGAGAAAAAAATAGTATTTGAATCATAGCCTCGTTTACATCTGCCTAGCTAGTCCCGTACAGCATCCAAGCACTACGCATCAGTATTACAACTTAATAGCAGTGCAACTTATGCACATGTGAGTGCATAACTGCATATCACAGCCACCTTTTTCTTTTGCTGTTGAGCGACAAGTACCCTACCATTTTTTAGATGTTTACTAATGCATCAGTATTACGACCTGCTGATAGATGGGTCAAGTCCACGGTGACAAGGACACGGCTCCACGGGTTTCAAAAGGTGCAAAGGAACAAACGAAAGAGAGAGAACTGCGCTGCAACTACTACGATTTTTTTTAAATAATAATATTATTTTAAAAGATAATTACAAAAATAAATAGCAACCCTAAAATATTACACAAATGGCTCCCTGTCGCGAGTTCAACTGGCAACAGGGACTCTGTTAGCCCCATATCGCTGGTCCAACTCCCTGTCGCTAGTTTAACTGGCGACAATGAGTTGAAACCCTAAACTAGTTAGTCTGTTTGTAATTTTCGTAGATTTTCAACGATACGAAATCTGTTAAACTCACAATAATATTTTGTGATCGTCGTATGTTGTTCTAGTACGATGAATTTCTAAAGAATTTTATGAGGACGATGGAGGTATCAATGATTCGTAAGTAAGAAGGTAAGTGTTATTGCGATGCGGCGACAGCGTAATGTATATTAGCGGTCTAGAGGAGGTTGTGGGATATTCCGAATATGCTATACTTTTTCTTACTTATGTTGTATTAAACAGCGGCAATGGATAGCTTTATGGAGACGTACCAGTTTATAAACATCCTTAGTTACATTTTGGTGATATACATGTCTTGACAGCAAGGTATATTAGCGGTGTAGAGGAGGTATTGGGATATTTTGAATATACTATACTCTACCCTACTTCTGAAAAATGATGTTTGGTCGATGAGATGGCCAATAGTGATTTTCACGGCGTGTAGAACTGTAATGTATGAATGAGTTCCAAGAAATAGCTATAAAGCAACTCCATTGGAGAACTCCAGGGAAATGACGCAGCGATAACAATACGTCAGTTGATCGGACAAGGGGGCTACATGGCACACGGGCTAACGAACCGTATTTTTTTCATTTTAACCTTTTTTTTGTTAAAACTCCACATTTATACCCCTGCTCGTCTTATTTCCGATTTTGGACCCGGTGTGCCGTGACTCACGGCGCCGAGCTACTCTGCCTTCGGCGCCATGACTCATGGCGCCGAGGTACCGCCACGCAGCATGACTCACGCCGCCGCCACGATGGCCAGTGCGGTACCGCGCCATGAGTCATGGCGCGGCGTGAGTCATGCTGCGTGGCGGTACCTCGGCGCCATGAGTCATGGCGCCGAGTCAGAAGAGCTTCGGCGCCGCGAGTCACGGCACCACCGGGTCCAAAATCGGAAATAAGACGAGCAGGGGTATAAATGTGAAGTTTTAACGAAAAAGGGTTAAATTGAAAAAAATTCAGGCTAACGAACCAATAACGGTACACACATACCTTTAGGGAATTAGAAATATATGGGACATGTGGACGAAGAGGGTCGAATTACTGCGTGAAACGTGACCATTTGCCCTTATAGCCTAGCTCGGCGTTGTACTCATCGCCTTGCGCCTTAGCTTCGCGGTAATGGCTCTCTTCTGCTCCTTCTCAGCCTCGTGTCGCCTGGCATGCTCGCGTTCCTGCTCCTCGCGCAGCCTGTCCCGCCTCTCTTTCTCGTCCTTCTCAGCTTACAGCGCTTCGAGGCACCTTTCACGGTCCTCGATGTCCTCCCTGACCCAGCTTTTCCGTGTCAGCAACATCCACATGTTGTAGGGGTGGATCTTGTCGTTGATCCACTGGCTGAAGTCGCATAGGCGCGACGGAGACTGCGGTGGGAAGAGAGATGTGGTTATGGCGTAATGGGAAGAAAAATAGTAGTATGCCTTGAAATATGATTTTATTACCGGCTGCCCATGACTCTACGTGTCAAACCTGCGGTCGGGGTAATCCGCGCCGTAGTTTGGGCAGCACCAATAGCGCCGCCCAATGGTCTATTCATCGGTTGATTTGACGCACTTGCAGTCATCCTGACACCAGCAAAGGGGTGGCGCCACCCCCGTCGGGGCCCTTCCGAAGGGCATTCAGCGGGCATAGGAGGGGGCGCGGCTCGACCCAGAATCGTTAGGCGATCGCGAGGTAGCCTCCTCAGATCCTCAAGTTTTGGAAAAGTTTGGTGTGTGTAAGGCTGCTGACTAAACACATGATGGCGAGCAGCGGTCTCATGGGGAGACACCCAGTCCTTCAGAAACTTGCGGATTTTCTCCTATTCCCTTTCCTTGTCCATGTTTTCTAGGTAGTGCTATTGGTGTGGAGTTGCTGGCTGAGTAGCGTTGTATTTATAACAAGAGCGGATGCAGCTGTAGCAGCTCCATTGTGATGAGGCGGATGTGTTTTGTGCCCGCGTGTCACGTCCTGTTTTTCAGAGAGTGGTCACGTCCTGCTTTACAAAGAGCGGTCACGTCTTGCTTTTACACAGAGTGGTCACGTCCTGCTTTGTAGAGAGTGGTCACGTCCTGCTTTACAAAGAGCGGTTACGTCTTGCTTTTACACATAGTGGTCTGCACATCGCTGCACAAAGCTCTCTCCCTCTGAAAAGTAAGCGTTGCAGTGTGTTGTTAGATCAGTTTGTAAAGCTAGCGTGAGGGAGTGAAGGCGTAGAAAGAGAGTAGTGTGGGAGTCCCCATGCAAAATCGTACACATGATCGCAGTTTGCTCGCAAAAAAGAAATATTGAAACACGTGACTAGCACAATAATAGTTGTACATAAATTAATATTTACATGACATGACTGATATTTAGAGGAATAAATATCTGCTGGTGGCCCCTCTTGGGGCGCACCCCGCGTGTCGCCCTGGCCTCGCCCGGCGATGGTTCGAGTACGTCAGATGATGAGGCAGCCTCACTACCCGACCGACACGAGTAGCCTGAGGTGGTGTTGCCAGGGGGGTGTCCTGCGTCGGTTGGGTCGGTCCTGGCGTACTGTACAGCTGTGAAGCTCCCATAGAGAACTGAGTGCCACACTAGTCCAAGAAATCCCCGAGGTGTGCCTCGTCGTGTGACAAGTAATCGTCCTCCCAAGGCAGTGGTTGATCTATGAAGCATTGCGTTACGCACGTAATCATGGCAAAAACCACGAAATAGGATGTTACATGGCAAGCAAGGTTGTCATACTTGGTGCCCTGAAGGCATGCCCCGACGACTCCGTGTACTGCTGCCCTGTGTACGGGTGGAGCTCAGGACCTGCAAGAGAATATTGCCGTTAGTAACTAGTGGGATTCAAAATAAAGAAACACTACATTACGCATGTAATCATGGCGAAAACAAAGCAAAAGAACGTTAGGCAGGCAAGCAAGGTGGTTATACCTGGTGGTACGAAGGCGTGCCCCGACGATTCTGTGTACTCCTGCCCCACGTGTCCCGCGGTGCTCCCACCACGATGCCACGACGACATGCTCGCCATGTCCGGGGCAGGAGCCCGTAACCGTGAACCACCTCGGCTGACCCCTCGTCCTCACACTGGTCGGTCCACCAGATCCCTCGGCGTGCGATAAGTCATGATCTGTATGCCTCGTCTCGCCGTCTCCCTGATCTGCTGCAGGCCCCCTCTGGTGTCTCCTCAGCATCATCTACTGTGCGGATCTACCAACTCGAGAACCTCCCGGTGTAGATCCGTCTGCACAAGTAGTCAACAAGTTGAAAACCTAAATCTGCAAAATTAAATATGAATTACGGACCATTCAATACGTACGTAGCAGTGGAAAGCAGAGTCCAGCTGGGTGGGGTACGTGTCAGACATTGCAGCCTCGTGTCGTGGTGGGTTGACCACGACCCGGACGCAGCAAAGCCTCGTCCGACTGGCGTACCACTCCATGTACTCTAAGTACGTCTCGGGGTCGTAGGGATCAGCCGTACACTGGATGAGGTCATCATACGCGTCGCTCCAAGCCGTAACCCAAGAGGACATCTTGTCCAACCAGGAGATCGTGCCACGTACTCCCTTCCTAGTGTACCTGTGGATGGCAAGACAATTATTTGATCGACGCGTAACGCACATTGTACGAAAGAAGTAAAGTGTCAACTTATGCATGGATGTGCGTCGGCACCCACGTCCCCCCTAAGGGCCTAGGACCTCATGTCGCAGACCGAACTGGCGCATGACCCGCTGCACCCGGTACTCCTCTAAGAAGACATCATGCACCAAGGCCCTCCGTGTGTACAAGTACACGTAGTCTCACGTGCATAGGCTCGACAATCCTTCAGGCGCGCGCGTCCACCCTCTCTTGAGTGTACGGTGTTCTGATGATGTAGTCACCTGTCAGCTTATCGAACATCGCAACGTACTCCGGGTAGGACCCCTGCGAAGTGATCGGCGTGTAGGTGGCTTGTGGAATAGAACACCGGAAACTTAGCACATGAAATTATAATTACAATACGAAAAATAATAAATGATCACGAAATTAACCCGTTGGTAGCACCACACCGTGCCCATGGTCGGCTGGTCCACGTCGTCGTCCTCGGTGTACAAGCTGACTGCGTACGCTCCTAAGTCCAGCTGTGGTCGTCCGATCTAGAAGCGCTCGAAGGACCACACCGCAGGCGCGAGCATTCGGAGAGGATGGAGCCGCCCACGGGCACATGGCACGCAGCGCCGCGACAAGGCGTAGTATGTCGCGCACAAAGACGGTCGGACCCGCGCGTCTGGTGGATCTCATCCACCTCCCAGTCCGCCAGCTCACGTGCATACCGAACATAGTGCTTGTCAACGCTGTCGCCGTAGGATCACAGGAACATCACCCACCCAAACAGCCATAGGAGGTAGGCCTCGAAGTGCCTCCTAACAATGACGTCACCTACGTTCTCTGCTATATGCTGAGGCTGCAAGAAGACATGTACACGTTAGCAAGCTTCACATAAGAATTGATGCGAGAGAGCAATAGTTACGAAGACTTACCTAGAACTGACAGATCCATCTCAATGTCGGCCCGTGCAGGCTGTTGAACTCTGTGTACCCGCTGCCCGGCGGGAGCACATCGTGGAACCTCGCTAGGAGGTCTGTGCGTCACGTGACCGGTATGTCGTACGCCGCCAGAGGGGAGCCAGTGCAGGTAACCCGGTCAGGAAGCTGACGTTCTAAAGGGTCAGCGCCATCTCCCCGCACGGAAGGTGGAACGTGTGCGCCTCTGGTCTCTAGCGGTCAACCAGCGCCGTCAGTAGGGCTCGGTCGTATGGAAAACGCCTAGACGTACGACCAGGACCGCGATTCTGGTTGTCCTCCCATGTCGCCTCCACCATCCTCGCGAGTGGAAGTAGGCCAACCGCTCTCAACCTGAGTCGAAACGATTAAGAATAAATGTGAGTCCACGCAAAGTAGTCAAACTGCGATTGAGTGCATGAAGGTTAGAACTACAGGTACGTCGGAAGCCATTCTGGGTGCAGCCTCCATGCCCTGATAGGCGTGCGCAGCCGCAACGCGCCAAGCTCAATCGATGCCTCGCCTTCCAGGGGGAGGACGGTACTCAGGCGACTAAGGTGATGCGCGTTAATCACTAGGTCTAGCAACTCGTAGTGGCCTGCGTTCGCCATACCTAAAAATTAAGTGCATGCATTGTAAGGACTACGAAACATATACAAAAACCAAAATTAGACTACTCAGCAATTTAAATCGATTTGTAATAGGGTCTTCCAATTTACAGGATATTTTTAAATATTTTTCAAGTGCAAATATAAACAATAGACAAAGTTCTTTCTATTTTCCTAGTTTCGTAGTTTAAAATTAATTTTTAACATTAACAATATAATTACCACGCACAAATGGGAAGCTAAATAAAACTGTGATTATTTTTAACATATTTGTAATAGGTGTCTTCCTATTTCTGCTGATTAATCCTAAATCGTTTGACTGCTCTAACATTCATAACATCGATACGATGAACTACACTATACACAGCTCAAATAATATAGTACATAATTGGACTACAACTATCTAATATACTAAATTCTACTCGCTATTCTACTAAATTCTAAGTGGCTATTCTAATGAATTATATGTACTTAATTCTAGTCGTTATTCTACTTAATTCTACTCGTTACAGCTCAAATGATCTATTTAATTCTACGTAATGTACAAAGTTTCCAAAAAAAATATACCTGCAAGATGGACGGCTGACCGGAAGTGATGCTCTGTCAATCTCTCTTCTCCGCGACGAACTAGCAGAGCTTTGTTACCTTTCTTCTCTCCCTTTCCTGCTCTCTTTTTGTTTTTTTGGAATTAAAATGAGTTTTGGATAAATTTTTTTGGGTTTTTATAGATGACATCATGTCGCCAGTTCAACTGGCGACATGAAGAACAGTCTTCCTATTGACAGGTAGCTGGATTGGCGATAGGGGTCCCTATCGTCAGTTCAACTGAACTGGCGACACGAAGAACAGTCTTCCTGTTGACAGGTAGCTGGATTGGCGATAAGGGTCCCTATCGTCAGTTCAACTGACGACATAGAGTCATTTGTGTAATATTTTGAGGTGATTATTTATTTTTGTAATTATCTTTTAAACTAATATTATTTTAAAAAAATCCAACTACTACACCAACCTTTTCAGATTTTGCAACTTCCTGTTTGCGCTACTGTACAAAAAAAAGATAGAATTCCACTTTTTTTAAGTGAATTATATATATAAAAGTGGGATTCTGAGAAAAAAAGGGGGGAAAGTGCAACTGTGCAAGTACCCCCATTACAATTTTTTTTTTATTTAAAAAAAAAACCTAGCCTACCCACGCAAGCACGCACTCCTCGGCTCCTAAAAAAAACTAAAAGAAAAAAGCGCAAAGAAAAGGAAATCCCCACCATTTCTCCCCCAAATGTAGCGCCCCGAAAACCAAATCCCCCAAAACCGAGACAGCGAAACGAATCAAAACCATCTCGAGAAAACGGAAACGATAAGCCCTCCAAATCCAAGCCCCCACCCAATCCCCCCGAGATCCCGCGAGCAGCCGCATTGCCGCAGATCGAGATGGCGCCGCAGCTGACCGGCGCGCCCGGCTCGGTGGCGGCGGCGGGCGGCGCGGCGGCCGTCAAGCCGCAGTTCCACCACTACCACCACCACCGCCTCGCCCTGCGCCACCACCACCCCTCGCCGACGTCTCTCCTCTCCAAGCTCGCCTTCTGGTCCGTCTGCTCCCTCTCGCTCCTCTTCGCCTTCCTCATCCTCTCCCCCTCCGCCGCCCCCGCCCCGCGCGCCTCCCCCGACTCACCGCGCCGCTCCCTCCACAACTCCCCCTCCACCGCCACCTGGGGCGGCGCCGCCTGGGAGAAGAAGGTGCGGGCCTCCGCGCGCGTCAGGCGGGCCAACGGGCGCGGCCTCTCCGTCCTCGTCACCGGCGCCGCGGGCTTCGTTGGCTGCCACGCGGCCGCCGCGCTGCGCCGCCGTGGCGACGGCGTGCTCGGGCTCGACAACTTCAACGACTACTACGACCCGGCCCTAAAGCGCGGCCGCTCCGGGCTCCTCGCTCGATCGGGCGTCTACGTCGTCGACGGCGACATCGCGGACGCGGAGCTCCTCGCCAAGCTGTTCGACGTCGTGCCGTTCACGCACGTCCTCCACCTCGCCGCGCAGGCAGGCGTGCGGCACGCGCTCGTTGACCCGATGTCCTACGTCCGCGCCAACGTCGCCGGTCTCGTCGCGCTGCTCGAGGCAGCGCGTGCGGCGGACCCGCAGCCGGCGATCGTCTGGGCATCGTCGTCTTCTGTGTACGGGCTCAACTCCCATGTACCTTTCTCCGAGCATGACAGGACGGACCGACCCGCGTCTCTGTATGCAGCGACCAAGAAGGCTGGTGAGGAGATCGCTCATGTCTACAACCACATCTATGGGCTGTCGCTCACCGCGCTCCGTTTTTTTACTGTGTACGGGCCGTGGGGGCGCCCTGACATGGCGTACTTCTTCTTCACTCGGGACATTCTTGCTGGTCGGCCAATCACAGTGTATGAGAGTGCGGGTGGAGGCACACACCAGACCACCATTTCCCGGGATTTCACCTATATTGATGACATTGTGAAGGGGTGTGTTGCGGCATTGGATACAGCTGGGCGGAGCACGGGCAGCGGAGGCAAGAAGCGAGGGCCGGCGCCATTCAGGACATACAATTTGGGGAACACTTCTCCTGTGCCGGTGACACAGCTGGTGGATTTGCTGGAGAAGTTGCTAAAGGTGAAGGCGGTGAGGAGGGTTGTCAAGATGCCAAGGAACGGGGATGTGCCGTACACTCATGCTAACATCAGCCTTGCACAGCGGGAGCTTGGGTACCGGCCGTCCACTGATCTCCAAACAGGGCTCAAGAAGTTTGTGCGGTGGTATCTTGAGTACTACATGCCTGAGCTTTCTGAAAAGCAGAAGCAGCATGATAGTAGCAATGGCAAGGGTTCACGTGGTCGGAATGGCAGCACAAGCAGTGCAAGATGACTGGCTATTAAGTTTCGTCATGGCCCTCTTCTGACGGTGTGTACCAGAGTTATAGTTCCAGTGCTTAATTCATCAGATTTGAGAGGCTCATTTTGCTCAGCACATTCTTCAGGTGAAACGAAACAATCATTAAGTATAGCTAGTATTGAAAAACTGTTGCTTCTGTTTGCATCCCCATAGCTGAGCATTGACGTCCCAGTTCCATATGCTGGTTCTTAGGATGACATTGTTAGGAGGATTTTTCAATGGTTTTGGGGGCAGGCCGTGTGTTGCAAAGACTGATAGATTCTTTAGTGACATTTTGTACCACGGGAGGGAAGGAAGTACATCATGACTGTTTCTTTTGTTCAATTGAAATAGCTCTGATCAACTTTCAGTTTCTCTCTGTACCTTATGTTACTGCTATGCATGTTCTTTTCTGTATGGTGGTGCATACTCTGAGCAGCTCTGGTATAAAACATGTTTTTGCCATGATGTGATGAAGTACATTATCATGTTGTGCAATTATAAGACATTAAGTTATTGAATTAGATCGACTTGTTTTTGTCTGGCTTGATCAGTCTTACCACAATGTATTTATTTTTGGTTAGTCGTGAGTTTGTGATTTTCATTGCCAGAGTGATGTAAGCTTTTGTGAGGCGGGATAGAAATACTTCTTGTTTATTGCTTTGTCAGCGATCACTGGTATACCTGATTACCTGATATTATCGCAATTGCAAGGTAAGTGCTCAAGTGATAGAATTGTCTGATCGGGCTTTCTTATTATAAACCAGATCGATCAAATGAAACAGTACTTATGTTTTTGATATGTGGATGGGTTGAATGCAATAGTATGGGAATTGCCAATTGTCTAGTAAACAGAAACGACAATTCAGACAGTTGGAAGGTGTATGCCAGTGGGAATGGGAACTTATGTGATTATTATTCTTTGATTATAGTAGCAATTCAGACTTTCTGTCAGGTTTTGTACTGAACTATTGAATTGTTCACCATTGAGGCATTGAGTGCTGGTGCTACAGATTTTCTTATTCATATTGTTAGACATGGATTCTAGTAGGATGAGATTGAGCTTTTGAGATGAGATCCTTCACCACTAGTCCAGTACCATTATGTAATGGTACATTGTAACAGCAATTTGCTAGAGACCATATAACTGAAAAATCAAGTAATGTCACAGATCAATGGCTCGGGGAAGAACAAATCGGAGTCACACACGAGAAAATGTTGATTTTTTCAATCTGATGGTTTAGTGCGCCTGCAGTTGCTGGTGTGGTGGTTATGCGACTTTGATTGACCCATTTTTATACTGGTTATGGCATTGTGACCGTTGCTGATAATTTTACGATTTCATGATTGTGATTGTTCTGTAATTGTATGCTTCAGCTTGCGTTGATCATCAGTTAAACAGAGGCCGCCATCTTTCAGACACATTCTATTCAGCATCTTAATTCTTTTAAGTCGATGCATTCAGGCATGTTTAATATATTCGAGTTTGCTTCATGCTGCTGGAATGAGGTAGTGCGTGTATTAGCAGCTGCATGTGAGCAGGTCTAAACATCGTGCCCAATAGGCCAATATGCAGTTCCATCTTGAATAAGTTTTTTGAAGGATAGTTCCTTGAATCTTGAATAGTTGACCACCAGAATAGACTAGACTGCTTGCTATACTCTTTGCTTGTGCATCCTTCCTTCCCAATGTGTTCTGTCCATGTGCGTCCTTCTTTCCAGGACTTTTCATTGACATGTGCTCTCTCCTCTCTGATCGCCGAAGGATTCTAAACCTTCAAATGGCATAACGGCGTTCATCGAAGGTTTCGCGTCATGCTGACTAGAGTTGGCAGTTAAAGCAGAAGACTGTTCCTGAGACTGTCAGTTGCAGCTCATGTTACAGATTTTCCTGCTCAAATGCCCGTTCTGCATCATGCATATGTAGCAATGAACTAGAATTTATCATGTACGTATTCATGAGCATGATGTCGTCCAGACATGAAAAAATAAGCTCATGTTGTTCTTTGAGCTCCATTGCTCATGGTCCTTCCCCACCGGGATTGGGCCTCCCAAACAAGGCCTAGTTTTTTCTATCATTATTCGGGCTTATCGGTAGCAGCATACTTGTGTGAGCCCCATTCTAGCTTGTTTTTCTGTAGTAGCAGTACTTAAAACACCTGATGGGATCGTTCGTGCATGCACATTTAGCACAGATTATTTATGTGCCCTCATGAGAGGCTCATATGTCTGTCTACTAACGCCCTTTTGTTGCAGATTTGATGCATGATTCCATCGGATATTCGGATATATATGGAAGCTGTGTTGGTCTCTAGTTAAGAGTACTCGTTTACTGAACTAGCGTCATCGATCGTCGGCCAAATAGTTTGTGAATAAATGGTTTTGCTTGTTGAAATTCTTGATTGGGTCCTACTGAATCACTGGCAGACGCCATGCCATCAGACATATATGACTACTAGAACCGGCCAAACGGCTGGAATTCTTTCCCTTTTTTTTCACGAGATTTTCTAGCATATATTTCTCTTTTTCAGAACTTTTAGCCGCACGTAATCAAACCCACAAAATTGAGGGCACTTTTCTTAAAGAATTTCAAACGTATTTCTATTTTTTTCCGAGAGTTTTTAACCACACATCATCAGCATTTTATAATAGATAATAGAATAAGTGTTCTACTATATGACATGTTTGAATGGTCTAGTTAGTGTCATGATCTCCAATAAAATATTACAATATGGATCGACAAGCTATCGGACCTTGTGCTGACCTCTCTCTAGCAAGAGTGATCACTTATAATGATTGCTTGTTGCCTGCTCTAGCTAGAAAATTAAACAACACGCTACAAAATTACATAAAAGTAATCAACTCGACCTAATTAACTATGTTGGATAATGGTTGAGAATATTTTTTTAGGAAGGATCGATGAGACATGCTTCATTATGCCCCTGCCCTGGCTTAATTGCATGTCCTTAATTTAACTAGCTTGAGATCATCCACGACATGTGCCATGGTGGGCCTGTCATCCACATAATCCTTGAGACATTGAATCGCAATCACGCCAATCTTCTCAAGACAATCTATGTCCGCGGCAGATGTAAATTTCTCATCAAGCATCTCTCTTGCCCTACTCATCTTTGTCTCGTAAGACTTTTTAAAGTCTATTGTAAGGTTGTTGTTCCCACTGTACCTCACCTCCTTCCCGGTTATGAGCTCCAACGACACAACTCCAAAGCTATAAACATCGCTCTTCTCTGTGAGAAGGCTCGTCTTCATGTACACAGGATCCATGTAACCTATGCCCCCTGTCACGAACCCAACATACTTCTTCTCCATCGATGATAGGAGCTTGGACAACCCAAAGTCCGAGACCTTCGGTCGGAAGTTGTCATTGAGGAGAATATTCCTGGATTTGACGTCCCCATGAAGGATCCTGCGGTTAGCATGCTGGGAATGCATGTAGGCGAGAGCTTCTGCAGAGCCAATGGAGATGTCCAAGCGCACCGATAGTGAAAGGGTACGCCTTTCGGCATCGCCATGATCACCATGAAGCACATGTAGAGGCTTCACATGGGGACGAACTCGAAGACTAGCATGGGGACGTTCGTCTCCAGGCAACACCCAAGGAGGTGGACCAGATTCACACGGCTGACATGAGATTGTATGGTGATCTCGTTCACAAAATCATCATTGATGCATGCCTTAGTCCTGGAGAGTTTAACTGCAACTTGTTGGTTGTCGTTAGTGGTTCCCAAGTAGACCTTGCCAAAGAAGCCGTTTCCAATGGTGTTGCTATAGTTGTTCGTAATCTTATCCAACTGTGCTTTTGTGAAGATATTGATGTTCATGCTCTTTAGTATTTCACCATCATTTTTTTTCCAAAAAACCTCTCTGCTAAAAACTAGTGATAGCTTGCCTGAGCGCGATCGGACTGGGGGTGCTATGGGGTATACCATGAGTGTAGGTAGGCGCTAGCCCCCGATCCGCCCCTGAGGCTAGTTAGAAACAAAATTATAAATGGACAAAAACACTCAAGCACTGAGGTTAAGAATGAAAGAATGCACAAGAGAAGAGATAACCGGCTAGTTTCGGCCCAAAATTTGGGCCGCGCTTTGTATACTTTAACGAGAGTTGTTTATATGGTTGAGGACCATTTCTTATCTTTTGAGTTGAAGTACGTTGTAGAATATCTTATTATTATAGATTAATTATAACTAGAACCCACCAAACTAATGGTTGGATTTTCCCCCTTTTTCACGAGATTTTCTAGAATGGTCTGGTTCGTGTCATGATCTCCAACAAAATCTTACAATATGGATCGACAAGCTATAGGACCTTATCCTAACCTCTCTCTAGCTAGAGTGATCACTTATAATGATTGCTTGTTGCCTAGTTCCATCTAGAAAATGAAATGACACGCTACAAATTACATAAAAGTAATCAACTCGACCTAATTAACTATGTTGGATAAAGGTTGAGAATATTTTTAGGAAGGATCGATCAGACATGCCCCTACCCTGGCTTAATTGCAGGTCCTTAATTTCACTATCTTGAGATCATCCATGACCTATGCCATGTTGGGCCTGTCATCCACATATTCCTTGAGACATTGAATCGCAATCGCGCCATCTTCTCAAGACAATCTATGTCCGTGGCAGATGTAAATTTCTCATCAAGCATCTCTCTTGCCCTATTCATCCTTGTCTCGTAAGACTTTTTAAAGTCTATTGGAAGGCCGTTGTTCCCATTGTACCTCACCTCCTTCCCTGTTATGAGCTCCAACAGCACAACTCCGAAGCTGTAAACATCGCTCTTCTCTGTGAGAAGGCCCATCTTCATGTACACAGGATCCGTGTAACCTATGTCCCTGTCATAAACCCGACATACTTCTTCTCCATTGATGATAGGAGCTTGGATAGCCCAAAGTATGAGACCTTTGAGTTGTCATCGAGGAGAATATTCCTGGATTTGGCATCCCCATGAAGGATCCTGCAACTAGCATGCTGGGAATGCATGTAGGCGAGAGCTTCTACAAGGCCAATGGCGATGTCCAAGCACGCCGACAGTGAAAGCGTACGCCTTTCTGCGGTGCCATGATCACCATGAAGCACATTGTAGAGGCTTCACATGGGGACGAACTCGAAGACTAGCAGGGGACATTCATCTCCAGGCAATACCCAAGGAGGCGGACCAGATTCATGTGGCTGATATGAGATTGTATGGTGATCTCATTCACAAAATCGTCATTGACGCATGCCTCAGTCTTGGAGAGTTTAACTGCAACTTGTTGATTGTAGTTAGTGGTTCCCAAGTAGACCTTGCCAAAGAAGTCGTTTCCAATGGTGTTGCTGTAGTCGTTCATAATCTTGTCTACTGCGCTTTTGTGAAGATGTTGATGTTCATGCTCTTTAGTATTTCACCGCCATTTTTGTCAAAAAAAACCTCTCAGCTGTCGTCTCTTACGCTCCCTGAAAAACAGCGAGGGCGCCTAATATCTTAACAAACACAGACAACATATATAGAACTAGGATGAAATTGCGCACTACGCCGCGCGTCGTAGACTGTAGTGTTGTTGCAATGTAGACACTTATTTAAATTGTACAAAAAAATTCGTTGCCGCAGACATATTTTTTTAATGGAATCTATTGAGTTTTCTAATTGAATTATTGCAAAACTTTGCAAATTATAGACATGTACTTGTAAAACCTCATGGGATGGGGTATGGCCAGGTAGTCATGTTTGTGAGGCATCAACACTCCAATTCTCAGGCAGTGCGCAGGTCTCTCCCAACCAAAGGTCAATACTCTGAAATTCGTAGAATTCTCCGTCATCCGACAATTCTCATTTCATATCCATGCAAATAATATAACGTCCATTACTCAGATACTATGAAATAGGTTAGTTAGAAATAGGTCATGCGTCTTTAGCGAGATTTGTTATGAGGATATCTTAAATTATATGCCGATTTTTTTTTGACAAACATATCAAATAATAAGCACTCATTTCCGTCCTTTTTAATATATAACAAGGCTCTAAAAACGAAGTCATCTTTATAAATATAAGAAATATGAGCACGAGTGGCATCAAGGGAATGTTTCTTTACTATCAAACCCTAAATAAGCTAACTTTAGTTCCAACAGATAAATGAACAGGAAATAGATTGAATGGGCAAAACTAACATGTGCCAAGCATTGTGTCCAAAAGTTGAACATGTCGTTCAGTTATATCCATGAGAAATTTGTGGTATATGAGGTAGACGCAGAAAGTGTATTACAACTATTGTCATTTTAAATATATATTTTTTAGGAAATCATTAATCAGAAGATCTGAATGTGTACCTGTTGTCCGTTGTCTCCAACACGATGTATGAGAATTTTGCCAATCTTTATTCCTTTATAGCAAGCACACAAAGATAAAAAAAAGCTTATATGCTAGGCGTGTGTACATTTCAAACGCATAACTTATGTTAATGTATTGTGCTTGTGTGTGGGGTCTGATAGTAACTTTGTTTCGAAGCCTACTTTCAGACAATAGACACCACACAGAGCTTCTTACAAAAGTCAACTCCCATATAAACAGATCTTGTACCCAAACAAATAGGACATCACATGGACCTCATTTATGGTGCATTGTACCAACTAATCAGAGCTACGATGGACCAAGCAGTAATACTTTAACAACATTTCACAAGAAAGCAAATGCATGAAGTTTTCCAAGTTATTTCTGCTATCAGCAGCCTCGAAACCACTCAAACTATTGTGGCACACACAATAGGATATAGCACTTATGTCATCTTTATGTCCATTCATGCCATTAACCGCTGGTTCAACTTTTGCTTCCATTGCAAGATTTTAGTGCTCCTGTAGGTGAAACTGCACAAAAATGTGTCCCCGTTCCGCTAACTGTGATAAGGTAAACACAGAGAAAACGGGAACACATTGTAAGCCTATGATGGCTTTGAAGTTTAGTGCATTAAGTACACACTAACATGATTTTTGGTAAAACCAAGCTATTCCATATATAGAGAATATGGGCTTCAATGGTCAAGTTGAAAGGAAAGATCATGGACACTTACCTTAATTGAGTTCCCCAGTAAGTTTGTAATTATCTATCGAAACCTTCCAGGATCACCCAACAAGAATTCAGGAACTCTTTCAGAGACATATGCAACAAGGTACAGGTTGCAAAGGGTGGAAAGGAAAATTAGGAGATCAAACAATAAGATAACCAAGAAAGATGCATTCCTGCAATGCAGATAAGTTTATGGAAAGCGAATAACGAAAGAAATGTCAGTGCAAATAATGGATGGTATGGTGTCTTAATCATGCCTTGTGGTTTGTGTCTAATCATTACTGAACTCAATTGAACTAACCTCAATTCCCTTCTCTCTTGACTTCGAAGAAAATAGTGAGATGACATCATCAAGGATGGACCTCATGTCAAACAGTACGGACTGCAGCTCTAACTTCCCAGCCTCAATTTTGGCTCTATGAAGTACTTCGTTAATTAGGGATATTAATGCCTTTCCACAGAGCTGAGTAGTTTGCACATAATCCCTCTAGGGTGTCATTAGTTATGTGTCTAATAGCATATCAAGCATTCGTAAAAAAAAGAACCCATAAACTATCCCATTTTCCTCGTTAGAAAGGAGTCACATAAACCATAAGCTAGAATGCATAGTAAGATTTCAAAATCACGTAGCACACCGTTCATAGGTGTTCTAATCTCATGAGAAATAGTTGCAAGGAACTGCCATTAACAAACAAAAGTTTTTTAGATCATAAAACCTGTAATATTTTAACATCAAATAAATTGCAACTGAATTGGACCAGAGATTTAGCAATATGAGCTGCTTCAGCTCGTTTTTTTTAGCTTTTCCATTTTCTAGCAATCTTCCTTAACACTAACATAGCGACTCAAAGCAACATATATTATGTAGCCCACAGGCATACATATAACGAAGACACTAGATGGAGTAGTAACTGTGGACCATGGAACATGAGGCTTGTTTCTGTACCTTCGCACATTTATGGACAGTGATATATAAAAAATAGATAATTCTAAAGCATGACGGGAACATAGTAAACGAAATACAAGGGGCATCTAAGCACATAGAAACACATCAGAACATATGTGTAGAATGAAAAAAAAACGGCTCAACTCGGCACCGGCACGGAACTGCGCAGAGCATGACAGAACTAGTAAACAAAATGCAAGGGGCATATAAGCACATATAAACACATTAGAACATATGCGTAGAACGAAAAAAATAGCTCACATTGGCACCGACATGGAACTGCATGGACGGGCCACCAGAAATCCACATCCCGCACACACACCTACAGAACAAGCAAGCGGAATCAGCGGGAACGAATTGAAGAAAGGAAGGAACAATGGCGAAGCAAAATCAGTAAGAACAAGATAAAACATAACCGTATACGCAGACGAAGACGAAGAAGCTGGCAAGGAATTGTCGTAAGCCGAGGGCATTCATGGGAAGAATATCCGTAGTGATGGCAATGATGCACGAATTCGCATACGACCGGAGCATGAAACGCAACCAAAAGGGAAAATGATGAGAGAATGGATCAGGGAAAGCCAGAAAGAATTGGGGAAAAGATTTTGGCAGCGTCGAAATAGCAGACCTCAGTCGTGGGTGGAGGAGCGGCGAGGTGCGGGCGGACGACGGAGGCTTCTAAGACGAAACATGGCAGTACTTTCTTGCAAGCTCCGTCGAGATAAAATCCAAGCACTGGATTTGGGGCTAAACTGAGATAGGCAGGTGAAAGTAGCGCAGTGAAGCAACATAGACATCGAACCACACGACACCAGAAATTATACCCATGAAGATGCGACCAACGCTGGATGAGGCGGATGAACGGGTGGCCCACTTGGCAGCATGTGCGAGGAAAGAAGCGTCGCTCGACGCAGCAGACAGCAGGCTTGCAAGCCAGCAGTAGGGAACAGATGTCACGTGCGAAGGCCGAGGCAGCGTGCAGTGTAGAAAACGGGGCACGAGGGAGCGGAAGTAGCCCAGAACTCACGACCAGCCCAAGAACCGGCGGAAGCGAGCGCAGAATGGAAAGGCAACTAGGCCATATGAACAGGCAACCGGGAGACTGGAAACATCGAGCCGTGCATGACATTTACGGGAAAACAACACAGCCACAGGACACGCAGCGCGATATCGTTGGAGGACTAAATGTACAGCGCACATCTAAGGTCAGTATTCTCACCGCACTTAATAGTAGGGAAGATACGACAGCTTTGTGCTACAGTTCCCAACAAACTTGCTAAATAAGCAGCAGTTGGAGTTGGAGACATTCGTGCAAGGAGTGCTGTAAACAATCCTCTCGGCCGACCCAAGAATTAATTTTAGGTTGGATAGCATAGACCAATTGAATTATCCAATAGCGACCCAATATATACACAATCCATATATTGCAATCACAATAACAAGATCATATGACACTAAATGGAACAAACAATTTGCCACCAATTTATTGAACACACTAGTTTGACACAAAATAGATGAATTAACGAGTGTTATGATTATTTTTTTGCGATGAGTGTTATGATTAATTGATCATAAATCAACCAATGAACCAACAACAAATCATAATCTATTCTATTTTCAACTAATTTCCATAACTCTCCTTGCTTCTTGGTTACCTCTGGCTTTGGGCATGAGAGTTTTGAGGATGAGCCATCTCCATCCCGACGTTGTTGGGTTGCTTGTTGCTGCGGCCCCCTGATCACCCACCTCACCTCCTTAGGCCTCGGCTTGCCTTGGTGACACCTGTGATCGGGCACATGCGATGCCCCTCATCGCTGGCTTGCCGCCGCGCACCCTAGCGTCCTCGATCCTCTTGCTTCTTGCTAGTTCATCAATGTCGTGCGCTGCCTCAGCCCTACCTCCGCTCGAGACGCCACCACTCACTAGGTCTAGGCGGCGGTGGTGGTGAATCGCCCTAGAGGCAAAGGAGAACGAGTGGCCTTCGACTGGAATCGAGATGTGGACGCAACAAGTGGGAAACAACCTTTTAACAAGTGGGTAATTTCCTTTAACTTTTAGTGGCAAAGTGGTATACCCCTCTCGCAATAAGCCAAAAAAGCACGCCCAACCCAGCTGTAGCTTTCACACGAACTTTTGGTTCGGCTTAAATGATAAGTTGCTGCGAAGTTGGTCTGTTTGGGTGGCTTTCGGCTTTTCCGAAGCTGAAGCTGGCTTTAAACCACCCAAGAGGGCCTTACATAATAGAGAGACTACTATGAGAGAGAGAGAGTGTGTGTGTTTAGAGTGGTGAAGACTATGGTTGGGCTAGTGGGCCTCCTCACTCATGCTACCATTGGCCCAAGAAGCTTGCTAAGTCTAGTGCGACAGCTCCCCAGTAGCCACTTTCTTCTTCTTCCTTGAGACGCACCTTCTTCACCTCTGGTTCCTAAGCTAGGGCGGTGGGGTGCGGGGTAGGGGTCTGGTTGGCGGGGTACCTCGAGAAACCACCTAGGCTTCCCTATTTCTGGTCCGTCCCTGGTCTCATGGCCTTACGACCATGCAAGCATGAGCCCTCCTCTTGCCGCTTGTGCTCCTTGTCGAGCTCCACGTCTAACAAGTCGCCAGCTTCACACGTGAACATGTTTTCGCTCAGCAACTTGTTTCGCTGCATAAGTGCATATATAGGAGATAGGAAAGCATGAGTTGTTTCTCCATTACCGTGTCGCGAGGCCACATGCATATGCTAGCTAGGCAGCTGCGATCGTCGGGATGTTCATCTTCCCAGCGAGTCGCTTAACCTCTTCGAACGAATCCCATACTGAAAGCGGCATCATGAACCTTGCTGATATTTTACACTTTCATGACTGTGATTGCTCTATAGTTGTGCTAATTGGCCTGAATGCTTGAAATGGTTGGTATAACTAGGTCCAAAATCAGCTATATTAGGCATGTTCGGATAGTAGGAAATGAAAAACTTATGAATAGGAAAAACATATATTGGAATGGGTGTAGGAAGGTCGATGCAATCGTATGGCAATGTAAAATGGAGGAATGGTATGCCATATATGCTTGGTTGCTTCACACGAATTTGAATAGAGGGGAGTTAGATGCTAGTAACAAATGAATTTTTCCATGAAGTCTAGACTCATGTTAGAATTCCTTCAAAATTCATTGGAATCCTAGGAGCTCGTTCCTTCGGCCATGGTTGTATATATAGGAAGATTTTCTCACAAGATTCAACTCCTTTAGAAGTTCTTTAGAGAAAATCCTTACATTCCAAACAAGGATATAGTCAAAAGCCTCCATCATTCGTACAAGTTTTATCCAGCAGCTCAACCCTCAGGTCATTGCTTGTCACAGCGTCGAGTTTGCTTCTTGTGCTTCATATCTCCTATTATGAACAAGTACTTAGGTGATGGCGCAGGGAAGATGTTACACTCTAATACTCCTTATGCGCGACAGTCTCCAGATCAAATCAAAGTTATGATATATGACGTGAGCATGCATGATATCAATAACGAAGTAGATGAATCCCGTAGAGAGAACCTAATCACAACGATGAAATAATCACGACATGAGAGAAAGATTTGGTGAAGTCGATCGTAAATTCCTTAAGCACAACCTTAAAATAGTACAAGGGATTGTCGCTCTCTCACAACCCTCTCAAACCTTTTATGACACTCGGATCCTTGCTCTATACAAGAATCTAGTGCTAAAGTATAACCTAACCTCTAATGCTCTCATGTGTCTCTTGCTTTGGATGAGTTGATTTGTGGCTTGTGTTATCCATGACCACCCTGTTAG
Source organism: Ampelocalamus luodianensis (assembly GCA_036346255.1). Taxonomy (NCBI): domain Eukaryota; kingdom Viridiplantae; phylum Streptophyta; class Magnoliopsida; order Poales; family Poaceae; genus Ampelocalamus; species Ampelocalamus luodianensis. The sequence continues at coordinate 27,943,520 of CM070621.1, forward strand.
ATTAATCTTGTTGTATTTGCATATTTGTCAGGATAAACTTGTTCAATAGTGTGTGCATGTTGATTTAGAAGTGTCACCACATGTTGTGGACCATGTTGCATGTAATGCATGTACGTGTGTGTGTGTGTGTGTGTGTGTGTGTGTGTGTGTTAGTGTGTGTGTGTGTGTGTGAGGGAGTACACCTTGCTGCATGTTCCATGTCAAAGCCATTATGTGATGGAGTGGCAGAAGAATAGGACTAGTTGTTGAGTTAGTTTTGGGTGTGCATGTTAGACATGTACTTAGTCATAAGACTAGCTGAGTAAGTTAAGCCTTTCACGCGAGAAAAACAGGAAAGACACCAAGCAGTTGCGGTGTCGCAAAGTTCCTGTGCGTGATTTCTTCCTGTTCATCTTCTTCCTTAGAAATATGTGTGAGTTTTCTCTGGGAGTTGAGCCAACACACTCCTCATAGTTTTATATAGTGCACCTTAGTTATTCACCTTAGTTCTCCTCTAAAAAGAAGTAGAAATCATAATCCTAATAGGATTAGGACACGAATCTTTGTAGAACACATCTTCAAGTCCTAATAGGTTAGGGTATGAGTCACTCATACTCAACAATCTCCACCTTGACTCCTATCCATTGAAGTCACTGTGCTCCTCCAAGAATTCAATCCAAGTCGGCTCCACCTTTTTCCTCTCACCTTTGAGAGTAGCCCCACCACAGGGGGCTCATACACATCACCGCAATGTGCGTGTCGGTGTCTAGACTAGCATACCCGGATCCTCCACCTGAGAACTCATTTGTTGTGTAGTTTGGTTAACCACACCTCCTATCCTTACAACCTACCATGCCATAGGTTTGTATTGCCTCCGAGCTCTACCTGCTCGTTTGTACCGCGTGATTAGTCCCACCATGTCTTCCTTCTTCCAACAGCTCACACCTTCACCTTCGCAACTGCTAGATTTTGCAACCAACTTTGCAGTTCCGCACATAACTACATATGAGATCTGAGTATCTACCGCTGATGACACGATTTTCTTCTCCTTATCAGAATTTTTATCAGACCTCTTATTGGTTTCTCTTTCCTGATGATTACCCATCAATCGGTATCCTTCATTGCTCCAGATAATTTTCAAAAAAGAAAAAAAAATGGGAAAACAAAAATAGTGGAGTCAACTTGGCGCGAATTCTTAGAGGAGCAAGGTGTCTTCAACGATTAGGAGTCAAAGTGAAGATTATTGAGTATGAGGGACTCATACCCTAACTACTAGGATTATTCTATAAAGATTCATATCCTAATTCTATTAAGATTATGATCCATACTTCCTTTTGGAGGAGAATTAGGGGGTACTATATAAAATCGTGAGGGTGGTCATGGAGAACACAAGTTATAAACCTACTCATCCAAAACAAGATGCGCACGAGAGGATTAGAGACTAGGTTATTTTTTTAGCACTAGATTCTTGTACAAGACAAGGATCCAAGTGTCCTAAAAGGTTCAAGAGAGCGACAATCACTTCTACTATTTTGAGATTATGCTTAAGGAATTTGCGGTCGGTTTCGCCGAATCTTTCTCTCCCGTCGTGATTATTTTTTCGATGTTATTAGGTTCTCTCTATGATATTCATCTACTTCGTTCTTGATATCGTGCACGCTCGTGCCGTATATTGCAACTCTAATCCGATCTGAAAAATATTGTACATAAGAAGGGATATCAGACTATAACATGGATCAATAGCAAAGCCTCCTCTACCACCTCCCTAAACACGACCCTCGATTCAGGGTCCAATTTGATGGAGTATATGACACTCAACATTAGGCTCAGGACCACGCCAAGCACCGCGTGCCTGATGTGGACTGTCTCACCATGCTCTGCATGCTCGGAGATGTCACGGAGCAGTGCATGTACCATGTTTTGACACAAGGACTGTAGCGCATCAAGCTGCTTCATCACGAGCAGTTCCATGGTGCCAAACTTCCGGAAGGCGTACCACATGCCGTTCGGGTGTTAAAGCGCAAAGAGAGTTGGCGTTGTGCCCCAAGGCGTTGAAGGCATTGATGATTGGGTGGCCTGCCAAGTTGTCCTTTTTCTTATGGAAGATCTCGCGCATGGCACTTGGCGTGGAGACGATGATGATGTGGAGATGATGACGGTGAGGACGTGCCAAGGCGGAGCGACATGTCGGGGCGTATCGATCGGCAAGGCATGGGACAGAGCGATGCTGCTAATCACCCTTGCCGAGGGCAAGGAGGTCGCTGATGAGAGGTTTCGACGGCCAAGGGCCAGGAGGAAGATGGTAGCGGGCGACGGCGAGCAACTGGATGATGTAGAAGGAGAAGAGGAAGAGCAAAACCATGGCAAATATGGTACAAGGAAGAAGGCCATTTGATGGAGGCGGGTTCCGATCTTTCGATAAGATTGATAACTATCGATTTTGGTGGAGAAGACTCGCGATCCGACTACAACGTCGCATTTACGACGCTTGCGTCTTAGTAATCGTTGAACCAACTCGTGGCGTTATTGACCGTCTTTGGAAGCGCGATCAACCTGAACACGAGGTTCAATTCCTGCGAGCAATCGAAGAACTAGCAAGAATAAAATATAGGCAATCTGATATTGCAAATAGGAATTGTAGTATAGATGGTATTGAAAAACAAATATGTGATCTTGAAGGCTGTCTTGACAGGTGGTCGTCCGACACAACTGAAGAACAGAAGTTTGCACAATGGCTAAACCTAAACTCCCTAAACTCAATGAAATTTGAGTTCTAGCCAGGGAGGTGGCGGCTCCTATATGGAAAGATGATTGGGGGTGGCGGCCAGGGAAATGGACGCATGCCCCTAGGGTCAATGGCGGAACCAGGAATTTGAGAGACCCAGGGCGAGGGCTCACTGCTTTGTCTTTGGCTCGGTGGCTCATTGCTGCGCGTCCGAGTCTCGGCCCCTGCCGTGCTCGCCTGACCTTGAACTCGACGTATTTTGATAGATGGTGCATGCGGCCAATCTAAAAGTCTCTTTTTATCCGTTAGGCCATGTTTGGATAGATTGAGATTAGACCCAATCCCCTTTGATCGACATAGATTTATCAAATCCTTGTCAATCCAATAGGATTAAGTCTAATCCCTATCCATCCGAACAAGTCCTTATTATCACTTCAACCATACTGATCTATAGTCTTGTTCTTCACATGCTCTATGCCCCACAACTGAGCATCACCATATCGCAGTTATGGCTGGGATTCATTCAAAGAAAGCAAATAGGTCTTTTGGGTGCATGACTTGTGACCAGAACACTTCTTCCGAAGTGGTCATATATTGCATTACTGTGTACAACTTACGTATCATGCCATTAAGATCACACAAGAAACTACTCCCCATCGATCGTAATTCATGGAAGGCTTAAGAGTACAACAAAGTTAGGCAAACAATTTTAACTATGCCACAGGTAACCTTAGGCAAGTATGGCGTGCCACATCTTTTGTGGCAGCGAAAATGGGCATCACAATCCAAAAAAAAGGCATCACAAGTAAGGTAAAGTTTGACAAAAGTAATTGAGTCTATAACATATAACATATGGGTCATGGTGCTAATAAACTGTGGAAGCCACAGCTATTCTTGGAAAAGTTAAGAGAGTTCAAACCAAACGCTCACTAAAACAGCCCCAAAATCAAGTGAACATCATACATCATTGGGTGTATTAGAGCATCTCCAGAGAATCACATCACACGACGTAACACACCATGATGTCCAGCCTTAGCCCCAGTTAAAATCTCCTAATTAAAGCCCTAATTCCCAAAATTTTCTCGCATGCGTCTCAGCACACGTACTACATACGTATACGCGCCATACGTCGGCCAGCCGGATGCCACAAAAGACATGCATATATACATACATACATACATACGCACAGACGTAGAGACATGCCCACTGGTGGTATAGCTAGCTACTACCTACGTATATGTAGCTAGGCCTCACTTGAACGCTGTGTCCAGCGAGGCCTCGGCGAGCACGTCAATCGGCGGGAACAGCACCTCGCCGGCGAAGTCGAGGAACATCTGGTACTCGTCCACCGCTGACGATCCTCGGCCATCTCGTTGGACGCCGCCATGAGTCGTCCCGAAGCACCGCCTCGCTTCACCGCGCTCCTTCTTGACGCCATCGCGCGCGACCGCCACCGCGGCCACCTTGCGGAAGGAGTTCCCGATGTCGGAGTTCCAAATGCGCAGGAAGTAAGGGCCCACGCGGTGTGGGGAACATCGGCTGTGCGCCTGTGCGCTTTTGGCAACGACAACTTGGCGGTGGCGGCGCCAACGGCTAGGCGGGAGGGGTTCGCCGGAGACCGGCAGCTGCCGGCTTGCCCCGGGGGTGGTTCCGCCACTGCCTAGGGTTACAAGGCTCATGGGCCCAAGAGGAGGTGGCGCAACACCCTTTTTTGACTCGGGCAAAAAAAAGACGTGGATTGTTTTGTTGATTATGGCCGACTCGTTTGAAATTTGAAGAGGTTGGATCAATTGGAAAGTAGACTTGATAAGCTTTCAATGAAGTCCAAGAACGCTCCAAACGGAGTTCGTATGAAGAAGTTACGACTGTTTGAACTTAGTGCTGTCGCAGTAGTCCGAACTCGAATCCAGAACGAGCCCAACTCGAACTCTTACTTGGCTCGGACCCAAAGTGATATGATGACCTCCATTATGCCTTCTATGCTTGTCCATGACTCCACATACCTCTCTTTGGTTCTTTCCCATGTTTCTAAGCACAATTAAATCACTTGCATTAGGTAGCGATCTATTCTCGGTAATATATAAACCTATGAACGAATTCACCTGGTGATTAAGTTGGTGAGCACGAGCTCGAGTAATTGGTCCTTGTAACACTGGTTATGGATCAGTTGTGTGTGTAGGCGTGGTTGTATCCAAGTTAGGGATGTCCTCATCACCATTGCACTGAAAACTACTATATATGAGCAGCACGATTGCTTACTTATTTTTGAAGTTTTGCTTATTAATTAATGCAGTTGCGTTTTGGTGCACTTGTTTGTCAATCATGTATGCATAGTACTTGCTTGACTAAAACCTTGACCAACAGATATATCATTTTGAATATTTAGATGCTCATATAAAAATGATAATGATTGTCTCAAACAATGTATTATAATATAAGAGTTTTGATAGATTTTATAAATAGGGTCATATATTTGTAAAGCGATTGAAATTTTTAAAAGCATAAGTCATATTTTTATCTATTAGATAAACATATAATCATATGGCATATCAATCTCCATATAAATCCAAATGTCACAAAAATTAACTTAGAATTTAAAAATCAGCAACTACAAAACCGTTATAAATATATTAGAATAGAAATTAACGGTTAATGTTGTGTTTTGTAGACCTTATAGACTTCGAAAATGTCACTATTTTTTTTAACTAGAGGTCTTACCATCATGCTTTGCCCTTATGTTAACATTTGGTTCATTGTTAAATTATGATGTGCTACAAGTCCGGATTTTTCACGCTTTACAACAAGACTTTCGCGAACTTGTGGGAGAGAAACGCCACCAAGAAACATAGCACGCCACATCAATATCGTTTGGTTTCATACAAGGGATGTTGTATTTAACAACTTGTTGTAATTAAGTGCATTTGCTTGAGATATTTCCTTATTTTCATTTATAGTTTCTTTTTCTTTCTCTTTCAACGTAGGAAAATGCTTTGCATATGGTCTTTTTCAATACGATGCTCGTACGATTTCCAACTCATGTGATTTGAGCCAGGTTAGGTAGGCCCCACTGCTGCCTTTCTTCCTCATGCGACACCGGTTAACGTTCGATCCCACGTGAGAAGGAAAATATCGTATGCAAGCGTCGTAGAAAAATGACGTGTGTATAGCAACTCTCTTCAATGTATGATTTATCTGACCTACAAATGGTTGATTGGAAGTACAACCTACCGAAGATGAAAGGGATCCTTTATGTGATGTTTGGTTCATTGTTAAATTGTGATGTGCTACAAGTTGTGATTTTTTACGCTTTACAGCACAACTTTTCGCCGAAGTTGTGGAGAGCACAACGCCAGCCAAGAAACATAGTATGCCACATCAATTTCATTTGGTTTCATACAAGGGATACTGTAAAGACCCAAAATTTCAAAAAAAAAAACATGTTTGAATTTGGTCTGAATTTGAGTTTTTGCCTAATTCAGAAAGTTTTCCTCCCTTTCTGCTTTCCCTTTTTGATTTTCTGTTTTCCCTGTCCGAAGGCACCTTTTCCTCATTTACCTCTCCCTGTTCTTCTTCCTCATTGTGTCGCTCAGTGCTTGCTCGTACCATGCACTGCCTTCGTCCCCGTCAACCCCTTCCACCACCTTTGCCCGCACCACCTCACCTTGCCACCTCGCCATATGCTTTCCCCCTTCCCCGCACGCGTCACCACCATGCACCACACGCGCGCTTCGCTCTGCTACTAGCGTCACCTTCCTCCACTGGCTATAAAAGCCCGAATCACCACACCATCTTCATCCACGACCTTAAGCCAACACCACTACGCCCTCCTTTCTTTCCCAACACCAGCCAAAAGCTCCAATTGCCGTCACACCCGAGAAATGCCCAAGAAGTCCCTTATTCAATTCGCCACCACCATCCATGCCCCTATCCAATTAAACCCTCCATGAGCTTTACCTCGCCACCGCAAACCCATCCCCCACTTCTCTATCCAACCCCGCCGCCTCTAGCTCACTGGCGTCGAGCCCCTCCGCTGTGCCGCCCACGGCTCACGCCACCACTGGCCACCCCAAGACCTGTCACAGCCACCGTTGGATGCCCTTCGCTCCATTGGTGCTCCCTGCCTAGACAATATGGCTGGAGCGCCACCGGAACACCGCCGCACCATTCCCCTGTTTCGGCCATGCAACGCCACCATCGCTCGCCCCTCACCGAACCTCCTCTCACCGAAAAAACCCAAAAATGGGTTGCTCATGCAACGGGGGTGCCCATGGCACCATCCGCCGCCGCCGCCGACCACTACCATCATCGAAATCACGGTTGAAATACCCGCTTGGCTGCCATGGGAGCGAGCTTCAGCTCACTGGACCACACACCCTTGCTAGGCCACCAAGGTAGGCTAGCAAAACCAGCCCAAAATGCTTTCGGGCCTAGCAAGCCAAGTGGGACATCCTAAAGCATTTTTCTTGAAAAAACCCAACACAATTCAAGGCCCAGCCCAATCGGCCCATTTCTTTACAGCCCACCACTATTCATTATACAACCCAATATTGTTCATTTGGCCCAACACTATTCAACCCATTAGCCCACAGCCAAACCCAGTACTATTCATAAGATCTGACCCGCTATGAATAGTATTGACCCAACACTGTTTATTTCACTTTAAAGTTGAGATACTGTCTTGGGAACCGAAGAGTTTTTCTGTCCGTTGGATATTAGTTTGTGTCCGTTGGACTTTTGGGTAACTCCTTTTTGTAGTTAAGGAACCGCAGCTATAAAATCCCTTTGGCGTGCCACCTAGAGGACTTTATGCTCTCAGATTTTCTTCAATCTCCTTTCCATCTTCCCATGAAGAATCTCTTACGACCACCTTTACTTCTCTTCGCCCAAAACTTTCTCCTACCCTTGTTCGTTCATCCTTGAACTCAATCATGTCGGACTCGATCATCAAGTGGTTGGTTTCTGATCTAAGCGGGAAGAAGCTTAAGGCTCTGGAGGAGATTGGGATGTTTCCTGATAATATATTCACACCAACGTCTCCCCAACCTTTCCGCCCTTACTCCCCTTTGCCAAAGATTCACTAGATCTTCCCATCTAGCACAGATATGTGCCGATCAATCCAGAATGACCTCCTCTAGTCCCCAAACCACCCCTAATCACACCCTCTCGATGATCCTCTCTTTGAAAACCACCCTCTTCTTTCTAAGAAGATAGGTTTCCATCGAATCCCCCTTAAGAACAAGCACCAAAATCAGATCGGTCTACCCTAGGAAGAGTTTGATGCATACTTGCTTTCATGCCCCCTTGTGTAGATCCTCGAGCTCTCCGTTTCTAGTCTTGCTCTCGTGACAATTTCGCTCTGAGATCCTCTTCCCCCATGAGGTCATATTCCTCCATCCACTTCCTCAGGGGCGCTCCTCTTCCTCCCAGCCTAATGGCGAGACACCCCCTCTCCCAAATCGACGAGGGTATCTACCTCTCCCCCGTTCCATCACCCCTTCACCGCCTTGAAAAACAATCGATGCAGTGGTGCTCTAGATAAAATCCTACTTTGGTGGGGACTTCACGGGAGTGAAGGATAGAGTGTGTCATCGACGAGTGAACACTCCGCTATACCGGTATCAGCTGATAAGATGCATATGATCATGAGCATGATGGTGCATTCGCATATATGAGTAAATTGTTAAATTGTGCAAATTTATCTATCTGGAATAGGACATGTTTATTTGAGTATGGGGATGGCATTAAATAGATAGATGATGATGATAACCTTGATTGTGGTTGATAAACTGTAGTGACAAGGATCTAAATAATCCTCATTTATTAATCAGGAAATAAGACGTCACAAAGCATACCCCTTGAATATTATAAGGGAAGAACGAGTCAGGAAGTCGTAGGTTATCCTACGACTACCCCTTAGTCGTAAGCTCTTCCACGACTATGGTATAATCCTACGACTACCCCCTAGTCGTAAGCTCTTTCACGACTATGGTATAATCGTTATGACTACCCCCTAGTCGTAAGTTCTTCTACGACTATGGTATAATCGTTACGACTACGTCTGGTCGTAAGTCTTTCTACGACTAGCTCTGCTACAGATTCCTCACGATTTCTTCGGACCCACCGCCGTAAGATTCACTAATTAGTGAGGATCCAAACAGTCAAAATACACAGTTATATTTTGACATAACTGTTGATAATTCCCCACTATCTCTGACTGATAACCGTTTGATAGCATGGGGAGGTTACTACTCCGGTAATTACTCTCATTATTGCGCAATAATGAGCGACTAATTAGCCTGGAACGACGACGTCCACCACTGCTTAGTATAAATAGGTGTCCTTTAGAGATAGTAGGGAGAGGACCCTTTTGGGGACAGAGAGAGCCTTTCCTAGAAGACAGTTAGGAAAACCTTCAGTCGATTGTAATCCAGAGGGCAAATACAAGATACACAGGAGTATGGTTATTATTCTCATCCGAGAAGGCCCAAACCTGTATAAAAATCCCCGTGTCTCCTTCGTCTGCGTGATCAATTGTGGAGACCCCCCGAATCAAACAATCTTTACGTAAGATCGGTTCTAAAACACCGATAGTTGGCGCCGACCGTGGGGATCTTCTGGTAATTCCTTGTCAACAGTTCTTTTTTTTTCTCTTTGATGCTACCATGGCAGGAGAATGGAACGAGGAGAATTGGTTCGACTTGGCTGATTACGCAGACGTCGACATGGATGCCGGTTCGACTCTGAACCGAGTATCGAATCTTCTGACGGTGTTGCCGCCTCTGGAGATCTTCTATCAGATCTCCGAGACTGCATTACCACCGGAGTCAAGGAGGGATCCTTATCCCCCACGACAGTACGCCCAGCCGAGGGATCAATTTCCTCAGGAGGCAAGGATCAACCCAACCAGCAACAGGCCTGTCTCGGGGTAAACTCGCAACACGACGAGAGTTTTTCCTCCAAGTGTTCGAGTCCCCCCAAGGCAGTACGATCTGGCAAGACAAGTTCTGGAGGCCATCATTCCGGAGCTCCATCGACATCTGATGGTCCTCTCTCTCCGAGTGCTTCCGCAGGGAAGAGGATCGAACATGTTGTTCATCCAAATACAACCTTCCCGACGCAGGACCTACCTGCAGACGAAGACGGTTATAACCCGGAGTTCCCCCACCTGGAGGGGTTTACTCCAAGTCGCCAGATGGTGTCGCTCGACTGCTCCTCAAGTGAGGAGGTCTCGAGCGCAAGTGGAGGTCATCCACGGGAGGCCTTTGTCCTTCCCTCTGATAAGGATCGTTCTCCCAGAAGAGGAATTGAACATGCTTCCCACCGAGCATACTCTACACCGCCTCGTCGAATGGCAAGGACACCAGGTGTAGATATACGATGATATTACATGTTGTGCATTAAGGTCTCCTGGAATGTAACACTGATGCCAGCGAAAAAAATTCAAGAGAAAACTAGACCTACTGGATGAAATCCATTAATGGCGGTATCAATAGCCTGCAATGATGAATGCACTGCACGGTTGCTGCTATAATTATTGCGAGCTAACCAAATATTCTTCCCAACATTTGCTGCCTTGATTTGTCACGTACGTGGCAGAAATCTGTGCGGCAAAATATCTTGCATTCTGATTATGTTCCTCGTAGACCCTTATTTTAGAGAGACATTCCTCGTCAACCGTGGAAGCAATGTCTTGTTTTCCAGATTAATATAATAGATTAATAGTGACGTCTAAAGAACAATCACACGCGCTAATATCGGTCAATTGACAACTGCTAGCCCACACTATATCGATATATCAGTTCCATGTGTAAAGAGATAGACTCGGGAGAGAATTGTGCAAGCGCCACACACAGCACAAAGGCAGGTGCACACGTATATTTATATATGGCTGAGGAGGCAACAAATCAGGAATACACCAACCGTACAAGGAATCCTAACAATCAACATTAGTTACTATACTTAGGAGATTGCCTAAGATACGATACTTACTAACCCACCACCCCTCGGTCGAATCGGAGGACTCGGACGGTGAGACCGGGCCGGAAACTAAAACAATCGTGGACGGCAGCCTTTCGTCATGATGTCGGCGAATCAGAGGTGGAAGGAACATGCAAACACGAATCGACCGAGACACCTTTTCGCGGGACGAATGAATGTCAATCTCGATATGCTTCAGACGCTTGTGTTGAACAGGGTTCAAAGACATATAGACGCGCACGACATTGTCGCAGAAACGCATCAATGGAAGTAGAGCGGTGATGAAGTTCCAAGAAGTTGTCGGCTAGCGACTTCAAAGAATGGCATGAGCGACCGCGACGGTACTCAGCCTTCAAGATCGGTCCGAGAGACGGGCCGCTGCCGCTTAGAAGACCAGACACCGAGATTATCTCCCGTGAGATGCAAAGAGCCTAAGGTTGAACGCTGGAGTCTGACACCAAATGAATCGGCATCCTCGAGTAGGTGACAAGGCTCCGTGTTGAGGAAGCGGTGAGGTGAAAGCCAAAGGCAATGGTGCCCTTAATGTAGCGAAGAATATGCTTGACAAGAGCAAGGTGAGGCTCCTGGGGGTCATGCATGTAGAGACAACCCACAGTATCGCTGCACACGATATCCGACCGAGTCAGAGTGAGGTACTGAAGAGCACCAGCCAAGCTTCTACCCTCGGTAGGATCCGCGACTGGCTCCCCATCTAAACCTGAGAGCTTGGCGTGTGTCCACAGGCGTAGGCGAAGAATGGCAGTCGGCCATCCCGGCTCGATGGAGAAGGTCAAAGGCGTACTGTTTCTGAGACAAAAACAATCCAATGGGCGTCTGCTTGATGGAGATACCTAGGAAGAAGTGCAGGTTGCCGAGATCGGTCATGACAAACTCCGAGCCAAGACAACGAGTGGGACGACTAAGGAGAGCAGTCGATGAAGCCGTCAGAATGATATCGTCGACGTAGAGGAGGAGGTACGCCGTGTTGGTCCTGTGGTTGAGCACAAAGAGGGATGTATCAGAGACGGAGGCGACGAAACCGATGCTGCCGAGGTAGGAGGCAAAACGCTAGTACCACACCCAGTGAGCCTGCTTGAGATCATAGAGCGAGCGGTGAAGACGACAGATGCGAAGGATCAACAAACCTGGACGGCTGCTGGCAGTAGACCATCTCATCAAGGAGTCCATGGAGGAACACGTTCTTCACGTCGAATTGCCGAATCGACCAGGAGAGAGACGTGGCAATGCTCAGCACAGTACAGATCATTGCTAGCTTGACAACAGGGCTAAACGTCTCGTCGTAGTCGATGGCTGGTTGTTCTGAGCAGCCACGAACAACCCAACGCGCTTTGTAGCGTGCAAGGGCACCATCAGCATGAAACTTGTGCTTGAACACTCATTTGCCTCGTGACGATGTTGGCGCTGGCGTGTCGGGAATGAGAGACCAAGTGTGGTTGTCTATCAAGGCTTGGTACTCATCTGCCATGGCTTGTCTCCAGTGAGGGTCCTATAAGGCATCACGATATGTCCGCGAGAGTGGAGACAATCGGAGCAATGGCTGAAAGGTTGAGCCAATCACGAGGGAAAACAAGATTGGATCGTGCCCGCGTCTGCATGTGGTGTGGTCCAGGAGAGGGGCGCACAGCAAGACCAGGACATCCGGTGACAGCCGAAGTAGATGAGCAGCCAGACCCAACTAGAGGTACCACCTCTACCTCTGCGATAGCCGGAATAGGGGAGTCGAGCCCGGCCGGAGCTAGCATGCACCTCCGCGACAACCGAAGAAGGTGTGGAACTGGCCGGCCGAGGTGCACGGGCACCTCTTGACATACGGTGAAGAATCGGACGATGAGGCCAGACGGCCGCCGCACCGCTTGCCGAGGCATGCACACTTTGCCATCGATGCATGCGCACTGCAGTGTCCGGGAGCAGGATGATGGGGTCCCCAAACTCAAGAAGAAAATCCAAGGAGCCCACCGAGGAAGTCGACGTAAGGTGTGCGCAGAGTAGCAAAAGGAACACTCGACTAAAAACAACATGACGAAATGATAACGCTACTGTAGTAGTAATATCAAGACAACGATATCCTTAATGGGAATTAGGTAACCAAGAAAACACAAGCGACCGAGCGAGGATGGAGTTTGTGAGGAGAAGGACGGGTGTTCGAATAACAAAGGCACTGAAAACACATAAGTGGGAATATGTGGGTGGCTTGTTGTGGAGGGCTTGGAAAGGAGTGGAATTGTGTCTGCGGAACAAGGACGGTGATTCAACAAATATGTGGTAGTGGTGAGGGCCTCAAATTAATAAACCGATGGCATGTGGGCATGGAAAAGAAGTGTGCATGGAGGCTATTGTTGAGAGTGCGAAGAGCACACTTAGCCTTGCCATTTTGCTACAGGTGTAAGGACAAGAGAGACGCAAAAAGAATGTTGTGCCTAAGGAGATATCGGGAGAGAGTGGTTCCACGAACTCTGTGCCATTGTCAGCCTGAATCGATTTTAGAGAAGTATCGAACTAAGTTCTGATATATGCGTGGAAATGGACCAGAGTAGGATAAACATCGAATTTGCATTTGAGGGGAAAAGTCCAACAATAATGGAAAAAATCATCAACTATGACCAAATAATATTGAAAACCTGAGACACTTAGAACTGGAGAGGTCCAAACATCACAATGAACTAACTCAAATGGCGAGGAAGACAAAGTAGTGGAACTGCTAAAAGGAAGACACATATGTTTGTCAAGTTGACAGGCATGACATAGAGTGTGATCGAGCTTATTGCATGCAATGAGCGAAGACTTGTGCAAAGTGTCGAGAGCGGCTGCGGCGGGGTGCCCAAGACGCTAGTGCCAAGTAGACAACGGTGCAGCAATGGAGAGGAGCGTATATGCCGTGGAAGTAGGGGTGAAAGCGGATCGGATAGTTTCACCGATCCGGACAAAACGGATCTGGAATGTCTCGGATCGGATTTTTCTGATAGGAAACGAATTGGATTTTTTTGTCTGAAACGAAACGAATACAGAGGCATGCTATCCGATTGATCACTAAACAAATACGGATTATCTGGATAAGACTGAGTCCGGATATCCGGATTTGGCCCAAAAGAGGATTTCACCTAAAAGAGAAAAGGAGATTTTAATTGATTTCGAATTTCAAAAATGCAACAAATCAAATAGTCTTTATAAAATAGCAAATAGAGTTCAAAAATCCTAGAAAAAATCACAGAAATTCATTGAATTATTTTTAACTTAATAAAATTAATTCCAGCTTAAAGTTGGTTTTTATTTTTGTATATAAATTATTTTAAATTTCTAAAAATAGGAAAACCTTTTAAAATTGGAAAATTCAATAAATTAATTAAAATTTTATTTTTCACTTTAAATCCAATAAAATCCCGTAAAACTCAATAAATTTTATTTTTTACATTAAAAACTAGGAAACTAAATAATTGACTTTATTTTATTATTTTTTCCTTTTTAACCAGGAAAACTCTTTTAAGTCTCAGAAAATCCAATAAAATAATAACTTTATTAATTTTATTTTTGGTAACATACTTTGGGATGTTATAGTCATTTGTGTATAGATTAACCATCCAGTTTAATCGATGTTAGTGTGAACTAAATTTTATGTATATGATGAACTAAGTGTGAATGAGTGATGACTTTGTGAGTTAAGACTTATGAGCTAAATATGGTAAACTAAGTGTTATATTTGTGATGAACTAGTTAATGTAACTTGCTAGTGTCAATGTTATGTGTGGTTGCTGAAAATATGAACAATTCATGAATGTTTACATCAAATAAATTAGTTATATGTTTTCGTTAATTTCTGGCATACAATTTAAGGGGTTTTGCATGTTCCGAAAAATATCCGTGGTCGTATTCGTTTCGATTCGTATTCGCTCCGTACTCGTATTCGTATTCATATCCGGGGTATTCGTATTCGTATCCGGATCCGGGAAAAAATATGAAAACAAATATGATAAAGTCATTATCCGTCCGTTTCCGATCCGTTTTCACCCCTACGTGGAAGAAGCATGTTGCGGCACAAAGGTGTAAAGATCGCCATTACTATTACATCTCACGCCTGGTCCGGAGGTCCTTAACAGAAAATCCACGAGAGTCAAATTCAATGGTACATGAATTATCCCGAGTAAACTATCGGACGGAGATAAGATTTTTAAGAAGGGAAGGAACAAGAAGAACATTGTTGAGAACAAAGTTGGTGGAAGAAGTAGGAAGAAGAGCACTACCGCTAACGGAGATCGGCATGCGGACGCCAATTACCAATCGTGAGAGGAGGATATGGCAAAGGTGTTGGCGACGTGAGCATACCGTCGTTGGTGGTCATGTGTGCCATGGCGCCAGAGTCGAGGACCCAGGACTCAAGTCTACATGGATAGACCGTTCATGGCAGAGATGAGGTCGACTTGGTCCCAGGAGGGATGAGGAGCTGTCTGCGAAGACACGTAGGAGGGGGCGAACGTTGTGTGGTATGCCTGGGGATTCACCTGGGGGCACGAGCCAAGGGGACGGGCGCCACCTGTGGTGGGATGCCACTGCTATGATGAGGGTGACAGACCCCATGGATTGACGCAACTCCACGAACCTTGCGACTGGGGTGCAGGACCTCTAGGGTTAGACGTCGGTGCCTGCTTGTTGCGACCCTTGCCGCCCTTGCCATTGCGTTTGGAGCCAGAGGAGGCGCCGTGGGAGGACTGTGAGTAGCCCGCACTACATGCCGATGGCGTTGTAGAGGTAAGAAGAGCAGTGCCGTCGACGACAGCGGGAACAACGGTGTTCGCCATGCGCAGCTCAGCCATGAGCAGAGTGGAGCGAGCAGACACAAAGGACGAAAAGGGTTCCTTGGCGTTGAGGATGTCCGCTTGACTACTGAAATGCAGGGCGAGACTGCTGTAACATCCCAATTTTCTGAGTTTAAAAAATCTTTTAATAGTTAGTAGGGAGAAAATTCACCATTTGGATTTATTTGATTTTTAAATTCAAAAGCTTAATATTGGACCTTGCAATCAAAAACATTTAATATGAATAATTCCAATATGAACAATAGTCAAAACTATTTTATTTGGGTTCTATGTGCTCAGATATATTTTCTAGATTTTTCTAGAATTTTTCTGAGTTCATTTGCTATTTGCTATTGCTTATTTGAATTTCTGGTATTTTCTAAAATAGAAAACCTATTTAAAATCTCGGAAAAGCTTTAGGCTGAAACCCAACCCAAAACCCCTTGGCCCAACCCTGTCTAGCCCAACCTCGCGCCGCACGCGCCAGTCGTCGCTCGGCGGCTGTGGTCCTCGCGTGTCGCCCTCTCTTCTCTTCGCGGAGCGCGCGTTAAACCTCAACCGTCCGATTCTCCTTGAGTGGTCCGATGGAGTTGTGCCGTTTCGCGACTCAAACGTCCCCATTGATCGTGAGTCGTGCGATCAAGAATGGATGGTCCGATGGCGTTGTGCCTTCCAGGCAACCCGAACGTCCCATTGATTTTGGGCCGTCCGATCGTGATCGACGGTGACTCTCTTATCCGATGGCCGCTACGTCGCGTGGGCTTTCATCGCAAAGGGACCGTTGTTTTCGTCTCGAAGTCGGCCGCCTCTCGCGACGCGCCCGCCTCCGGTCCGCCATTGTCGCCTTCTAGAAGCCTCGTCCACAACGGACTTCCTAACCAAAACCTTCTAAATTTTTGTACCAAACTCAATCTCTATCTTCTCCGCATCTTTTGGGATAAAAATCATATCCCGATTCCGCTTTCTATCTCTGTTTTCCTCATGGTTCATCTGGACTCTTTTAGGTTTCCACCACAAGACGCCTCCGGACTTATAAATAGGTCCTCTGGGATCGCATCGAAGTCCGCACGTAACCCTCAACCTATTGCGCAACTTGAGCCCTAGCGCGCCGTGTCGGAGTTTTAGGTTTTTGTCATCGACGGCGTTTCTTCCTTTTGCGCCGCCGTCGACGTCGCCGCTTCGTGGTCCTGCGCCGCGGCCGGGCCGTCGTCAAGCTACCACCAGAGCCCTCGCGTTGTTTAACCTCACCGGAACCCCGTCCGACAAAACCCGAGCAACTCGCCGATAACCTCGCGCCGGCCATCTCCGTCGACCTTGACCACCGAGTTGGTTCAACAGTTCGCACAACCTCGGCTACACGCCGCATTACCACTCACCGCGGCGACCGCGGCTGCTCGCCGTTGTCATTGGTTCCGAGCTCCGCCGCTGGCGCCACCTCGGCTACACTGTCAAGACTCCTCACCGACGTGTCGCGTGCGTGGCGCGATCGGGCGTCACGTATGCGCGCATTCGTGGGCACCCACCTCCAGATCTAATCGGCTCGGTAGACTTGGTCTACCGTGAGCCATCTCACTGACATGTGGGTCCCACATGTCAGTATTTTCTTTTATTTCTTTTTCCGAAATTCCTTCGCTGATGTCGTGCTTGCGCAATAATCCGATTTTTCTGTTAAGAAATAATTCAGGAATTCCAGAAAATCCAAATTAGGGTTTCTTTTAGATTTAAAACTTCCAGAGGCCATAACTTTTGCACCCTAACTCCGATTGAGCCCATTCAAATTTCTAAATTTATCTAAATTCAAGCTCTATTTATCTGATATTTTTATTTAATTTTTGGAGTTTGTTTTGCCTCTGTTATTTATTTGTTTTGTTTGTTTTTATTTCGTTTGCGAGTAGACGTCGATTCGTCCGGGAATTTTGTGGAAGAAGGAGCACCCCAAGATCAAGACCAGTACATAGACCTTTTTCCAAGGCAAGTCATACCTTTGATCATCTTGAACCCAGTTTTCAAATTACTTTGTTTCAAAGTATTGCATTCTATTTTAATTATGTATTTAAATGCTTTGGGCATAGTTATTATCCAATTTGCTATCACCCCTTGACCTTGTATGTCATAATTCCTTGTCATCCTAGATTGGTTTGTTAGTTGGTAATATTATAGCACCAACGTGGGTTGGTTAGATGCGAGTACAATTGCTTAGCCATGCTACGAGTCTCACATCTCATGTAAGTTGCAATTATCAAATGTGACTAAGTGACTATGGAACTTTGTGTAAAACTGCAGTGCTATGTGTTATTACTGTGATGGCATGTGTTGCACTAAAACCAACTGGTGGTAAAGGATTTGGATCGGGGCAAGTGGTGGAAACTGTGTGATATGGTGGACTATGTGATGAGAATGATAATCTTTGTGATCTAGTTAGAATATGGAAGTCTTGCCTTGGTCAATTAAGGACTTAACTTTGTGCGTCATTGAACCGAGCCTCATCAGACGACCATATGCTCGTATGGGACGGGCCTAACTTAGTAGGTTATGGATTCTGGCATTGATTACTCGTGTGGTAGGTTAGGCTATGGGTGGAGGTGTGTACTACAAGGTAGTCGTGATCACGGGCGGTTCGCCGTGTCCTCGCTCCAGGTGTGTGTTATGCCAAAGCGCTTCGCTTGGGTTGGCATAGCGGTTTGTAAGCACATCGGAGTGTCAATGTTGAGATGAAGTTTCAACCGCTTTGTTATGATTAGTGCTTGCTACGCTAGTTGTATCGTGTGGGTAAAGTGTACAACCTCTGCAGAGTGTTAAATCAATCTATTCGAATAGCCGCGTCCGCGGTCATGGACATGCTCGGGGATTTCACACGAGGGATAGTTTTCATAAAATATGTGGGATGGGAGCTGTGTGACCTCAATCATATGGCTATGTAAAATAATCTGTTTAGCTGTGTGTCTTTGTGGAAACAACTGTTAAATTAATATTATCTATTTGTTTTGAATTACGCTTTCAATCTATTATTGGTATTTAATTGCAAATGTTGCTTTTATGCAAAAGAACCACAGAAGCCTTTTCTTTGGAATAAGCCTGCATCTATACATTGCATTCTGTGGTATGATTTGCGAGTACGGTTGTGTACTCACGCTTGTTGTGAAACTTGCGCCCAAACCTACGTAAGAGGAGGAATCTCACGCCGCTTCGAGGAGGAGTTCGCCAAGGTTGTTGATCGTTAAGGTCCGGATCCCAATGTTGCTCGTGGTGAATTGGTGGGATCTACGCTGGAGTTATCTCCGCCCGGCTCTTCTTGATTCTCTCGTTAGCCTCGCGTGGCTTAATAAGTGTAAACTCACCATAAGGTCAAAACCCTTATTTATTATTCAAACTAATCGCTTACTTTATTTATCGCTTGTGTGGATCGATATTTACCTATGTTAACCATGTGTACTAGCGTGATCTCGACTAGTGCAAGATATACGAGGGTTCCGTAATCGTAATTCGGGTCCCGGCAACCGCGATCGATTGAGGACAAGTCGTGCATCGGAGATAGTGTAGCCGACGTCACGGAGAGCAGCGAGCGTCTTCATGCTCTGACAGTAGGTCGAGACGGACAAATCGCCCTAGGTCAGCGTATGAACTGATTGCTAATGTAGATGGCGCGCGGTTCTTTGTTGTTGCAGAAGAGAGCCTCAATGGAAACCCAAAGATCGTGGGCGTGCTAATTAGGCTCCATCGTGACATCGAGGATGTCGTCGGAGATCGAACCGTAGAGCCAGGAGAGGACGGAGTAGTCAGCTTGTATCCATGCGGCGTTGGTCGGAAGAGCAGCTTGAGATCCATCGATGTGGTGGAGGAGTCCGAACTTGCCGCACATGGTTGTGAAAAACTGGCACCACTTGGTGTAGTTTGACACCTTGAGGTCGAGGTCGACAGGTACATGTGCTTTGACAGAGGAGCTTGAGGAGATCACCGCCGTGGAGAGGGAGGAGGGGGCGGCGAGCGTGGTGTCGACAGAGCCAGAGGACGAGCACATGGCGCACAAGGAGAGAAGGGGCAGCGGAGGGTGGACGCCGACGACAGGAGAGACGGCGGAGATCTAGGATTTAGGCCGAAAATTGTGACCTAATCTGATACCATGTAAAGAGATAGACTCGGTAGAGAATTGCGCAAGTGCCGCACACAGCACAAGGGCAGGGGCGCACGTATATTTATATATGACCGAGGAGGCAACAAATCAAGAATACACCAACCGTACAAGGAATCCTAACAATCACCATTAGTTACTATACTTAGGAGATCTCCTAAGACACAATACTTGCTAACACCATGTAGTTTTCTGAAGTTTCAGTTGGTTAGAAGTTTTAGATTTTAAGTTTGAAGTTTTGACTAGGTTTCAATGCGTTTCAGATATCTAGAAGTTTCTAGAAGATTCCAAGCCCAAGTTTCAACAAGTTTCAGCAAAATAGTTTCAAAAAGTTTTAGCAAAATAGTTTAAAGAAGTTTCAGCAAGTTTCACGAAATTTCAAAAAGTCTCATGAAAATGTTTTAAAAACTTTAGGTTTCAGCAAGTTTCGCGTATTTTTAGAAGTTTCTAGAAGATTTCAAGAAAGTTTCAGACAAAAAGAGTTTCAAGAAGTTTCAGCCAATTTCAACATGTTTCAAGAAGTTTCAACAAGTTTCGGATTTTGGAACTCAAGTTTCAACAAGTTTGAGATAGAAAAATTTCAAGAAGTTTCAGCAAGTTTCAGATTTTGGAATTCAAGTTTCAACAAGTTTCAGACAAAAAAGTTTTAAGAAGTTTCAGCAAGTTTCAATATGTTTCAACAAAAATCAAACAAGAGCGAAAAAATCCTAACCTACTCACCTGCGGCCACGCGATCGCTCGGCGCCACAGCTCCGCGCTTGCTGGGATGTCGCGGCTGTTGGCCTCCCCACCTACAATGGCGGGTGGCGTTGGATTGGCAGTGACAACGCTTGCGGCGGGCGATGTTGTCACGCGTGCGTGCGCGGTAGAACATGGAAACCGAGGCAGCGATGCGACGCGGCGGCATGCAGTCTACCCAACGCCGCCGCGTCTACCCGCCCGAGTCATCGCCATGGCACCCACTCTGCTCTGCGCCGCGCCTCCTCACCTTCCCACGACGACGCACGGCCGTGCCCTTTGCCCTCAGCCGCCTTAACGTGGGATGACGTGTAGATACACACTAGCGTAAGTGACAATTCAACCAGCATGAATTGGAATTGAGTGATTGACGAGAGAGATGGTTCTGGAAAGGGAAATGAATGCAACGTGGTTGGAGTTAGGAAAAGAATAAAGTTGATGAAGTGGATCCATACCTTGAAATCAGATGGCTACGAGCAAGACACGTGGTTTAATTGAATGTGGAATCCTTATATCGTTAGATTGAGAGAGAAAAAATCTATACCGTTTTGTAGCATTTCTCTTTGAAAAAATAGTAGTACCAATCGATGTGAAGTGATGTTACGATCCGACTTGAAGTTTTGGTGTTCGTAAAGTACATCTTATTTGTTGCAAGCAAGAATCGGTCGCTGACCAATCAAATAATGAACATCCGAACGCAAAACTTTCTCGTTCGTTCAGCCACTGAGATCAACTAAACTCCAACAAGCGAGTGTGATCTGTTCGTTTAACAACCAAGATGATGTGTCCTCGTGTAACTCATAGCTCCAGGTGTGCTGTCCGTGTACTGCTGCCTGACGGTGTTTGCACGGACTGCCGGATCACAGCAACAAAAACAAACTACTGCAGCAACGCGTAATGGCTAGTGATAAACAAGGACGACAAAAACATCGTGCGCGAGATCGCAGAACGAGCCCTTTATTCCTCAAACCATGTTACCACCGGACACGCATCCTCTCCTATTGCTATGTAATGTCACGGAGTTATAGTATCATAACATTGTGTAGCATTCGTCGGATCAGTAAGCTACGAATGAGAGCGTGGTTTTCACTGTAGCAGAAAATGTTGTAGCAAAACAATGTAGTATTGGTGTTGTTTATGGACACTGTAGCACACTGTAGCAATTGCTCTTGACAGTTTTTTTTCGCATCGAACGGATCAGATCTACTGAATGTTACGATGTCGTAGCCCCGTGACATTCCCTATAAAATAGCAGAGGATGTCAATCCATTACCAACAAAACAGAATTAAGAACGGTTGTTGCGCCTCGAGATCGCAGAACGAGACCTTTATTCCTCAAACCATGTTACCACCTGACAAAACAGAATTAAGAACGGTTGTTGCGCCTTGAGGCGATTAAGATTTCCGTGAGCTGTAACAGGCTAAAAGCTGCGATGCCCAGCTGCTAATGTAATGAGGCGGCCGCCCAGGCCCAGGGAATTTCCTCGCCCACTACTTTCCAGCACCTGAGCGACCGACCGTACCACACGGATGGATGGATGACACTTTTGGCTTCGGATCGCGATCTCTTCTCGTGATGAAGCGCCGCCGCCGCCGCCGCCCGAATACTTTTTGCATGCTCGCCACTAAACCAACGATAAAACGATTGCAGCACGGTGTTTTGAGATATTTTTACGGGAGCAGTGGAGGCACCGCGTCATCGTACTTTTGCCCCGCGGGAAGCCGGGAGCGAGAGCCGAGGAGTGGTAAGGCAATGAACCATGGCCTATTATAAGGGTACGTACAATAGATTTATATCAGCCGTTTATAGTATCTGTCATATAGGATTTTTGTTAACGTGGATGAAAGAGAATGAAGAGAGAGAATATTGCTATCTACAATCTCGCAAATTATATAGCACCGTAATCAAGAAAAGTATTAAAGATTGTGTGTTATCTACAATTATATAGCCGATCAGATCGCTAATGCACCATTGTATGAAATTGTCTTTAGTCTTGTATATAGTGACATGAAGAGTTGTTATAGACAAAGGTATGCATACTCATTGTACATGCCTTAAGATACCGCTGCTCTTCGTACAAAATCTGATGACCTATATGGAACATGTATTCATGTAGTCTGACAACATAAATGGGCTGTGCTTGGACCGTTGGCGGTTGGGCCGCACTGGTGTTAATTAACGAGAACCCAATGGTTCATTTTAGAAAACATAGCTGTGCTTTTTCTTTCCGACTGGCTACACTAATCTTATCTCTGCAATCCTATTTGAGTTCTACGAAAAATTGTTTGGGCGTATATATCTAGCAGAACATGTACTATGTTCCGGGAAGCTAAGGGTTTTCTGTTCATAAAATTTCACTCTGGTGTTGTTAAGTATGTTCTCGTTCAAGTTAGACCATGTACAACGTAGGTGTTTAAAGATATGCTTAGCAACCAAAAACTGTTTTTTTTTGCCACGTAAGACAGTAACAATGCTTAAGTAGGCAACGGTGCTTCATAGGTGGTTATGTATATAACTATACCTCATTAATAGATAATACAACATCTAAGCATCTACCAAAAAGATATATGCTTGTATTGAAGGAAACACATTTTACAAGATGGCTATATTCTCTCTTTGAGCACTTATGTATAATTATTTTGCATTGTACATGCCCTTATAAGCTAAAGTGCAGATGCCCTGGCGGCCCATGGAACTAGGTTGGAGCCTCAATCGCATGTGATTTTAGCTTTGACCAGTTTCTCCATTGAATTTGTCACTGTTAGAGATAAGCTTTGTAATGTGACCGGCACGAGTACTATTCCTCATCCGGCACGTATGTGAATAGATATAACCGACTGAAATCTCTTGTAATCTTTTGAGTTTGCTTCCTATGTACATGAGTATAAATAGGAGACGTAGCCTACGATTGAGGTGCGGCAGATCAAACCCAAACCAATCTTTTTCACATGGTGTGGTCGATGCAACCGGAGCACTTGACAGTGCAGACATGGACTGTGCAGCTGGTACAGCCGGAGTCAACACCGAGTATCACGTGAGAACCAGACTACGTGACAATATTGTTCAACCAAAACAATATAAAGATGGAACAGTTAGATACCCTTTGAACAAGAGATTTTTCTTTGTGTCCGTTTCAAACATAATTGAACCGCAGTCGCATGTTGATACTATTGACCAACCGCAATGGAAAGAAGCAATGGACAACGAGTATAATGCACTGCTCCAGAACAACACATGGAGGCTTGTTACACGTCACAATCGGCAAAATATCATTGGATGCAAATGGGTGTTCAAGGTGAAACAAAAGTCTGATGGTACAGTCGATAGGTATAAAACTCGCTTAGTAGCTAAGGGTTTTAAAAAGCGCTATGGGATTGATTATGCCGATACTTTCAGTTCAGTTGTTAAACCCACGATGGTACGATTCATTCTCTCTCTTGCAGTTTCTCAAGATTGGCACTTGCGAAGCAGGCACCGCGTGCATGGAACGCACGGTTAAACAAGAAGCTATGTGAACTCGGGTTTGTTTTCTCAAGAGCAGATACTTCCGTGTTTATTCTTCGGTGCCATGAGCTTAATTACAGTGTATGTTCTTGTGTACGTAGATGATATTATTATTATTGCTAGTTCGCAAGCTTCTGCCACAGATGGGTTAATTCAATTGTTATATGGTGATTTGCGGTAAGGATTTTGGACCATTGTAGTTCTTCTTGGGCATTGGGGCTACACGTAGAGCTGATGGACTTCTTTTGACTCAAAGGAAATATATTAGGGTCTGTCTACACAGAATTCGATTATTTTCTCTGTAAAAAACCGTCACATTCTTAAAGTTCATTTACAACTCCATTATACATAAATTACAATAAATTATTTATGTAATTTTGGTTCTTGGTCACTGTAATTATTCTTGAAAGTCTTAATAACTTATATTTCCATCACATGATTCAAAATCTCACTGTACTTTGAGAGGTTTAGCAAAAATAAAGATTAAAAAAATTATATACCAACAAAATACGGCAATATGGTGAACCCGTTATGTTCTTTACATGTACTTTGATAGGTCGAACAAAAACAAAAACAAAAAAAAAATATACCAACAAAATACGACAATGTGGTGAACCCGTTATGTTCCGAATAAAAAATCATAATAAATTCAGACCTATTTCATCAGATGGAAAAAAGTGCAAATCTCAAAGCATATTGGACGAATGAAAATTCAACTATTATGATTTTTTCTTACAACACATCAACAACACGAATCTTATAGCACATCTAATGAACAGAAAAGTGACAGTTTTAGCTTCAAAAAACTTTTGAAAGTTATATAGCAATTCCTAATATATTACTGATCTTTTGACAAAGACGAAGATGGAATATTGCAAGCCTATTGATACTCCTATGGCGAATTCTGAGAAGCTATCTCGGGCTTATGGCAATCCACTCAGTGAGGATGGTGTGTTTCTTTATCAGAGTACAATTGGTGCCCTTCAGTATTTGACTCTTACACGTCCTAACATTGCATTCTCTGTGAACAAAGTCTATTAGTTCTTACAAGCGCCAACTTACATCCATTGGGGGGGGGTTGTTAAGAGGATTCTTTGGTATCTGAAAGTGTCGCACACAACATGTTTGCTCATACAACGTTCTAGTACAAATGTGCTTAGTTTGTTCTCTGATGCAGATTGGGCTGGTTCCATTGATGATCGATGGTCTATTAGAGGTTTTGCAATCTATTGTGTTCCCAATCTCGTCTCATGGAGCTCGCGCAAGCAGCCTACGGTACCGCGCTCCAATACGAAGGTGGAATACAAGGCACTTTATTGAAAGAACAGGGAATTTATCAGTCTCAAGCTCCACTTTTATGGTGCGACAACATAGGTGCGAATTATGTCTCAGCTAATCTGTTTTTCCTGTTCGTACCAAACACATAGAAGTGGAATTTCACTTTGTTCGTGAAAGGGTGCCGGGAAAATCTTTGGAATTCAGGTTCATTTCCTTAGCTGATCAAGGTGCAGATGTATTTACAAAGGCGCTAGCAAGACAAGACTTCCAGTGTTTGTGACGCAATCTCAATCTGGTAGAACCGGGTTGTGAATCACTGAATCACAACTTCTCTGCTGTCATTCGCCAGCACCGAAGGTGTTGGGTCCCCGTCTCTGTTGTCATTCGCCGGCACCGAAGGTGAGGCCGCCTTCAGTGCACCCGTGGAGAAGGGCAAGCCTTGCCCTCTGACCCCAACGGATATGGAGCCACCCTCCCCGCGCCGACTTTCTTCCTCTCCAGAGCCGCTCCTCATCGCCGGATTCGAAGCCTCTTGCGCAGCGGCATGGGTGTGGCCGTGTGGGCGGCGTGGTGCGGGTGCTGTGTGTGCTGGGCAGGCGCATATCTCCTCTGGATCTGACCGGGTTGCCTCCTGTCAAGTTGGCCGCTGTGGTTGGTGGTGGTCCATGCGTCGCCCTCCTCGCCATCGGGTGTTCGGGCTGTTGGTGTGCGCATGTTCATCGTCGCCGGAGAGTCTGCCTAGCCGTCGGAAGCCAAAGCCTCCCCATCATCCTTCTTCCTCTCTGGATCTGCCCTCATTCGTCGTTGGCCAGGACCTCCGCTGACCTGCCTAGCTCATGGAGAAGGTCCGGCCTCGCTGCTGTGGTTGAGAGAGTTCATTTGTGGGCCGTTGTCCTGAGGTGTCGCAGGTAGGGGTGAAAACGGATCGAATACGGACGGATAATGGCTCTGCTATATTTGTTTTCATATTTTTTTCGGATTCGGAAACGAATACGAATACCTCGGATCTGAATACGGATATGAATAATATCGAATACTTAATACTGAGCGAATACTAATCGAAGCGAATACGATCGCGGATATTTTTCTGAACATGAAAACCCCTTAAATTGTGTACGAAATTAACAAAATATATAACTAGTTTATTTGATGCAAACATTCATGAATTGTTCATATTTTCAAAGAACTACACGAACATTGGCACTAGCAAGTTGTATTAACTAGTTCATCACAAATAAAACACTTAGTTTACTATATTTAGCTCATAAAATCATAAGTCATAACTCACAAAGTCACAAATCATCACGTATTCATACTTAGTTTATCACATCCATAAAACTTAATTCACACTAACATCGATCAGGCTAGATAGTTAGTTTACACACAAATGACTATAACATCCCAAAGTATATTACCAAAAATAAAATTAATAAAGTTATTATTTTATTAGATTTTCGATATTTAAAAGAGTTTTCTTGGTTAAAAAGAAAAATAATAAAATAAAGTTAAGTATTTAATTTCCTAGTTTTTAATGTAAAAATAAATTTTTTGAGTTTTCTCGATTTTATTTGATTTAAAGTGAAAAATAATTAATTTCTTGATTTTTCTAGAATTTAAAAAGGTTTTACTATTTTTTAGAAATTAAAAATAATTTATGTGCAAAAATAAAAACCAATTTTAAGTTGAAATTAATTTTATTAAGTTCAAAATCATTCAAGGAATTTTTTGATTTTTCTAGAATTTTTGAACTCTATTTGCTATTTTTCTAAAAGGCTATTTGATTTGTTGCATTTTAAATTTAGAAATCAATTAAAATCTCATTTTCTCTTTTGGGCCAAAATCCTCTTTTGGAACTGAAATCCGATAATCCGTGATTCGTTTACGTATCCGCGGATAGCATGGCTACCGTATTCGCTTCCGCTTCCAAGCAAAAATCCGAATTCGCTTCCGATCCGAAATTATCAGAAAAATCCGATCCGAGACAATCCGAATCCGTTTTCCGGATCGGTCGGAAACTATCCGATCCGCTTTCACCCCTAGTCGCAGATCGATCGTTGAAGAGGCCTAAAGACTTGGGCACTCGCCGTTAGGTCGTTGTCTTGAGGTGTAGGCCGATCCGTATAGCAACCGGTTTGGTCCTAGAGGTAGATCGGTGTCGGCGAGCCCGGTGGGAGGAAAGGAGTTGAGCCGTTGGCTCCTTCGCACACCGCCCATCGCCATCGTCAGAGGAGGAGTGCTTCTCACCCACTACATTCGAAGCCGCTTGTTGGTCGTCCGTTAGCGTGTGGTGCTTGTCATGGTTCTTCGCGCTTTTGCTTTTAAGCTTGTCATGGGGGTGTTGTCATCATTGGTGGTGCGGTGTTGGTGCAGTCAATGTTGTGGTGTGTCATGGTGGGCTTGAGATGGTGAGTTGTGGTGGGGATGTTTCCATGGCAAGCACCTTGGTGCCGACGCACTTCAAGCCCTTGCAAGAGATGTTGGTCTTCAGTCATGGTGAAGTTATGGTTCTTCATGCCATTGCTTCTATTCTTCTCTCTCAAGCACCTAAAATAGCATCGTTGGCGTGTGAAATAACAAATCTAGCCCCCCTCCGCGCATCAAAGACAAAAATAACACTGTGGGGACGCGACACATGGCCTCGCCCGCACCCCAAGGGGCTGGTGCAGCCTCATCCACGCCCCTAGGGGCCGGATTTCCCCTTGTTCGTGCCCCATGGAGAGAGAGAGAGAGCAACAGTTGTGTGGGGAGGGGAGGGAGTGAGGTGTTGCGCTCGGCATCTGCTACTTTTATGGGATGGTAAATGGTTTGCTTGTCCCTCTCATAGACTCTACAGTCTCCACCGTGTCCTAATCCTCCAAATTTAATTCTTAACTACGGGTGATTAATCTGAGTTCATTTTTTAGATCAAAAGATAGTAGTTATGTTTTTAGTATCTGAGACTGATACTTCTAATTGCAAATATAAGTCGTTTTGAGCATTGAACCTACCAAGATATTGTTCCCTGGCACTAGTTTTTACAGTAACGATAGTATGTTGTTACAACTTACTAACAGCAGTAGCAGTACCAGCCAACGAAGCAACTAGACATCACCAGAGGGCAACAGGGTGGCCCATTGCAAAGGATGATGCCTAATAGGGTGGCACGCACGACAAACTGGCCGGCCAAAATGCACTCACACCTGACGCACGGTGAACTTGCTGGTCAGCACATGTATGTACCTTTTCTATATGTGTCGCCCATGCATCGTTGTCCATTACATGTACCACGTGCATGATTGATCGGGTTGGGATGCAGACCATGCATTTGAAGTCTGCACATCGATCATCATCTAGGTGAAGTCCGATCAACAGCTCGATCGATCGTTGAAAATTAATCTTAGTTACCTTATCGGAAAGAATTTTTTCTTCTTGTTTTTTTTACCTCGCCCTTGGACCTGGGCAAACACATCAAACGAGCTTATGAATCAAGTGATCAGATTAGACAAAACCCAACATACTAGATAGTAAAAGTAGTAGTATGATTAGTACTACTCGGAGCACGAAGGAAAATAGTATTGGTACCCGAAGTCGACCGGGACGTAGAGGATATCATACTTCGACTTCACGGCAACATTTCGATACTGTTTTTATCTTCTTTACGGAGACTACGATGAGAGTAGGACAAAGATGAACGTAAAAAAAAAAGTAAATATTATCACATGTACCAAAAATTCCATTCCACAATTTTTTTCATGTGGTCGGCCGCTTGCCCCGCCCCTGTTGATCATATCAAACTTTTGTTGTCGCATACCAGCCAAAATATGACGAAATCATTCAAACAAATTTTTTACAATGAAATCACGTAATTTCATTCCAAAAATGTATTATCACATGTATCAAAAAAATTTACACAAGAAATCACGACGCAGCACAGTCGGGGGAGGGGGTATTAACATATGTACCCCGATCAAACATAACATTCTTTGATAATTTGTCGGTTTAATGTGGGTGACATTGTTTAATATTGTATTATACCGCAAGCTAGATAAGTTTGTCCATGAACTAACTAAGGGAAATACTTGGTATGCAGAACATATAATATCGTACCATAGCCTTCGACTCGTGTGCGTTTCAAATAGTATGTATAATGGGGTGCGTCCTCCTCGCTACCATCCGAGCTTGGGTTGACATCCTCCCGGTACGAGACCGTCACCATAAAACACTGCTGGTCCAGAGTGTGCCAAGACAATTAATTTGCTTTCTAATTTCTCACTAACTTTTTTTGCACGAATCTCAAGGCTGCAAAAAAACTCCTAGTTGGTGTATGCCCCTAGCCTTAGTGTTTGGCTGCTTACCCAGGTGTCTCAGGGGTTTCTTCACTGTCTGTGATGTATCCTCGTTGGAACTAGTGTTTGTAGCTTTTACCTTTTTTACTCCTATTTTATCAGTATAATGGGCAACTCTCATGTATGTTCGTTTCAAAAAATTACCCCTTCCCATTTGCTGGCATCCTTACTTCGGGTCATGTGTAGTCGCCAGACTGGCATCGGCAGCAGAGGGATGCGATGGCGAGGCTGGTGGTCATCGCCATCGACGACAGGACGCTTCTTGAAAATATCCATCTTTGCGCCAACGAGCATGGCCTTTCCCTAACACAGGCGCTGTTGAGCATATGTGATGGAGACGGGGTTCCCGATCTTTCGATGAGATTGATAACTATCGATTTTGATGGAGATGACTCTCGCGATCCGACTACAACCGTACGACAACGCTTGCGCCTTAGCAGTCGTTGAACCAACTCCGCGATGTTATTGATCGTGTTGGAAGCGCGGTCAACCTGAACACGAGGTTCAATTCCTGTGAGCAATCGAAGAACTATCAAGAATAAAATATAGGCAATATGATATTGTAAATAGGAATTGTAGTATAGATGGTATTGAAAAACAAATGTGGGATTCCGAAGGCTGTCTTGACAAGTGGTCGTCTGACACAACTGAAGAACAGAAGTTTGCACAATGGCTAAACCTAAACTCAGCGAAATCCGAGTTCTAGCTAGGGAGACGGCGGCTCCTATATAGGAAGGAGACCAGGGGTGGCGGCCAGTGAAGTGGACGCACGCCCTTAGGGTTACAAGGCCCATGGGCCCAAGAGGAGGTGGTGCAGCACCCTTTTTGACTCGAGCTAAAAAAATAGATATGGATTATTTTGTTGATTGTGGTTGGCTCAGCTAGAATTTGAAGCTGAGATTGGATCTATTGGAAAGTAGACTTGATAAGCTTTCAATGAAGTCCAAGAACGTCCCAAACGGAGTCCGTATGAAGAAGTTACTACTGCTTGAACTTAGTGCCGTCGCAGCGATCCGAACTCGAATCGTAACGAACCCAACTCGAACTCTTACTTGGCTCGGACCCAAAGTGACGTGATGACCTCTATTATGCCTTCTATGCTTGTCCATGACTCCACATACCTCTCCTTAGTCATTTCCTATGTTCCTAAGTACAATTAAATTACTTGCATTAGGTAGTGAACTATTCTCAGTAATATATAAACCTATGAACAAATTCACCTGGTGATTAAGTTGACGAGTACGAGCTCGAGTAATTGGTCCTAGTAACACTGGTTGTGGATCAGTTGTGTGTGTAAACACAATTATATCCAAGTTAGAGATCTCCTCGTCAGTCAATATGCATATCTCTACTCTAAAAAATAGAGCAGCATATCGGTGAGCCTGTGATGGCATGATCAATAGGATTTTTTTTAAAATAATATTATTTTTAAAGATATTTACAAAAATAAATAGCCGTTTAAAAAAATTACAAAAATGTGCCTCTGTCGCTTGATTCAATGGCGGCGAGGAACCTATCGCCATTCAAGCGGCGATGGAACCTGCCGCCACTCATGGCGGGCGGCTTCTGTCGCCAGATTCAATGGCGGCGAAGTCGCGCGATTCTTGTCGCCAGATTGAATGGCGATAGGTTCTGTCGCCGTTCAATCAAGCGCGGCGAGACGATTATAAAATCCCCAAAAATCAATCCGTAATTCATTTTAATTCCGAAAAAACAAGAGAGGTTGGAGAGGAGAGAAGAAATTGCGCGAAGCCACGCCGGTTCGTGGCGTGGAGAGAGATTGATAGACCATCGCTTTGATCGATCATGTTGTGTTGCGGTAAATTTTTCAAACTGTATGTTACGCCCAAACTTTGTAGGTTAGCAAACGACAATAGCGACATAGAATTGAGTAGGTTAGATACATGTAGTCGAACTCTGTAGTACATATTTTGAGTTGATTAGCGACATAGAATTGCGACTATAGCGACATAGAATTGAGTAGGTTACATAAATTTAGTCGAATCATGCGATTACATATTTTTGAGTTGTGTAGCGACATAGAAATGCGACAATAGCGATATAGAATCGAGTAGGTTACATAAATTTAGTCGAACTGTGCAGTACATATTTTGAGTTGTGTAGCGACATAGAAATGCGACAATAGCGATATAGAATCGAGTAGGTTACATAAATGTAGCCGAACTGTGTAGTACATATTTTGAGTTGGACATAGAATTGCGACAATAGCGACATAGAATTGAGTATGGCGCTGGTTGACCGCTGTAGTAACATAATTGATGCACGATACATTTTTGAATTGTGAGAAAAATACGAGTAGTTGTTTAGC